>CM046879.1:329024191-329509942 GCA_025667525.1 Glebionis coronaria
TCATTTTGATGCTTTTCTCACTGAAGTTGAACCTAAGACATGGCAAGAAGCTTTTACTCAATCCTTTTGGATAGAAACTATACAAGAAGATCTTAATGAATTTATACGTCTTAAAGTATGGGAACTTGTCCCATGCCCGGATCAAGTGCAGTTACTCACTTTGAAATGGGTTTACAAGGTGAAACTCGACGAGTTAGGCGGAATATTGAAGAACAAAGCTTAACTCGTAGCTCGTGGATACAAGCAATTATTAGGCATCGACTTTATGGAATCCTTTGCACCTATTGCCCGTTTGGAAGCTATTAGACTATCGCTTATGCAGCCCATATGAATATAATCGTCTATCAGATGGATGTGAAGACGACATTTCTTAATGGTGAAATAAACGAAGAAGTCTATGTTCAACATCCGGATGGTTTTGTGAATCCTAAATATCCTAATCATGTGTACAAGCTTAAGAAGGCTCTTTATGGGTTGAAGCAAGCTCCACGCGTATGGTATGATCTATTGTCAAAATTCCTCATTACACAAGGATTCGCCAAAGGCAAGGTGGATCCCACGCTGTTCATTCAGAAACGAGGTAAAGATATGATTATGTTACAAATATATGTTGATGATATTATATTTGCTGCCTCGACCCAAACCTTATCTGATGAGTTTGGGACACTCATGTCTTCCAAGTTTAAGATGGAAATGATGGGCAAGGTATCATTCTTCTTAGGACTTCAGATATCTCAGAGTCCTAGAGGCATCTTTATCAATCAATCTAAGTATGCCCTTGAATCGCTAAAGAAGTATAAGATGGAATCTTGCGACCCCATGGATAATCCAATGGTGGAACGAACTAAACTTGATGCAGATCCACATGGAGTTGTCGTTGATCCGACACTTTATCGTGGAATGATCGGTACCCTTCGGAATATCAAATCTAGTCAACCTGATCTTCAGTTTGCTATATGCATGTGTGTGTTCGATATTAAACTAGGCCTACTGAGTATCTTTCGGTATCTTAAAGGAACCATTAATCGGGGACTTTGGTATTCGAAGGACTCTTCGGTCACACTCATGGCATATGCAGATGCGGATCACGCGGGTTGTCAAGATACAAGGCGTAGCACGAGTGGAACTTTGCAACTACTAGGAGATCGACTAATCAGTTGGGCATCGAAATGGCAGAAAAGCGCTGCAATTTCAAGTACGGAAGCAGAATACATTGCTATGTCTGGTTGCTGTGCTCAAATTCTTTGAATGAGATCGTAATTAACCGACTATGGTCTAGGTTTCAACAAAATTCCGATGTACTGCGACAACAAAAGTGCAATTGCCTTATGCTGCAACAATGTTTAATTCTCCCGGTCGAAGCATATTGACATTCGCTACCACTTCATCAAGGAGCAAGTGGGAAATTGAGTGATCGAGCTTTACTTTGTCCGATATGAGTATCAGTTGGCGGATATTTTCACGAAGGCTTTAGATCGCGATCGAATGGAATTTTTGGCCGACAAGCTAGGAATGAGAACTTTCTCGCCTGAGACTCTAAAGGAACTGGCAGATGAAGCGAAAGAATAGTGGTGGTAAACTATTCTCCGTATCCTTGGTGATCATCTGTATATATTGTTTATATTTTTATCCACAAAAGAAAAATACAAAAATATAAAACCATATAAAAACCCAAAAAATTGAAAAATTTAGAAAAATCCAAAAATATTTTTTCTTTATTTTTCAAAGGCATGTCTTTTGGTACGATAATATTTACAGCCTTAGAAATGTCGATTAATATTGACACGGCCCATAAATAGATTTCGTACAAAAGTTGTAAATATTTCATAAAACATGCCCAAATGGCTTGTAGTTATTTCAGACTGCAACCCGGTTTTCACATTAAAGTCAAGTATTTCTTATGAAAGCTTTGGCTCACAAGGGGAATTAATTTTCTCGGGCAAGGTTTACTTTAAAACCTTGTAAGGGATCAAGTTTACTTTATAACTTGGTCAAACACAAATCTATGTACGCCTCAGTGCATTTATTTGTTAAAACAAGAGAAGTCTTGTTTTTATGAAGCTATCATCTCTACAACCATAGCAATCTACAATTGCTATCTACATACTCGACGATGTGACTACTCAACCAACGAATACAACTCTTTCAGTAGAACACGGGTTAACAATTGAGGGGGAGCAATTGTCAAGCATTCAGAATCTTTAATGCCGAAAGTGCCAAGCTTACTAATTGGTGTAAAGACAACAATACCAATCGTACACGTGGTGTCAAGAGATGACTTCAGACGTGACGAGGTGACCAACATATGCTGACAAGAACCATTTGATCTTATCATATGATGTTCTCATCAATCAGGTCCAACCTTGTCAATTTTTTCTAATATGGTAAATATGTGATCATGTTATAAATCGATATCATATCTCATACATTTGCTATCATAAAGATAAAACGGACTTGCATTTTTCTTCCCAAAACGTTTGTTAAAACTTCATTAAATCAATTGATATTAAAAACATCAATTGGGTTAGTATTTTTAATATGGGGGAGAAAATATGATTTAATATGGGAAATTATAACAAATGGTTTAACTTAATGTGATAGCTCATCCCGACATGTGCGAAATGTTTTCGAATATCGTGGCATATGTTAAGGGGGAGTAAAACAGGATTTGCACTTCAAAATGGATTTTCATGGTGACATATACTTACCCACAACCCATTTATTTCACGACGATGAAGATTGTGGTGACATAAGGATGGTAGGATAGGTTAAGTCCAATGATTCTTCCAGAACCGGAGGAATCTTCCCAAGGACATTCCTTAGCTAGAAATAGTAGTCCTTAGGAAAGTTGGAGAAAAGATTGTGAATGTAGCTGAATGCCGACCAAGTACTTAAGTTAGTACTGGAACAATCACAACAAGGTGCTAGTTATGACGTATTGGTAAGCATTGAAGGGGTTGAAGAATGAAAAAGAACTGTAAATATAAAGGGTCTAAAGAAAGAAGCCCTCCTTACAAACTTAGGCAGAAACCGGGTCAACACATATGCTATTGAGATCATTTTTAATGATGCTCGATATTGAAGATAGACATCATGGACCCAGTGATGCAATGCAAAACCATCCCAGCTAACTCAGATATCTCTCAAAAGGTATTTGTTTTAATCACACGGAGACAACGCATTATCTATTGATTTATTCACTCCGAATAAATTGGTATTGAAATGGTGGCACTCCCCTCCAGCCTCCGATCACTAAAATCCAAAATGCACGATCGAGTCTATAGCCATTTGAGATCATCAAATATCTCATTAGGACACACTTTCATAATTCCTTTCTTCTTCATACACTTTGAAAAGTAAGAAAGATTTTAAGAGTCCTGCGCAAAATCTTCATGATCTTGCCTGAACATCCGAGTAATACGAAAGTATTTACAATGAAGATGGAAATCCTTCTTGAGCGAACATTCAAAATCTCATGGTAGGTGACTTGTGCGATTCTTTATGAATCAAACGTGTGATAACTGGAAAGCAACAGTTGTTTAATTCTTAATTGAATTTAAACACGTTCCAGGCCTCTACACAATATCTCAGTGATCTTGCCAGAACACTCAAAGTGATACCTTAGTGTTCACAGTGATGAGTGGAAATCCTTCTAGTGTTAACCTTAAACAACACTTGGTAGGTAACTTGCAAGATTCAATATGAATCAAGCTCGTGACAACTGGAAAGCAACGATGGTGCGATTCTTTAATGAATCAAACTTGTTCCAGGAATCGAAATTAACGGCTTCAATCATGCGGATAACTTTATCCAAATGATTAACTCTTTACATTCGCAGTCAGCTTTGGACGGTCGAGTAAAGAGAACAGGTTTACCCGCGAAATCTTGTCAAGGACATTTTTAATTAAATCTACCTGCCACAAGTACAATATTTTATATCGTCCAACGGTCTTCACCGACCGGAGGTAAAATGCTAACGAATTAGAATAAAATGTTCAAGGCCATTTTGTTCGTGACTACTTATGTTGCGGCATTTGAAGAAGGTGGCGTTGTGGAATCCGAGAAGAAATCATCCTCGCATGCTTATACTTTATGCACTTAATACCTCATCTAATTTAAGAAAGCCTAACTATTGTTCTTTTCTGTTTTGATTGTTAATCATATGAACAATGGTTATGCCTAGCAGCTAAAAGATTCGAAGAAACCAAGGTTTCCATAGTTGGTATCAGAGCCTCGTGAAGATCATGATCATCTAAAATACACATATCACAAACAACCATGAAACAAAGGTTGGAAGGGCACAAATCCCCTCACGTTACTAGATTAGAAAGCGATAATATGTACATAGGATAAGCATGGGACTCCCCCACGAGGCACCTCGTTTTTGATTACCGGGCCATGAGCTCGACTCGATCCCCTCAATACTAATTATCATTGGGGAAGGTGATTTGGTCGAGGTAGTTCAAGGACGGAACTTCCCCGCCAAAGTAGCGCTCCAACCTACGTCCATTCACCTTGAAATTGGGGCCATCATTTTGAGCTAACTCGATGGTCCCATAGGGAAAAACTTGAGTCACGGTGAATAGACCGGACCAACGGGATTTCAACTTGCCGGAAAATATTTTCAAACGTGAGTTAAAAAGCAACACTTGATCTCCAATGTTAAAAACCCGGTTTTTAATTTTTGTGTCATGAAACTTTTTAGTTTTTTCTTTGTAAATCAATGAATTTTCATAAGCAATGTCTCTCAATTCATCCAATTCATTCAATTGCATTTTCCGGTGTTTTCCCGCGGTCTCAATATCATCATTACAATGCTTAAGGGCCCAATAAGTTTTGTGTTCGAGTTCAATTGGAAAGTGACAGTTCTTCCCATACACAAGCTTATAAGGAGTGTACCCGATGGGCTTCTTATGAGCGGGCCGAAAGGCCCATAAAACATCGTCCAACTTATCCGACCAAGATTGTCGGTTTTCCCCAATCGATCTCTCTAAGATCCTCTTCAAAGCTCGGTTTGAAATCTCGACTTGCCCACTCGTTTGTGGGTGATAAGCCGTAGAAAGCCGATGTGTAAACCATATTTCCTTAAGATCCTTTCGAATTGGTCGTTACAAAAATGCGTTCCACGATCGCTTATGATCGCACGAGGGGTTTAATACAAGATATTTTCTCGTAATAAAAAGATTCGTTATTCCAGTCTTTTCGAATTAATTACAAGTTGAAAGTGCAACTCAGTCGTTCTTGGTGGAAAAATAAAGAGAGGTGGTTATCTATTTAAAAGTAATAGTAAAATGAAAGTGTCGTTGAGCAAAAATAAAAGCTTTAAAAATTAAACTAAAAATGACGAGTTAAAAATAAATGATTAAAAACTTAAAGTGAATTTAAAACTTAAAACTTTGTAAAAATAAACAAAGACAAAACTCGTATAAAATAATGCTAAGTAAAAATGCGGGAAACGTTAAATTTGAAAACTAAGATAAAACAAGAAATAAAATTAAAAATTTGAAATTGGAATGCGATCGGGGTGCTTGATCGTGCCTAGATCGCACGTGGATCGTACTTGGTGATCGTACCCTCGATCGTGTCCTTTGATCGTAATAAGTGATCGCAGCCTACGATTGTAACAATCGATCGTACACTAGTGATAGTAGTCAGTAAGATCGCACTCAATGCGATAGTAAAAGGGTGATCGCACTCAATGCGATAGTAAGAGGGTGATCGCACTCAATGCAATCGTAGCCAGTGATCGCAACAACATATCGCACTCTTGATCGTACCCACGATCGCAACAAGTGATCGTGGTGAGGATTAATGAGTGTGATCGTAGTGCACGATCGTACTTGGTGATCATAGTAATGGATCGCAAGTAGAAGCCCTAAGGCTTATGCGATCATACTTACTTGATCGTAACTGGTAAAACCTTTAGACACAATACGATGGGATTCAAAGGCAAATAAGCAAAACCAAATAAGCACTCATTCAAATCTCAACCAAATGATAACAAGCATAAATTCAAAAACTTTTAAAACACCAAATCAACAAACTTTATGAACCAAACTTTAAAAAGATTAAACTTTTGAGAAAACTTAAAGGTAAATAAGCTAAATACAAAGTAAGCCAATAAGCATGGTAAGCTTAAAGCTCAAATCGTATAAAAACTTGGATATGAATAAAAAGTTAAACTTTTTAATCAATCAAACATCAAGATTAAACAAGATGCTCTAAAATTTAGGATCAAGAACAAATAAAAATCAAGAAAGGTAGAAGAAGAATAAAGATGAAAAGATTAAACTTGAACTTGTATATTAATGATTCCAAAATACAAGATTGAATTAAAGCTAAACATGAAAGAAAAGAAAAGATGAAATTCTAGTGAGAGAAAGTTAAGCACTTTCTCTCTCTAAAAGTTAAAACTACAAAACAAAATAAACTACGTAACACCCTCCTAATGACACATTAGGAGGGTATATATAGGAGGTGGGGAGGCTTAAGTGTTGAAGCTTTCTTCTTTCTTTCTTCTCGTCTCGACTTGATTTAAATTCTTTGTCTTTCTCGACGCCGTCTCGGGATTTGTCGATATAAATTAAACTCGTCTTATAGTTTTCTTCTTTAATTAGACTTGGTTCTTCGACTTCGTTAAACTTCCGTCTTTAGAATTTTTCTTCGATATATCTTCAGAATAGGCCTTAGACTTCCGTTCTTTTTGCACTCTTGATCTTTTGACTTCGTCTTTTCTCGTTTTCTTCGATAAAAGCCCGTGTTTTCTTCTTTTTTCATATTTTTATCCTGAAACACAATAAAAACACAAACCACTAATATAGAGATTTTACTAGTTGAAAGTTCGTTTTCTCGGTATCTTCTCGAATTGATTTCCGGTTAATTGTGTGAGATTAGTTGTTCCTGGTGAAAACAATATTTTTGTCGTTGTAAAATAAATATGCAAGACTTAAAATTAAATGACAAGTAATTAAAAGTACAACTAGTTGAAACGTAAACGGTGCAATATTTAAAACGTTAAAAGTAAGCGACGAGAAATTAAATAACGTAAAATTAAAGCTTTGACGAAAAGTAAATTGACAATAAAATAAAAATGCGGAACGAAATTAAATAGACTAAAAATAAAACGAGAAAAATTGACATTTAGACTAAAGCAAAATCGTAAAACAAAACAGAGCACCCGATCGGAATAGATTCCGATCGGCTGATCGGAATGTAAACACCACATCTCCAATCGGAATATCACAATGGGAAGCTGATCGGAATACTAACATGGAGCCAATCGGAAAAAGGAAAACAAGTGCTACCAATCGGAATGTGCAAAGCTAGCACCATCGGAATATCTAAAAGGGCCAAATCGGAATGATAAGCAAATGATCCAATCGGAATATCAAGAAAACCCCAGATCGGAATCTTCTAAAACCCTTTTCCGATTTGCCAATCGGAAAAAGGGTGCCCGATCGGAATGATGGATCGGAAAAGGGATTTCCCTTTTCCGATAATTACGTGATCCGAGAAATAAGCAAGAGCTAAGCTAAGGTAATAAGCTAAAGCCAAAATCAGCACAAATCTAAAGTAAAACCAATCGAATAAGCACAAATAAGAACTTATCAAACATAAAATAAGCAAACTTTAAAATCAAAACATAAAAAGATTAACTTTAAGTAAAGAAGGATTAAAAAGATCAAAACTTTTAAATAAGAACTAGATGAAAAAGATTATGAAAGAAAGATTAATAACATAAAGATTAAGACAAGATTAAGCTTAAAAAGTAAAAGTTTGATTGAAAACAAGAAAGATAAAAAGATGAAAGATTTAAGTTCTAGAGAGAGAAACTGTCACTTTCTCTCTCTAAACTACTCTCCTACTCCTAAAACTAAAACTAAACTAAAAATTGACTGACTCCCTTCATGTGGTGATATGAAGGGTATATATAGGAAAGGGAAGTGGTTGGTGTCTTCTTCTTTTCTTTCTTTCTTTCTTCACGTCTTTTCGTCTTTAAAGTTCTTCGACTTTTTCGACTTTGTCTCGGGATTAATTAAAACTCGTCTTATAATTTGTTTATTTATTAGACTCGAGTTCTTCGGCTTTTTAGTAAACTTCCGTCTTTTGACTTGTTCTTCGATAAATCTTCAGAATTGGTCTTGGACTTCCGTTCTTTTTCCACTCTTGATCTCCTGACTTCGTCTTTTGTCTTTTTCTTCGATAAAAGCCCGTAAATGCCGTGTTTTCTCCACTTTTCACCTTTTCGTCCTAAATTACAACAAAAACACAAACCACGCATAATTCCGACATAAATGACATAAATTACACGTTTTGGCTCGGTTATTATTGCAATTAAGTGGTAAAAAGGATGGGTGTTTTCACACCTATCAAATCCCCTACACTTAACCATTGCAATGTCCTCATGCAATGCATTAGTTACAAAGCAAGATTACATTTTCCATCATAATCAATCCACATTGGCCTTTATTAAAGAAAATAGAAGATTATAAACATACAAAATAAAGAAATCAAAAACATACCTTGGGTTTTGAAAATGTCGTGAATGATCATCATCCTCAAGTTTTCACTTTCTCCAAACCAAGCTTAGAAACGAGATCATTGTTATTATAAGTTAGCAAACTATCACGAACTCATGTGGGCCAATTACTCACTTAGACTCCCTTATTCCTAGGGGTATCTCTTATATTTTATTATTGTCTTGAATGATCACGAGGATGCATTTTTGACTTATTTAGATAGTTATTTAGTCTGAAAATAAGGTGCACGATTTAATCAGTAGTTAGCTAAAGGACCGAATCTTTTAAAACTGCTTCCCGGGATATCAGAAAGTTCATATCTTGGCATAACTTGGTTCGCGATTTGAGACCTTTCTCGGGCCGATATTTGGCAGCGACTTCATACTTCGAATCTTCGAGAGACGTTCTTGAAATTATGGTCTTCTCTTCATAATAGGAATTTCTTCACTTGAAATTTTTGAGAGATTCTTCATCTTTGGACCACGACTTCTTCATTTTTCTCCAATCTTTATTTTGGACTTTGATATATAACGATCCGCCTCCTTTTAGGACTTGGATCTATTTATCCTCATACCTTGTTAGGGTCTTTTCGGATAGACTTCTCCATGACTTTTGGGGAGTTCTTGCTTTTCGTCGTGTGTCTCGATCCTTCATATTGATTTTCGATAAATGATTCTTCACATCACTTTTGGATCTTTAGCAACAAAATGTAGCCCTCATGCCTTGTTAGGGCCTTTTCGGACTCGCCAATCTTCGCGCCCCGCTTCATAAGTTATGCCTTGGCTATGAACTCTCGTCATTACCGAGCAACTTTTAAACGATCTGGGGCTAGAAGCTAAGTAACCTTTTAAATCGTACAACCTTATTTATTAGCAGATTAATTTATTAACAAGCGGAGGGAGAATAAGCTCATAATTAACTCACATAAATTCACGAAAGAATACCGAACTTATAATTGACTCTATCATCTCTCGTTCTCCACAGTTTAAAATCTCAAGGAATGAGACTCGTGGATGCTTAGCCTATTAAATCAAAGTTTTGGGTTTTCGAGTCGCCTATAGGATCTTGCAAATTCTTAGACTTTTTCAAGTTTAGAAATCGCGTTTTAAAGTTCCCTTGATAAACGACTCTCTAGGATCAATTATAGGAACTTGCAAAAAGTTCTTGTTCTTAACCTGTGAGAGTTAAGACTTTCGCGTTTTATAGCTCCCTATATAAAAGCCTAGCAAAACTTGACTTAAACACGTTAAGGATACTAGCTAGAGTGAACTTAGATAAGTAAACTCGGGTTGAGTCAAAAGATTCACAACGTTTGAAAATTAAAACCACTTAATTAATCTTTATTCTAATAAGGGGAGAAAATAACTATAACAAAGGAAAATACAACTATACAACTAGGCCAAAATAGATTAAAAATTTTGAAAAATGTCAAAAAATTGATTTTCCGTTTAAAATGAGGACAAATACAAGGAAAAGACCACTTAACTTCGATAGAAGTCCCCCCTACACTTAACATAAACATTGTCCTCAATGTTTAAGCATGTGGGAGTAAACTCCCCTACACTTAGGACATTGTGCACTTTGTTTAAATCTCGTTAAGGAAAAGAAAACTAAAGAGATTCCTATTTTAATATTGAGAAATATAAAATAGTGAATCGAAAAGAGTTTAGTATAGAACCGGGAAGAATGGAACACGGAATCACGGTTCGGCAAAAGTCATCAAGAGTGTGTCTTTGAAGCTCTAATCCCTGCACATGATAAGAAAGAAAGCAAGAAACACCACGGGGCTCCCCCTACACTTATGGTGAAAACAGGTAAAGATAGATAATTGGGTTGCCTCCCAAAAAGCGCTTGTTTTTGTTAACCGAGTCACGAGCCTGACTCGTCCCCGAATTAAATTGTCCATGGGGAAGCCTCGAATGTGATACCGGGATCAAAGACCTTGTCCTCGTTCCCGGTTGACATCAACAAAGGAGAGGCGGGGGGATAAGTCTTGTATGGGAGAAAGGTCCGTTCAACATACGAGAAGTATGTGAATTCAAGATCCACGGGAGGTGGGTTGGGTAAAGTAAGCACATTGTCCTCCCCCAAAGACAATAGATGCTGAGCAAGCGGCAAAGCCGTATTGTTATCAATCATAGCATAATCAATGTCACCTCCCGGGTCAAAGCACTCATCCTCCGAGATAGTCTCTAAAGGGGAGGATGAAAGGTGCTCGAGAGGGGGACTTGGGACAATACCTTCAAGTAGCACATTATCAAAAATAATATCCCCCTCTATGTCATTATCATCGATACCTGGAGGGATGGAGTGAATGTCGATTTCTTCCAGCAATGGGTCATTATCTTCAACGGTAGGAGGAGATGGAGGTAAAGGCTTGGAAATAGGAGAAGTCAACTCTTCGATTTGAGCAATAAGAAGGTGCACTTTCCGTAATCTATCGCGAAGAAGCACGTCTTCCACCTCATCCACAAGATCATGTTCATCGATGAACTTCTCATAAACCGGAGAAAATAAATCGTCATCGTCTGCATCTCCCGGTGGAGATTGAGAAATTTCAAAAGTGAAATTCTCATAGCAGAGAGAAGAATCGTCATCACTAGGATCGACTTCGTCCGTAAGAGCAATGTCATCCTCAGGCTCCATAGCAGGTAAGTCACAAACCTCATCATCTAATACTTTGTCGAGACCAACATCACTAAGCTCATTCAACGTATCACAATCCGTAGACTCATTTGGGATACTGAGAGAAGGGATGACAATTGCACTAGGACATTGAGCAGTAAGATCATTCCAAGAAAGAGTAGGCTCATCGTCATCATCATCATCATAATAGTATTGACGCACAGGAGGAGGGGTATAATCATTAAGATTAGATACTTGCTCATGTTGCTGTCTCTTCTCTTTTTCCCATGCTTCTTTGAACTGAACAAAGGCTTCTTGAATGTCCAAAATAATGGCGTGCCTTTCTTGAGTAGTGAGTTGTTGATCAATATGAAGTCCCTGAGAGGATTGATGATTGAGGGTGTGATGTGGGGGCTCAAAATGTTGAAAACCTGAATTATAGCATGGTTGTGGCTCATAGTAGTTCATCGGTTGAGAAGAATTAGAAACCGGGTTTGGTTCGTAATAATCCATAGGTGAAGAAAACTGAGGACACGGATTTTGCTCATAATAATTCATTGGTTGACAATAAGAAGTGTCGTGAGGACCCCCACAGTTGTTGCAGAACGGTTGAGGAGAAAGACTGGGTGCGTCTTGTGGATAGCTATTGTCATAGTCATAATTGTACCCTGGTTCTTGCCCGTGATCAGACGGGTATGGAACCGGGCACGAAATATGCCAATGAGAATCGCTTCCACAATAGGTGCACGTGGGAATAGGAGGTGGGTTCAAAAAGAATGAATTAGTCGAGTTGCACAAGGGACAAAATCCGTTTTGTATGTAGTCGATATCATTTCCGCACCGCTCACATGTACACCATTGACAAGAGTTGTTCCCAGATAATTGCTTCCCACACCGGACGCAATGGACATAAAAATCCATAAAGAAGGATAGATAAGCAAGAAGAATATTTTTTTGTGCAAAAAAAAAATAAATGCTTTTAATGATTTTTCAAATGTTTTTGGATTTTTGAAAATATTTGACACGAAAAATAACGTTCACGAGTGAACGGATCCCAAAATTCAATGCGTCTCTCACTAGAAACCGTTTATCTTAACGAAAAGAGCCGGCAGCGGCGCCATTTTAATATAGAGATTTTACTAGTTGAAAGTTCGTTTTCTCGGTATCTTCTCGAATTGATTTCCGGTTAATTGTGTGAGATTAGTTGTTCCTGGTGAAAACAATATTTTTGTCGTTGTAAAATAAATATGCAAGACTTAAAATTAAATGACAAGTAATTAAAACTACAACTAGTTGAAACGTAAACGGTGCAATATTTAAAACGTTAAAAGTAAGCGACGAGAAATTAAATAACGTAAAATTAAAGCTTTGACGAAAAGTAAATTGACAATAAAATAAAAATGCGGAACGAAATTAAATAGACTAAAAATAAAACGAGAAAAATTGACATTTAGACTAAAGCAAAATCGTAAAACAAAACAGAGCACCCGATCGGAATAGATTCCGATCGGCTGATCGGAATGTAAACACCACATCTCCAATCGGAATATCACAATGGGAAGCTGATCGGAATACTAACATGGAGCCAATCAGAAAAAGGAAAACAAGTGCTACCAATCGGAATGTGCAAAGCTAGCACCATCGGAATATCTAAAAGGGCCAAATCGGAATGATAAGCAAATGATCCAATCGGAATATCAAGAAAACCCCAGATCGGAATCTTCTAAAACCGTTTTCCGATTTGCCAATCGGAAAAAGGGTGCCCGGTCGGAATGATGGATCGGAAAAGGGATTTCCCTTTTCCGATAATTACGTGATCCGAGAAATAAGCAAGAGCTAAGCTAAGGTAATAAGCTAAAGCCAAAATCAGCACAAATCTAAAGTAAAACCAATCGAATAAGCACAAATAAGAACTTATCAAACATAAAATAAGCAAACTTTAAAATCAAAACATAAAAAGATTAACTTTAAGTAAAGAAGGATTAAAAAGATCAAAACTTTTAAATAAGAACTAGATGAAAAAGATTATGAAAGAAAGATTAATAACATAAAGATTAAGACAAGATTAAGCTTAAAAAGTAAAAGTTTGATTGAAAACAAGAAAGATAAAAAGATGAAAGATTTAAGTTCTAGAGAGAGAAACTGTCACTTTCTCTCTCTAAACTACTCCTACTCCTAAAACTAAAACTAAACTAAAAATTGACTGACTCCCTTCATGTGGTGATATGAAGGGTATATATAGGAAAGGGAAGTGGTTGGTGTCTTCTTCTTTTCTTTCTTTCTTTCTTCACGTCTTTTCGTCTTTAAAGTTCTTCGACTTTTTCGACTTTGTCTCGGGATTAATTAAAACTCGTCTTATAATTTGTTTATTTATTAGACTCGAGTTCTTCGGCTTTTTAGTAAACTTCCGTCTTTTGACTTGTTCTTCGATAAATCTTCAGAATTGGTCTTGGACTTCCGTTCTTTTTCCACTCTTGATCTCCTGACTTCGTCTTTTGTCTTTTTCTTCGATAAAAGCCCGTAAATGCCGTGTTTTCTCCACTTTTCACCTTTTCGTCGTAAATTACAACAAAAACACAAACCACGCATAATTCCGACATAAATGACATAAATTACACGTTTTGGCTCGGTTATTATTGCAATTAAGTGGTAAAAAGGATGGGTGTTTTCACACCTATCAACCACGCATAATTCCGACTTTTACGACATAAAATACACGTTTTGGTCTTGTTATTATTGGAAATAAGTTGTAAAAGGATAACTGTTTTCACACTTATTAAATCCCCTACACTTGACCATTTCAATGCCCTCATGGAATGCATTAATTTCAAAGCACGGTTTACATTTTTCATCATAAATAACCCACCTTGGCCTTAATTAAATACTAAACACTTAGGAAACTAAAAGATAGAAATATAAAAAGAAACAAGTAAAGTAACCAAAGACTTACATTGGGGTTTTGGTTGTCATGAATGTTTATCACCCTCAAGTTTCACGTTCCCCATACCAATCTTAGAAACGAGATCATTGTTATTATAAGTTAGCAAACTAACACGAACTCATGTGGCCCAATTATTTACTTAGACTCCCTTATTCCTAGGGCTATCTCTTATATTTTATGATTGTCTTAAATGATCACGATGATGCATTGTTTGACTTATTTCGATAGTTATTTAGGCTGAAAATAAAATGGGACGATTTAATCAATAGTTAGCTAAAGAAAAAAATCTTTTAAAACTGCTTCTCGGGACCTCTTAAAGTTCATATCTTGGCATAACTAGCTTCACGATTTGAGACCTTTCTCGGACCGATATTTAGCAGCGACTTCATACTTCGAATCTTTAGAGACGTTCTTGAAATTATGGTCTTCTCTTCATAACAGGAATTTCTTCACTTGAAGTTTTGAGAGATTCTTCATATTAGGACCACGACTTCTTAATTTTTCTCCAATCTTTATTTTGGACTTTGATATACAATGATCCGCCTCCTTTTAGGACTTGGATCTATTTATCCTCATACCTTGCTAGGTTCTTTTCGGATAGACTTCTCCATTATCTTAGGGGAGTATTTGCTTTTCGTCGTGTGTCTCGATCCTTCATATTGATTTTTGATAAATGATTCTTCACATCACTTGGGATCTTTAGCAACAAAATGTAGCCCTCATGCCTTGTTAGGGCCTTTTCGGACTCGCCAATCTTCACATCTCGCTTCAATAAGTTATGCCTTGGCTATGAACTCTAATTAATACCGAGCAACTTTTAAATGATGTTGTGCTAGAAGCTAAGTAACTTTTCAAATCGTACAACCTTATTTATTGCAAATATATTTATTAACAAGCGATGGGAGAAAAAGCTTATAATCAACTCACATAAATTTATGAAAGAATACCAAACTTATAATTTACTCTATCATCTCTCGTTCTCCATAATTTAAAATCTCAAGGAATGAGACTCGTGGATGCTTAACCAATTAAATCAAAGTTTTGGGTTTTCAAGTCGTCTATAGGATCTTGCATCTTCTTAGACTTTTTCAAGTTTAGAATTCTCATTTTAAAGTTCCCTTGATAAACGACTTTCTAGGGTCATTTATAGGAACTTGCGAAAAGTTCTTGTTCTTAACCCGAGAGAGTTAAGACTTTCGCGTTTTAAAGTTCCCTATATAAAAGCCTAGCAAAACTTGACTTAAACACGTTAAGGATACTAGCTAGAGTAAACTTAGATAAGTAAACTCGGGTTGAGTCAAAAGATTCATGACGTTGAAAATTTAAAACCACTTTATAAAAAATTTATTCTAGCAAAGAAAGTAAATAACGCTAACAAAGGAAAATACTACTAGACTAATAGGCCAAAATAGATTAAAAATTTTGAAAAATGTCAAAAAATCAAATTTTCCGGTTAAAATGAGGACAAATTAATGGAAAATCCCACTTACTTCGATAGAAGTCCTCCTACACTTGATATAAACATTGTCCTCAATGATTAAGCATGTGGGAGTAAGCTCCCCTACACTTAGGACATTGTGCACGTTGTTTAAATCTTACTAAGGAAAGGACAACTATCGTGAGTTCAATGTCAATATATAAGATATGAAATATTGAATCACGACAGTTTAGGATAGAACCGGAAAGACGGGTACACGAGATCACGGTCGTCAAATGTCATTGATGTGATCGTGATTGTATAGTGATAATTAAGATACGTTATAGGGTAAATTAGAAAATTACCTTTAGGAAAAAGTAATAGACTAATATTACCAAAGACGAATTCAATTAAACACGTGATGAACCAAGTTCGTTGTACACGAAGATCTTATGAATTTGAGACGTTTTTGTATCGATTTGGACAATTGATTCAAATAGGTTTTCGGTTTTTAAACTAAAATTAAACTCTTCCAATTTAAAAATTATTTTAATCCTAAAGTGCATGAATCGTAAACCCTAAATTACTTAATCTAATAGCAATTACTTAAAATTAAAAAAAAACTATTTAAAAATTAAACTATTAAAAATTTATAAAAAATAATCTATTTAATTAAAATAACTTTTTACACTATTAAAAAAAAATCTAATTAAAACTATATAACTTCTACAAATTAATTAAATCTAATTTATTAAAATAAACTAATTAAATTTCTCAAATTAATAAAAACATTTTTTAATTTTTATTATATTTATTAATCTATTTATACTGATTATTTTTAAACTAAATAATAAACTTTTATTTATTTAAAGAAAATAATATTTATATTTAAATAAAAAATAAAAACGTGAAACTAAGCCGAAAAGTCAAAACTGAAAGTGTATATTAATTATTAAACGCAGACTAAAACTAACATGAGCCTTTGGCTCAGATGGTAATCATATTGGGTGTTCATCCGTGAGGTCACGGGTTCAAGTCCCGTGAGGGACATTTTTGCACTTTATTTTTATAAAAGCTGCACGAATATAGCTACTTAAAACAGATTCCCAAACATTCAGCAAACTACTCAAATAACAGATTATCTACTACATGCATTCAATCAATTAAGCAATCCAGTAACAATAATCAGATTAAGAGAAATAAAGATGCACAGCAGACTTATACAGAATCAATGTGCAACGTATATCCTTAAGCAGTCACAAACTAAACTAACATTCAATCAAGTATCACAACTCAAATCAATGAAAAGGAATTATAACTAGTCATTCAGTAAATAACAGCAATAGTATCTCAATTACGAGGCAGATTAACATTAAATTACCACAGACCTATCAACTCAAAATCGCAGTTTAACAGATATCCAACTTATTACTCACTTTAAATCATACAAAATCAAAAACCATCCATGAACCCAACAGATAAATGACCTACATAATCTAACATATATTTAAACATCAACAGGTTTGCACAATTCCAAACTTAGATTCAGATTCGTAAACATTCATTATATAGCAGTCTCAAATAGCAAACTTACAATCTATCATACTCAGATTCGTCTTACAATCAACAATAACAATTAACCAAGCAGGTCAGAAACATTTCATATAAATGGCAGACTTATTTATATTAGCTTTAACTATCAACATATAATCAAAATAAGCAGAAACATTATACAAGCAGATTTACTAAACTAAATAACTTTAAACTAAATACATAAAACGTAAAATAATTAAAACCTTTTGAAGGTACCGTTGAGAAGAAGGTTGTGCTGAACAACCTTGTGAACCCGATTCTACACCACCATCAATCACCATTCTTCGAACCATTATATTTGATTTATCGAACCAAATATCCAACATAACCAAACGATTCACCATGTATATGAATGACTGTTAATTATAATATTATTTTGTAAACTAAGAAGATGCAAATAAGTATTTGACAACAAGTAAAATTAAACGTGGACAAGAGAAAATCATATAACTAAAAATCAATTTTATTAATTCATAACAACATTACATTATTTAAAAAGAAAAGAAATACAACTTCTACCTATAATTTAACATTATAACTCTAAAAAGTAAAAAAGGGATGATTACAATGATAAAAATGAAGAGTATTTATAGCTAAACTGCAAGGTGTTGGGGATGAGTTTGTTGAGGCGAAATCATCATCTCAGCCATCCAAAAAGCATCTCCTTATTCTCTCTCTTTCTTGTTTTCATCTAAGGGTTGAGATTAGCCCATCTAGCACAAAGATTGCCAATGTGGCATATGTTGTGCTAGTTGTGCTTCTTTGATGCTGAGGTGTCTCTTTCCTATTGGTGAGTTGAGAACGAATTGTTGTAAAGTCCAATGAATCACTGCCACGTACCATGTTCCTTCCATCTCTTTCTTCCGAAAACTTGGGGGTTTGATTCCCCCAAGTGTGAATCACACGTGTGTAGAAAAGCTCCAAAATTACTTGAGTTAATTATTGATTAGGGTTTGATGAATGATGAGACTGCTTTTATACATAGTCTCATCGTCCAAATCGGGCTTAAAATGCATAAAATATCATTAAAACTGCCAAATATATGCTCGTGTTTATTTCTTGTGTATTTTAGGTACGGATATTGAGGAAATGACAAAAAAATCACAAGAATCAATGAAAAACGAACACGGGAAACGAAGCCGCACAATGAACCGGGCCCAAATATGGAATTTCCAAAAGTGACCTTGAAGAATTGAAGATTGGCAACATTGGTCCCTCATTTTTGAAGACTTGGGAAATTTATACCCTTGCAAAACTCTTAAAATGCATTTGGGTCCCTAAATTATCAAGATATTACAAGTTCAGTCCTTGAAGAAAGAAGAAATTACATGTGAAGCCCTTGGAATAAGTTTGTAAAAAGGTTGTGCCAAAATTGATAAAATGGCAAACTTAAAAACAAAGGGAAATGAAGTTGTTGCTGTTTAATATAAAGTGAAGGAAGTATGAAACTTGGGGGACCTTTTCTGCCCAGACAACCAAACCTACCCATCCAATTACACCATGACACCTCACTAAACCCACCCATTTACCAAACCCTTCACCCGACCCAACCCGTCCAAAGCCCACAACCCAGGTTTATTAAATAAACCTGGTCAACAAACCCCAGTCAAACCTTCCACTCACACTCTGCCACATCACCACCTCCACCTATCATAACCCTACACCTCAGCATCATCACCACGTCACCATCCACTCAGGTTTTTAATAACAGATTTATTTAAATCTGTTTAAATACAAAGAAAACGTGGGAAACACCTTTTAACCCCCTAATTACAATCAAACCCAACTGTTCCCCATCCTTAATCACATAGAACCCTAAAACCTAATTACTTCAATACAAAGGGGAAAAGTTTGAGCTTATCCAGATTGTTAATTTATCATACCCATAACCCTTCCCCACTCCCAAAACATCACAATCTCACCCATGTGACAAAGCCACCTTCCCCTGCCCCACTTTTTAGCTTGAAGACAATTTGTGAAAGAAAGATCATTGGACAAGAGTGATTGCTTAATTTCTAAGCTGTTATAAACGGCCAAGATCATACAACAACAGCTGGCATCTCTTCATCAATCACATGGACGTTTTTCAGTCAAAGATTCCAAGGGTAATTATGGAAATTTAGCTGTTAGGGTTTTATAAATCTTGTAATTCTAGATAGTTCATCTTTCAGTATAAATAGGGGTGTGTTGTGCCCTTATTTTCTTTTGTTCCAGATTTTTTTCAAGTTATTTGTAATTCCTTTTAAATATTTATAAAGTTGGTATTTTTGCTAAATTATAATTCCTTTTATTATTTTTAAAGTTGGTGTTAGCTTGATAAAATCTGAGTTCCATATTTCTTTTGATAAACACTTTGTGTTTGTTTGAGTTTTCAAAAGGTTTTGAAAAGTTTTTGATATTTTCAGAAATCCAAGGTTTCAAGGAAGTGAAAGTGGAATTGGATTCCTGTTTTTCTGAGATTGTTCTTGTTTCAAAACTTGTTAAAAGGTCCAAGGTTTGTTGGTTTGTAGGTTTGAAAAAAGATTATTGAAAGAAAAAAATCAGAAAGTTGGTATTTGTGTTTTCATTTGTTCTTAGCAGGAATTTGGTAAAGCTATTGATTTTAGTCCAAGGTTCTGCATAGACCCGGGTCTGTTAGGAGAAGGCATAGCAGCCTTAGTGGGACCTGGATGTGGGTCCCATAAGGTAGTTTCTTGTTCCTTGTTTCAGTTTACACAATCTGTGAGATTTCAGATTATGTGATTTGTGAGGAAGATGGTTAAGAGTTTGTTTGATGGTTTGATTTAAGCTTATTAGGATTTTCATGCATGTTAGAAGTGACTAGGGTTGGTTCTGTTAAGTTTCTTAAGCTTTTGAGTTGTTAATTTGATTTTTCAGTTTTATAGGAGTGTTTGGATTAGGGTCTAAATCAGGATAAATTATAAAAGTCTTGTTTAAAACCTGTTTAGATACACTCAATAGGTTGTTAATAGGTTTTAAGTTGCTCAGTTTTCAGATTGGTAGTGTTTAGAACACATTTGCATAATAAAAAGTTGGACAAGTAGTATAAAATCTGTCACCCCACTTTACTGCTTATTTTTGAGTGAATTTAGCCACCAAACTTGAAAATCTGTTAGAGATAGGTTTAAGTAGGATTGTGTATTGCTTTTATGTCATTTGGTGGATGTGAGTGCAAGTTTTGAGGGATTAAAAATCATTTTAGTGCCAATTGCATCAGAAAATACTCCCAGACCTGTGCATAGCTTTATCAGAAACATTTTGGTGATTTGTGTGCAATTTGTGTGAAGAGTTTGTGTTTTTTTTGTGAGTACATTGACTCCCTATACTCAACTGAGTATAGGGGTGCCCATTTATCTATCAAACAACACCAAAAATCATTGAACAAGAGCTCTTGTTCAAATTTTCACAAGTGAAGATAATCAGATTGGTGTTCATCAAGTATTTTGCTATCTGAGCCCGTTTTTAATTATGTTGGGCTCAATCTTTGTTAATTTGGATTGGAATTTGAGTTTGTGTGATTAAAGTGTTATCAGAAAAAGGTTTAGCCATAAAGGAAATAAAAAATAAAAGTTCAAAAAAAAGGGGGTACGCTAGCCTCGACCCCTCAACCTCTCGCTCACAACACATACACCTTAACCATCCTGCCCTTGGGTCTTTTACTGACCAAGGGAGGAAAAACATTGTACTTAACATGTTTCTGATTGTGCTTTTCAAAATAAAGTCGTAGCCTTTTAAGCCCTTATGAGCTTATTTATAAGTCAAGAGACCAGTTTGCTATTTTTCCTAGGATTGTCACGTAATTTAGGATTTTTTTGTGCTAAGTTTTGATTTTTCTCTTTCTTTATTTATTTTTTATCATTTTTTATTTACCCGTTTTTAGTTAATTAGATTAAAAATAGTATAAATAGTTTTTAAAATTTATAAAAATTGTTTTCAGGTTTTATTAAAGTAATTTGAGGTTTACATCACTTAAAGTTTTCAAAAAGTCTTATTTTTAATTTTATTTGATTTTAGGGTTTTTAACCAACTTTAAAATTTAATATAAAATTATTAAATAGGTTTTAGAAACTTTTAATTGCATTTCTGTCTTAGTTAAATTATTTTAGATTTTTGGTAATTTTTTAGAATTTTTTAATAAACTTTGATTTTTTTTTTGAATATTTTAATATTATTTTATTATTAAAAATTAAAAGTTTGATTTTTAAAGTTCTTACATTTTTCCTAGATTATAGACACTTAATTAGGAATTTTGTAACTTTCCAAATATTTTTAGGGCTTTTCAATTATTTTCTAGAATTAATTTTAGTTTTAACTGAGTTTTAATAGTTTTTAAGTGTTAAAATTAGTTTTATTTGGTTTTACAATTTTAAAAAATACTTTTTAGCTTAATTAGGTTATTTTTGAGGTTTACAAACTTTAAAATCTTGTTTGGGACTTTCTAATAATTAATTGTGATTTTTAGGGCTTTAATTAGCATTAAAAAGTCATTATCTAATTAATTAAAAGGTTTTAGCAAGTTAGGATTTTTTGTAAACTCTTAGAATATTATTGTGGATTTTTAGTAATTTTTAGGTATTTTTAGGTTAAAATTTTAATTTTTGCACTATTTTCGGTTTTTCGTGATCGCCTTTTTCGTCTTAGTTTAATCCGTCTTCCTTTTCTAATCTCATTTCTTTCTTTCTTTTTCAATCATATAATCACAAATCAAAATTAATTCATTATACAACGCACTAGCCTCCTCAAGAACGAACTCACTTTTAGGGTCATTCACACACGGTTTTCCTAAATCGTCGTGCATACTTGCCCTAATTACCTTCCTTTTCCTAAAGGGGTAATTTTACTCCATCATTTTTGGCGCCGCTGCCGGGGAGGCGTGTTGTGTTTTGATTTGAAAATTGTTGTTTTTTATAGCCATAATTAGTATTTGTATTAGTAGCACTCTACTAATACGTATTATCATTTTTCGGTTTTTTTTGTGAATACTATTACTATATTGTATACGTGGAACAATAAATTCACAAGTACTCCAAATACGTGAGAAATCACAACCTTGACTTGGGAGGTCATTACCCAATCATTGTATTCGAATCTCAAACAAAAGAAAAAAAGGCAAAAATAGATAAATACTTTCGTGAAGCTCGATTTTGAAAAATACAAACTATAAGGTGGGTATAAGGCGGTTGTATTTAATGACCTAAAGGAAAAAGGCTCTTAAGTGCTTCGCGCAGCCTCGTTTCCTCCGCTTGCTTGTGCGTATTTGATTTTGAGAGCTAATCGAGGGTTTTGCCGCCCAAAGTATTATTACACATCATATATATTTTCTTGGTTTCTATTGATTAAACCCTCTTGAACGATTTGGTGTTCCACCATCGTTCTAAAGTCATCGAAGGCGTTCACTCCACGTGATCGTTTTCATTCCTTGAGGCTTCTTTAATCGAGAGATTTGATTAAGGAGGATATTTGTAGATTTGTGTCTACTTAATACATTCACCAAGTTCCAAAAAGTTAATACCATCAAAAACCACAAAAAATTGAAAAATACAAAACACCAAAAAGAATCTTCTTTGCTCGTCTCCACGTTGTACGTGACGTTTATGCTAACTCGAAATCAACGTGCACGTAGACGAAAGAACAAAACTCCCACTCCAACTCATTCTAGTGAGGAGTCTCCTATTGACGAACCCATTGTACGAGAAGCACCAACCATGGCGAATCGAACTATGATGGAGTTACTTCAAGCACCCACCGAGGGTTATGGAGAAGCTATTGTGATTCCCGCTATCCTTGCGGAGAATTTTGAGGTGAAAACGGGTTTGTTGTCGATGATCCAAAACAACAAATTCCGTGGTGATGAGAAGGACAATCCCCACAACCATATCCGCCAATTTAATCGTCTTACCGCCACTTGCAAATTCAAGGATGTCTCAAATGACTCGATTAAGATGATGCTTTTTCCGTATTCCTTAGCGGGGCCCGCTAAAATTTGGTTAGAGAAAGAGCCACCCAATTCTATATTGACGTGGAAGGATCTCGTTTCAAAATTTGTGAACCAATTTTTTCCGCCCTCTAAGACTACGCATTTGAAAAATGAGATTTCAAAATTTTCACAATAATCAAATGAAAGTTTTTCAACGACTTGGAATAGGTTTAAGGAAATGTTACATGAATGTCCTCATCACGGTTTTTCCGACTTGCATCAAATTGACACGTTTTACAATGGACTTAATGATCATGAAAGAGATTATTTGAATGCCGCCGCGGGTGGTAATTTTTTGTGTAAAACGGTCGAGGAAGCTTTGGTCATAATTGAGAATAGGTCTAAGGTTTATAGCCCTCGTAACACACCGAGTGTTACCAAATTGGGCTCGTCATCCTCTCGTAGAATGAATGCTTTACATGATGAGGCAAATGAAGAAAATCGGTTTTTTGATAGATTTGCTAACCTTATGTCCCATTGGAAAGCTCAAGAAGCTTCGAATTCCGCTTCGGTTAAAGTGGTTTCTAATAGTTGTTTGTCGTGTGGTGGAGCTCATGATCTTTCCGAGTACATTACCGCGGATGGTAACACTTCGAGTGCTTATGTAGCCACGGGAACTTATAACCAAAACGGCCAAGGTTCCCGCCAAAATCAAGCTCCACCAAATCAAAATGCTAATAACTATCGAAACAACAACCAAGGTGGTAATTATCAAGGCAATCAAAGGAATTACAACAAGGGTAATTATCAAAGTGGAAATGGGCAAATTTCAACCAAAACCAAAACCGTGATTTTCAAACTACCACACAAGGTTTTCAAAATGATCACACCAAAAATCTTCAAGGAGAATTTTTGAATTATGCTAAAACAAACGATGCTAAGTTTGATAATATGCAACGTGAAATGGTTAGCTTAAGATCCGAGTTGAAAAACGAGCTTAAAAACGAACTTGCTAATGAACTTAAGACTCATGCTAATAAAATGGAAGGAAATGTTCAACGACTCCAACAAAATCAACAAAAAATGGAGCAAGGTCAACATGAGATTAAGCAAGAATTGTTAATAGCGGATGCTAGGCAATCTATGTTTGAAGACCGAATGGGAAAATTTTTTGAAGCTATCATGTGTAAGCCCTCTTCTTCGGATGGTCTTCCTAGTGATACCATCGTGAACCCGAAAGGAGAATTGAAGGTTATTACTACTCGTAGTGGCAAAACTTTCAAAGAACCCATTTCTCGTCCAAGTACTTCTATGGAGAAGGAAAAAGAGAAAGAACCCGAGGTGGTGGTCGAAAAGGAGCAAATTCCAAGCCCACGAAGTACCGCTCAAACCACACCTACGGTTGAACCAATACCAATCATGGAACCCGAGATTCCAAGGCCTATGCCTATGCCCCAACCCACACCACCTTTACCCTACCCTTCAAGACGAGACAAGGAAAAGGCACAAGAACGAAATAATTATAAAATTTGAACTTTTTATGAAAATGTTTCGTGACTTGCATTTTAATATAAGTTTTGCCGACGCTTTAGTCATGATGCCTCGATTTGCCGCGAACTTCAAAAGTATGTTGAATAACAAAGAGAAATTGCAAAAATCGTCTAGTTGTTCATCAGTTTTTCTAAGCCGCATACCTCAAAAAGTCGGTGATCCCAGCAAGTTTTTAATCCCATGTGCTATACAAGACATGGAAGAATGCTACGCCTTGGTTGATCTTGGTGCTAGTATTAATTTGATGCCTCTTGAGATTTTTAAATCGCTCAATCTTCCCAATCTCACTCCTTCAAGAATGTCAATCGAGATGGCCGATCATTCTACAATTCTAGCTTGTGGAGTAGCCGAGGACGTCTTTGTGAAAGTTGGAAAGTTCTACTATCCGGTAGACTTTATTGTTGTTGACATTCCTATTGATCCTAAAGTTCCTCTAATCTTAGGTCGATCATTTTTGGATACCTCGAGAGCACTTATCGATGTGCATGCAATAAAAATCACTCTTCGATTCAATGAGGAAGAACTCGTCATTAATGCAACTCAAAACTCCACACTTTCTCATGTGTATTCTATCACGTCTTTGTACAATGTCAATCCCATCAAAAACATTTGCAAGAAGATTTCAGAAAGAGTTTTAGAAGTTGTTGAGAAAAATGAAGTTCTGTCCCCTCCGCCGGTGGAGGTTAAGAGTGTTAAGCCTTCGATTCCAATTGTGAATGATTCTTCGGATGATGAATGTGTTGATCCCGATGGGGGAGTTTTCTTTGTTGACAAACGTTTTGAAAACTTACCACCACCTAAACCAAAACACTTTTCAAATGTGAGAATTTTTAGTGTGACTAACATTGCTTTAGAAACACCAAATATTTTTGACATAATTAAATCGGGTTTTCACAAGGAGAGTTTAAAAGATGAAAAAGGAAAAGATTTTGAATTGAATTTAAAAGATTTTTCTACAACTCTAACTCCGTCATCACCACGTATATTGAGTACTACAAGCTCGTCTTCTCCTTTTGACGATGCTTTGTGTGGACTTAGTGTGGGGGAAATCCCTTATGTTCCCTTCCCTTTCTCCACCGAGGACGAGATATTTGATCCTGAATTGCTTATAAAGGGAAATCTCGGTCTTCCACCGAAGCAATAAATGGAAAATATTTCTATTTGATTGGTGCGAGTCTACCTCGAGTAGCTCAATGTTTTCATGACTTACCCATTGTCCCACCCTTCTATTTCTTCTCATCTATTTTATTGAAACCCTTGGGGTTTTTGTTGACACATGATGAAGTGGCGTTGATTTGTTTTCCCAATGAAAACGAGAACGCCATCTTCGATCCCGGTATTTTGCACCATCAAAGGACTTAGTCCTTTATACCGGTTGTTTTTGGGCCTTGTTTATCATGTAAACCCCATCAAAAATTGACCATGCCATGATTATCCCTAAATGATCACATTTATAGGGATTCGAGTCGAGCTTTTAACTCGGTTATCAAAAACAAGGTGCCTCGTGGGGGAGACTCATGCTTATCCATGTACATATTATTGCTTTCTAATTAGTTTAATGTGAGGGGATTTTTTCCCTTCCAACCTTTGTTCCGTGGTTGTTTGTGCATTGTGGTTTTTAGATCATGATCTTCACGATTGGAGTCTCTCGTGTTCGTTTTATGGGAGCACTCGATCGTTTGCTTTGAAGACTTTCTCAATATCCAAATGATATATCCTTTGATGTTCTAACCTTAGGTTTCTAGCACACTTCATAAACGGCTATTAATTTATTGGTTACACCCTTTCCATGCTAGATTAGGCATTCGACTACGTCTCTAGTATAGGGGTGTTTGTACCCCTAGACTCAAAACATTGAGGACAATGTTTAACTTTAGTATAGGGGGGGGGGTGAATAGATACTTGCCTTGCCAAACCTTCACGCTTTCCAAAGTTTATCTTTTTGTTTATCGTTTTATTGCAAAATAAGGCTAAAAATGGCGAAATTTTAAAAATTTTCTCATGTTTTATAAGTGTTTGAAGACACGAATGTAGGTTTTCCGATGGCGAGAATAAGAGTAATTTTTGACTCGACCGTGTGTGTTGAGCACTTAGCTTTGATTCCTTAACTACACATTAGGCTAAGTCTCTTAAATGAGGACGAGAAATGATAGAGTTAATTATAAGTTACTATCATAAACGTAGAGTACTCGTATTCTTTCAAAAGCTCATGTGTTCTCGTTGTTTGCTTATTCTCCCTTCGCTTGTAAATAATTTTTGCTTAATAAATATTGACTTAGCGGTTTAGTTAGGATTGTTGGGTTTCTAGTCTTTTCTAGTAGCTTCCGTGTAATTAAATTGGGAAGACATTAAGGTATCGCCAGCATCACGGTTTTGAAGTATTGGCACCCTAATAATCGAAAGCTTCACCCAATAATAAGATTTCAAGTGCTCACCTAAATCTAGCAAACAATTTGAAGCCCCACAAGGCCGAAAAGTCTATGCAAAATTGAAAGTGAATCAAGCCTTAATCTTTGAAGCTTTAAAGATCCAAAATTCGCTTTAGCGTGAGGATATACGTCTTTGGCTAATAAAACCACCGATGAGGCGGATAATAAAAGGCAAGGCAAGACCGAAGTCATAATAAAAGCTTCATGGCGAAGTTGAATAAAAGATGGAGGTAAACTAAAGATAATAAGGCCCTTCCGTTAGGGGGCGTATAAAAGTCTTGGTAATAAGTCTCATGTTCAAAACCGTTATAAAACCGTGTTTATCGATTCTTCTTGTCAACTTAATTTTTTAACATCGTTGTCTATTAGGAGGGGTCATTGATTTGATGGTCTTAGTTACACCGTTAGGACTCTATTTTTAGACCTAAATCTCTATTATCACATAAGTCAATGATGTATCCTCGTGATCATTAAGACAAAAAAAAATATAAGAGATACAACTTAGGAATAATGGGAGAATAAGTACGTGATTAGGGCATATGAGTAGTGTTAGCATTACTAACTTATAATGACAATGATCTCGTTTCACGCTTGGCATGGAATTAAGGTGAAAATCGAGGACGATGAAATTATTTCTAACGAAGCATTCACGTGTTCTTATTCTATGAACCTAAACGTCCCATTTTGCGATGAAAATCATACATTATGTCTAAAACGCAAGTAGTAGTAATAGTAGTAGTGTAGCTAGTTTATCATTTCAATAAAGTAAATAAAATTAAATTTTGGAGGTGCTACGATACTTTATTCTAGCATTGCGTGAGGGCACGAGAATGGTTTAGTATGGGGGAGTGATGAGACTGCTTTTATACATAGTCTCATCGTCTAAATCGGGCTTAAAATGCATAAAATATCATTAAAACTGCCAAATATATGCTCGTGTTTGTTGCTTGTGTATTTTAGGTACGGATATTGAGGAAATGACAAAAAGATCACAAGAATCAATCAAAAACGAACACGGGAAACGAAGCCGCACAATGAACCGGGCCCAAATATGGAATTTCCAAAAGTGACCTTGAAGAATTGAAGATTGGCAACATTGGTCCCTCATTTTTGAAGACTTGGCAAATTTATACACTTGCAAAACTCTTAAAATGCATTTGGGTCCCTGAATTATCAAGATATTACAAGTTCAGTCCTTGAAGAAAGAAGAAATTACATGTGAAGCCCTTGGAATAAGTTTGTAAAAAGGTTGTGCCAAAATTGACAAAATGGCAAACTTAAAAACAAAGGGAAATGAAGTTGTTGCTGTTTAATATAAAGTGAAGGAAGTATGAAACTTGGGGGACCTTTTCTGCCCAGACAACCAAACCTACCCATCCAATTACACCATGACACCTCACTAAACCCACCCATTTACCAAACCCTTCACCCGACCCAACCCGTCCAAAGCCCACAACCCAGGTTTATTAAATAAACCTGGTCAACAAACCCCAGTCAAACCTTCCACTCACACTCTGCCACATCACCACCTCCACCTATCATAACCCTACACCTCAGCATCATCACCACGTCACCATCCACTCAGGTTTTTAATAACAGATTTATTTAAATCTGTTTAAATACAAAGAAAACGTGGGAAACACCTTTTAACCCCCTAATTACAATCAAACCCAACTGTTCCCCATCCTTAATCACATAGAACCCTAAAACCTAATTACTTCAATAAAAAGGGGAAAAGTTTGAGCTTATCCAGATTGTTAATTCATCATACCCATAACCCTTCCCAACTCCCAAAAACATCACAATCACACCCATGTGACAAACCCACCTTCCCCTGCCCCACTTTTTAGCTTGAAGACAATTTGTGACAGAAAGATCATTGGACAAGAGTGATTGC
Source organism: Glebionis coronaria (assembly GCA_025667525.1). Lineage (NCBI taxonomy): Eukaryota > Viridiplantae > Streptophyta > Magnoliopsida > Asterales > Asteraceae > Glebionis > Glebionis coronaria. The sequence goes on from CM046879.1 coordinate 329,053,081, forward strand.
TTAATTTCTAAGCTGTTATAAACGGCCAAGATCATACAACAACAGCTGGCATCTCTTCATCAATCACATGGACGTTTTTCAGTCAAAGATTCCAAGGGCAATTATGGAAGTTTAGCTGTTAGGGTTTTATAAATCTTGTAATTCTAGATAGTTCATCTTTCAGTATAAATAGGGGTGTGTTGTGCCCTTATTTTCTTTTGTTCCAAATTTTTTTCAAGTTATTTGTAATTCCTTTTAAATATTTATAAAGTTGGTATTTTTGCTAAATTATAATTCCTTTTATTATTTTTAAAGTTGGTGTTAGCTTGATAAAATCTGAGTTCCATATTTCTTTTGATAAACACTTTGTGTTTGTTTGAGTTTTCAAAAGGTTTTGAAAAGTTTTTGATATTTTCAGAAATCCAAGGTTTCAAGGAAGTGAAAGTGGAATTGGATTCCTGTTTTTCTGAGATTGTTCTTGTTTCAAAACTTGTTAAAAGGTCCAAGGTTTGTTGGTTTGTAGGTTTGAAAAAAGATTGTTGAAAGAAAAAATCAGAAAGTTGGTATTTGTGTTTTCATTTGTTCTTAGCAGGAATTTGGTAAAGCTATTGATTTTAGTCCAAGGTTTCTGCACAGACCCGGTATGTTAGGAGAAGGCATAACAGCCTTAGTGGGACCTGGATGTGGGTCCCACAAGGTAGTTTCTTGTTCCTTGTTTCAGTTTACACAATCTGTGAGATTTCAGATTATGTGATTTGTGAGGAAGATGGTTAAGAGTTTGTTTGATGGTTTGATTTAAGCTTATTAGGATTTTCATGCATGTTAGAAGTGACTAGGGTTGGTTCTGTTAAGTTTCTTAAGCTTTTGTGTTGTTAATTTGTTTTTTTAGTTTTATAGGAGTGTTTGGATTAGGGTCTAAATCAGGATAAATTATAAAATTCTTGTTTAAAACCTGTTTAGATACACTCAATAGGTTGTTAATAGGTTTTAAGTTGCTCAGTTTTCAGATTGGTAGTGTTTAGAACACATTTGCATAATAAAAAGTTGGACAAGTAGCATAAAATCTGTCACCCCCACTTTACTGCTTATTTTTGAGTGAATTTGGACACCAAACTTGAAAATCTGTTAGAGATAGGTTTAAGTAGGATTGTGTATTGCTTTTATGTCATTTGGTGGATGTGAGTGCAAGTTTTGAGGGATTAAAAATTATTTTAGTGCCAATTGCATCAGAAAATACTCCCAGACCTATGCATAGCTTTATCAGAAACATTTTGGTGATTTGTGTGCAATTTGTGTGAAGAGTTTGTGTTTTGTTTGTGAGTACATTGACTCCCTATACTCAACTGAGTATAGGGGTGCCCATTTATCCATCAAACAACACCAAAAATCATTGAACAATACCTCTTGTTCAAATTTTCACAAGTGAAGATAATCAGATTGGTGTTCATCAAGTATTTTGCTATCTGAGTCCGTTTTTAATTCTGTTGGGCTCAATCTTTGTTAATTTGGATTGGAATTTGAGTTTGTGTGATTAAAGTGTTATCAGAAAGAGGTTTAGCCATAAAGGAAATAAAAAATAAAAGTTCAAAAAAAAGGGGGTACGCCAGCCTCGACCCCTCGACCTCTCGCTCACAACACATACACCTTAACCATCCTGCCCTTGGGTCTTTTACTGACCAAGGGAGGAAAAACATTGTACTTAACATGTTTTTGATTGTTCTTTTCAAAATAAAGCCGTAGCCTTTTAAGCCTTTTTGAACTTATTTATAAGTCAAGAGACCAGTTTGCTATTTTTCCTAGGATTGTCACGTAATTTAGGATTTTTCTGTGCTAAGTTTTGATTTTTCTCTTTCTTTATTTATTTTTTATCATTTTTTATTTAACCGTTTTTAGTTAACTAGATTAAAAATAGTATAAATAGTTTTTAAATTTTATAAAAATTGTTTTTAGGTTTTATTAAAGTAATTTGAGGTTTACATCACTTAAAGTTTTCAAAAAGTCTTATTTTTAATTTTATTTGATTTTAGGGTTTTTAACCAACTTTAAAATTTAATATAAAATTATTAAATAGGTTTTAGAAACTTTGAATTGCATTTCTGTCTTAGTTAAATTATTTTAGATTTTTGGTAATTTTTTAGAATTTTTTAATAAACTTTGAATTTTTTTTGAATATTTTAATATTATTTTATTATTAAAAATTAAAAGTTTGATTTTTAAAGTTCTTACATTTTTCCTAGATTATAGACACTTAATTAGGAATTTTGTAACTTTCCAAATATTTTTAGGGGTTTTCAATTATTTTCTAGAATTAATTTTAGTTTTAATTGATTTTTAATAGATTTTAAGTGTTAAAAAATAGTTTTATTTGGTTTTAAAATTTAAAAAAATACTTTTTAGCTTAATTAGGTTATTTTTGAGGTTTACAAACTTTAAAATCTTGTTTGGGACTTTTTAATAATTAATTGTGATTTTTAGGGCTTTAATTAGCATTAAAAAGTCATTATATAGTTAATTAAAAGGTTTTAGCAAGTTTGGATTTTTTTGTAAACTCTTATAATATTATTGTGGATTTTTAGTAATTTTTAGGAATTTTTAGGTTAAAATTTTAATTTTTGCACTATTTACGGTTTTTCATGATCGCCTTTTTCGTCTTAGTTTAATCCGTCTTCCTTTTCTAATCTCATTTATTTCTTTCTTTTTCAATCATATAATCACAAATCAAAATCAATTCATTATACAACGCACTAGCCTCCTCGAGAACGAACTCACTTTTAGGGTCATTCACACACGGTTTTCCTAAATCGTCGTGCATACTTGCCCTAATTACCTTCCTTTTCCTAAAGGGGTAATTTTACTCCATCAATGAACAGTGGTTATTTACAGGTTTTTAGGGAAAGAGAAGGGTAAACTTTGGTGGCATCGAAATGGTTTTTTGGTGTGTGTTTATTTGGTGAGAAAAAATAAAGAGAGTGGGTGAGTAACTTTTATTTATTTATTGTGTGTGGTGAATGGGTAAATTGACTGATGGTGAGTTAACACAAAACACAAACGCACATTCGTTTGTAAACCCGAATGGTTTCAAAGGCCCAAGAATACTCTTTTATTTGCAAGTAATCCCATGATATGGGCTATCACTCCAATCCGATTTTGCTTGTTTAAGGATTTTGGGCTTTTAGCCCAAGTTATATTTCACCATCCGTGTACCTAAATTGCAAATTGGGCCATTGATGGATTTTTGAGCCCATTTGCCCAAATGTGGGACCCACAAGTCTTTAAACTCCATAAATGATGAAATCCGCTAAAAATGAGCTTGAAATTGGCTTTGTCGATCTTTTCATTCAAACTCGTGCCGGTTTTGCCAGTTTTCGCGAACTTGGTACCTACACATACGAAACAAGAAAACAACATATATACAAGGCATTTTCATAATATTTATGAATTTTTTAGTTGTTTATAGATACATATGATATGAGTAAAATCACTCATATCAAACTCCCCCTTGCTAAGCAATTGCCGTATCCTCACGCAATGATAAAATAAAACATTAACTACACCATTATTCAACTTTTTACACTTTATTTTGCAAAGACATAATGTATTGCTTTCATTATTTGAAGAATAACTTTTAGGATCATAAAACTCAAATAGATTCATCGTCCCCGAATTTTCACTTTTCCATGCCAAGTGCAAAAACAAGATCATTGTCAATCATAAGTCCCAAAATTAAACCAACTCATATAAGTAATTTGTGTTAAACTCAATCTCCTATTATTCCTAATTGTATCTCTAGATTTTATTTGTCATTCACCCAAAGGCTCATTTGACTTTATTTGATATTTATTAGTCCAAAAATGAAGGCAAGAACGGTGTAAACTCAACACTCAAAACCTAACCTCGACTTCAAAAACCGTTGTCACTAAAGAAAGCCCACGTCAAGGATAACTTAACACGAATTAAAAGCAAAAATTTGGCTAATATGGCTACTTAAAAGCAAAAATAAAACCTCCAAAGTCAATTATGACCTTATATGGAGTTAGCAACAATTACATCATAACACCTTTTGGCTCTTTAAGATGCAATTGTGCTCCTTATTTAAAATCCACACCCGAAGGCTCCTTGGACAAAAATAAGGGAATTGACATCACCATCCCATCTTATGGCTCATGATGATGAAGCAATTTTTATTCAACACGTCCCCTCGCCATACACCCTAAGGCTCTAATAACAAGGTTAGTGCTACATGACTCCCACCCGAAGGCTCCTAGAGAACATGTTTCTATTTATTCTTCTTTATTAATATGATATTTATAGTAAGCCAAATTTCCGCAATCCCATGATCAAAAGTCCATGACGCTGACACCCTTAATGTGTTCTCACTTTAATTACAAGGGAAGAAAAAGAAGGAGCTACGAGTTAATATATCAAGCCTAAACCGCTAAAAACTTCATTTATTAAACAATTATTATTCAAGCGTGGAAAGTAAATACGAGGAGATTAAATCAAACACAAAAATACTTGCACAAAGAAGAATTTAACCTTAGAAACTTATGATTGAACTCTATCATCTCTTGTTCTCCATATTGTAAAATTTCAAAAATGTGAAATCAATGGATACTTAGCCTATTAAATCAAAGTTTTGGGTTTTCAAGTCATCTATAGGATCTTGCACCTTCTTATACTTTTTCAAGTTTTAGAATTTGCGTTTTAAAGTTCCCTTGATAAACGACTTTCTAGGATCAATTATAGGAACTTGCGAGAAGTTCTTGTTCTTAACTCGTATGAGTTAAGACTTTCGCGTTTTAAAGCTCCTAATATAAAAGCCTAGCAAAACTTAATTCAAATACGTTAAGGAAAAGCTAAGGTAAAAACCGAGTCGAGTCAAAAACTATTCTTATTTTCACCAACGGAAAGCCTACATTTGTAACAAAAGCACTTATTTTATTAATTAAAACTTAAAAATAACACTAAAAATTTAAAATTTTAATGAAAAATGAAAAAAAACAATTACGTTTAGACACGACAAAAGCAATAGCAAGCGATTATATCGATTGACTCCCCCATGCTAAAACCAAACATTGTCCTCAATGTTTCTTAGCTCAAGAGTAACACCCCCTTGCTAAAATACGAAGAGTGTAATGCAAAATCCTAGCATGGAAAGAGCACGCAAATGTATAAGTTGTTTATTAATTATGCTTCAAGATAAAACGTTAGTCGATAAAAATCAAGGGATAAAGAGTGTTCCCCTTTTTGGAAATCAAAGAATGGAAGATCAAGTGGACCGGCAAAAACCGAACACGAGAGTGTTCAATGATTAGGGTCATACCTAAGATTCACAACACAACAAAACACGAGCACGAGATTGAAAGATCAAGCCTTATTAGTGTTAGAAAATAGATAGAAGATAGAATGTATGGGACTCCCCCACAAGGCACCTCGTTTTTATTCATCGAGTCATGAGCTCGACTCGATCCCCGCATTCATTGGTCCTTAGGGAAAGTTTGAAGATCCGGGACAACCTCCGTAGGTATGTCCCCTCCAAAGTAATGTTTCACGCGATGACCTTCACCTTAAAGTTAGGCCCGTCTTTTTGAGCTAGCTCAACGGTGCCATAAGGGAAAACTTGTGCAATGGTGAATGGTCCGGACCAACGGGATTTAAGCTTGCCCGAAAAAATCTTAAGTCTAGAGTTGAATAAGAGGACTTGATCACCAACATTGAAAATGTGGTTATTGATCTTAGAGTCATGAATCCTCTTAGTCTTCTCTTTATAGATCAAAGAATTTTCATAAGCTTGATCCCTTAATTCACTTAGTTCATTCAGTTGAACCTTGCGATGATTACCTGTGGTCCTTAAATCAAAGTTACAATGCTTAAGAGCCCAATACGCCTTATGTTCGAGTTCAATTGGCAAGTGGCATGCTTTTCCATAGACCAACCTAAATGGTGTACAACCAATTGACGTCTTGTAAGCCGTACGGAAAGCCCACAATGCACCGTCCAATTTATCTGACCATGAAGTGCGATTCTCTCCAATAGAACGCTCCAAAATCCTTTTAAGAGCTCGGTTTGAAACCTCCACTTGACCACTCGTTTGAGGGTGATAAGCCGTCGAAAGTCAATGAGTGACACCATATTTATTTAAAACTTTTTCAAATTGTTCATTACAAAAATAGGTCCCACGATCACTTATAATAGCCCGCGGAGTTCCAAACCTAGCAAAGAGTTGTTTCAAAAAGTTCACCACAACTCGAGCATCATTAGTAGGCAAAGCCTTAGCTTCAACCCATTTAGACAAATAGTCCACGGCTACGTGAATGTATTTATTCCCTTTCGAAGATGGAAATGGCCCCATAAAATCAATCCCCACATGTCAATGATTTCACAAACTTGAATAATGTTTTGAGGCATTTCATCCCTTTGTGAGTTCTTTCCTTGACGTTGACAAGCGTCACAAGTCTTGATCAAGACTTGGGCATCACAATATATGGAAGGCCAAAAGAAGCCGGCATCAAAGACTTTCTTCGCGGTGGCGTTGGCACCATGATGTCCCCCGATGGGTCCCTCATGACAAGATTTAAGGATATCTTGAGCTTCTTTGCCAAAAACGCACCTACGAATCACTTGATCCGCGCACACACGAAACAAATAGGGGTCGTCCCAAAAGTAATAGGATATATCCTTGAAAAACTTTTGTTTTTGTTGGGACGACATACCCTTGATCACAAACTTCCCCGCATGGTAATTTGCGATGTCCGCAAACCATGGGGTACTATCATCACCACGAAAAGCAATCATACCAAGCGTCTCGAGAGGAAATGTTTCATTGATTTCCTTGTTCTCTCTATCGCTTTGTTGAGGATTCTCAAGTCGAGATAAATGATCGGCCGCGAGATTCTCGTCTCCTTTTTTGTCTAGAATTTTGACATTAAATTCTTGAAGGAGGAGAATCCACCGGAGCAACCTCGGCTTAGCATCTTGTTTATTAAGAAGATATTTGATAGCCGAGTGGTCCGTATACACTATGGTTTGAGACAAGACGAGATATGGTCTAAACTTTTCAAAAGCATACACAACGGGAAGTAACTCCTTTTCCGTTGTAGTGTACTTTGTTTGAGCATCCGTCATAGTCTTACTTTCATAATGTATAGGCAAGAATTGTTTTGATTTACGTTGCCCCAAAACCGCACCTACCGCATAATCACTAGCATCACACATAATTTCAAAAGGTAGGTCCAAATCCGGAGCAACTAAGAATGGAGATTCGGTTAATTTTCTTTTAAGCATCTCAAAGGCTTGAATACACTCGTCCGAAAAGATGAAAGGAGTCTCTTTTTCCAAAAGATGGGTCATAGGCCGAGCTATCTTAGAGAAGTCTTGTATAAAATGTCGATAGAAGTCGGCATGGCCGAGAAAACTCCTAACTCCCTTAACGATGGTGGGTGGAGGTAATTTGGCAATCACGTCGATTTTAGCCCTATCAACCTTAATACCGGCCTTAGAGATCTTATGTCCTAACACAATTCCCTCTTTGCACATGAAGTGACATTTTTCATAATTAAGCAGAAGATTCGTTTCCTCACAACGTTGCAACATTCTTTCAAGGTTAGAGAGACATGAAGTGAAAGATTCCCCAAAAACCAAAAATTCATCCATGAAGACTTCCATGGTTTTCTCGATCATATCATGGAAAATGGCCATCATACACCTTTGGAACGTCCCCGGAGCATTGCATAGTCCAAAAGGCATGCGACGATAAGCAAATGTTCCATAAGGACAAGTGAATGTGGTCTTTTCTTAATCACGAGGGTCAATGGGGATTTGTAAATAGCCGGAAAATCCATGCAAAAAGCAATAGAATTCATTCCCCGCTAGTCTCTCTAACATTTGATCCATAAAAGGTAATGGAAAATGATCCTTCCTAGTGCCATCATTAAGTTTCCTATAGTCAATACAAACACGCCAACCGGTCACAAGTCTAGTAGGAATCAATTCATTATCCTCATTAGTAACAACCGTAATTCCTCCTTTCTTTGGAACACAATGCACGGGGCTAACCCATGGACTATCCGAGATAGGGTAGATCATTCCGGTGTCTAGAAGTTTGGTGACTTCCTTTTTGATCACCTCATGAATCTTTGGATTGACCCTTCTTTGATTTTGGATAGCGGGTTTATAATCATCCTCCATTAGAATTTTAGGAGTACAAAATTTTGGATCTATACCCTTAATGTTGGAGATTTTCCATGCAATGGCCCGTTTATGCTTCTTAAGCACTTTGATAAGTTCATCATTTTCATTTTCCTTTAATCCCTTAGCAATAATCACCGGTAACTTATCCGATCCCTCAAGAAAAGCATACTCCAAATGAGTGGTTAATTCCTTAAGTTCTAATTCGGGTGCTTCCTCAATAGATGTTTTCACTTTAGTTTCATTTTCACTCACAACTTTTAATTCCATAGGTGGTGATTCAAAAGGATCCATATTCAACAATTTTTCAATCAACGCAATATCTCCCTCGGGATCAAAATTCTCACTATCAAACTCACTAGGATCAAATGGTGTGCTAAGGTAATCATTAATTTCCTTTTCGATTTTTGAATAACCATTATTCTCAAGTTCTTCAAGAACGAAGTCACCTCCCTCAAATGGAGTGAGTGGAGGTTTAGCCAAAGAGATAATAGGATTCGATGAAGTGGGATTGCTACTTTTAGAAGAAGCCGAGAATCCAAGCACTTCTTGAGAATATTCTTCACAAGTAACATCAATCACATCGATTTGATTAATTGATTCCTCGTAATACTTGGAAGAATATTTTGAGATATGACCAATATCAAACGTGATATTTTCATCATCAACTCTTAAAGTCAATTTCCCCGCTTTCATGTCAACTAAAGCACTAGCCGTCATCAAAAACGCTCTTCCCAAAATAAGTGGTACACGAGAATCTTCGGGATAATCGCAAACTACAAAATCTGTTGGAAAGACGAGTTTCCCTACTTTGACAAACACATCCTCGGCTATACCTTTTGGTAAGGCGATCGATCAATCCGCTAGTTCGAGAGTCATCTTAGTAGGTGTAAGCTCGGGAAGTGATAACCTTTTCCACACGGAAAGAGGCATCAAATTAATGCTAGCACCAAGATCGACTAAAGCTAAGCATTCTTCCATATTAGGGAAATCACATGGTATCAAAAACTTGACCGGGTCTCCAAGCTTTTTAGGAAGCTTTTGTGTAAGAACCGCGGAACAATTAGCATCTAAAGATGTAGACACTTAAACCAATTTCCCTTTATCCTTCATCAATCTCTTAATAGTCGAAGAAAACATAGGCATGTAAAGCAATGCATCCGCGAAACTAACATTAATATAAAGATTCTTAAACATCTCTAAAAAAGTAGTCATTTAAGCATTGGACTTTTCACGGAGCATCTCTTGGTTATGTCTCGAAGGGTAGGGTAGTGTGGGTTTAGTCTTCGGAAGCTCGGGTTCCGGAATAGGCAATTGGTCTACCTTTGGTAGAATAGGAATTTCCTTTTCTTTAACCACCTCGGGTTCTTGCTCCACTTCCCTCGTCGGAGAGGTACTCACATGTGGAAGCAAAGGTCCGTGTAAAGCTTTCCCACTACGTGTGGTTATAGCTTTCACCTCACCCTTCGGGTTTGGAATGATATTGCTAGGTAAGCCACCCGAAGACGGGGAAGGTTGACTCATAAAAGATTCAAACATCGAAAGCAATTTGTTTTGACTTTGTTCCATACTTTGTTGCATACGATTTTGGTTTTGCTCTAGCCTTTGTTGATTAAGCTCAATCTTAATTTTTTGCCCTTTAATCGTATTTTGAAAATCGAGTTTCAAAGTATTAATTTTCCCTTATATGTTGTTTTGAAAAGCTTTCATATTTGCCTCATTTGACTTGATATAGCTTGTCAACTCATTTTGATTATTGTGAAAACCTTGATTGTTTTGATTAGCATTAAACCCATTTCCTTGATTATAATTCCCTTGGTTACCACGGTTAAAATTATTCCCATTATTTCCATTGTTGTACCTATTTTGAACCGGTGGAAAACCCGGTGGAGCAACATGATTTTGACGAGGAACTTGACCGTTGGAGCCATAATTTCCCGTCACGGCAAAAGCACTAGCTTGATCAAACCCCGTGGTCGAACAAGCATAATTAGGATGTGCTCCACCACATGATACAGAAACATTCTGAACCATATTAATGGATCCATGAGGATTCTTCCTAATCTAATTCAACAAAGTCGCGAATCCACTATCAATCTTAGAGTCCAATCTAGCAATCTCGGGATTTAATGAATTCACATTGGAAACACCCGGTGTGTTTCGTGAATATTGTGCTTTAGACTTATCCTCAATTATTCTCCACGCGTCTCTCGAAGTTTTTCTTAAAAGATTACCACCCGCGGCGGCATTTAAAGAATCTTGTTCAATCATATTAAGCCCATTATAAAAAGTATTTATTTGATGCAATTCCAAGAAACCGTGGTGTGGACATTGTCTTAACAAACCTTTAAATCTTTCCCAAGCAACCCCAAACGATTCATGCAATTTTTGCTCAAATTTAGTGATCTCGTTCTTAAAGTGTGTTGTCTTAGATGGTGGAAAGAAGTAATCCATAAACTTAGACACTAAATCATCCCATGTTAAGATCGAACCCGGTGGTTCTTTCTCATACCAAAGCTTAGCATTACCCTCGAGCGAGTACGGAAAAAGCATGAGCTTAATCGCGTCATTCGGCACATCTCTAAACTTGAGATTCGAGGTAATTCGAAGAAAATTCCGAATGTGAGAATGCGGGCTATCGGTCTCATTGCCATGAAATTGGTCGGCACGAATGAGCGATAAAAGACCCGTCTTAATCTTAAAATGATCCGCCAAAATAGCCGGCACAACGATTGCTTCCCCATACCCTTCGGTGGGTGCACGGAGCAATTCCTCCATTGTTCGGTTATCGGCCATCTCTACAACAATAGTTGGAAGCTCGGGTTCCACTATTCGTTGTTGACGATTTCTATTTCTACGAGGAGTATTTTCAAGCCTATTAAAATCAATCACAAGACGAGAAGAACGTAATTTCATACACTACAAAGACGAGAATTTAGAGGATTGAAGAAAAGAAATTAGACAAGAAGAAGATTATTTTTGGTATTTTATTTGGTATTGCTCAATAAAAAATGATCGATAAAAACAAGGAATAAGGATAACTACTATGAAAGTAAATTACCCTCGGTCGACTTTGAAACGATAGTTGAAAACCTAAACGTCTCGAGGTTCAATAAGTAAACTACAAAAATAAGATTTATTACTACTTGAGTCGGAAAACCAATAATCGGTTGTCCCTCTCAATATACGCACAAGCAAGCGGGGAAACGAGGTGGCACAAAGCACTTAAAAACCTTTTTCCTTAGACGGCCTTTTATAGCACGTCGCCTTATACCCACCTTATAGTTTGTATAAATCGAGTTCAAACTTCTTATTAGTATTTATCTATTTTGCCTTTTATTTTTGTTTTGGATTCGACTACAATAGTTAGGTGATGAAATCCCAACTAAGGCCTTATTTGAAAAGTATGTAAATTTATTGTTCTACGTAATACAATATCATAATTACAAAAAACGAGAAAAACGATACATACTATATAATAGAAAAATAACAAACTTTCCGAGGACGGAAAGGGTCTTCAAATCAACGATCAACAAATCTCAACGAAAACGAATCGTACACAAGATCCCCGGCAGCGGCGCCAAAATTTTTGATGTGATCGTGATAGTATAGTGATAATTAAGATATGTTATAGGGTAAATTATAAAATTACCTTTAGGAAAAAGTAATAGACTAATATTACCAAAGACGAATTCAATTAAACACGTGATGAACCACGTTCGTTGTACACGAAGATCTTATGAATTTGAGACGTTTTTGTATCGATTTGGACAATTGATTCGAATAGGTTTTCGGTTTTTAAACTAAAATTAAATTCTTCCAATTTAAAACTTATTTTAATCCTAAAGTGCATGAATCATAAACTCCAAATTATTTAATCTAATAGCAATTACTTAAAATTAAAAAAAACTATTTAAAAATTAAACTATTAAAAATTTATAAAAATTAATCTATTTAATTAAAATAACTTTTTACACTATTAAAAAAACAATCTAATTAAAACTATATAACTTCTACAAATGAACTAAATCTAATTTATTAAAATAAACTAATTAAATTTCTCAAATTAATAAAAACATTTTTTAATTTTTATTATATTTACTAATCTATTTATACTAATTATTTTTTAAACTAAATAATAAACTTTTATTTATTTAAAGAAAATAATATTTATATTTAAATAAAAATAAAAACGTGAAACTAAGCTGAAAAGTCAAAACTGAAAGTGTATATTAATTGTTAAACGCAGACAAAAACTAACATGAGATTTTGGCTCAGATGGTAATCATATTGGATGTTCATCCGTGAGGTCACGGGTACAAGTCCCGTGAGGGACATTTTTGCACTTTATTTTTATAAAAGCTGCACGAATATAGCTACTTAAAACAGATTCCCAAACATTCAGCAAACTACTAAATTAATAGATTATCTACTACAAGCATTCAATCAATTAAGCAATCCAGTAACAATAATCAGATTAAGAGAAATAAAGATGCACAGCAGACTTATACAGAATCAATGTGCAACTTATATCCTTAAGCAGTCACAAACTAAACTAACATTCAATCAAGTATCACAACTCAAATCAATGCAAAAGGAATTCTAACTAGTCATTCAGTAAATAACAGCAATAGTATCTCAATTACGAGGCACATTAACATTAAATTACCACAGACCTATCGACTCAAAATCGTAGTTTAACAGATATCCAACTTATTACTCAGTTTAAATCATACAAAATCAAAAACCATCCATGAACCCAATGGATAAATGACCTACATAATCTAACATATATTTAAACATCAACAGTTTTGCACAATTCCAAACTTAGATTCAGATTCGTAAACATTCATGATATAGCATTCTCAAATAGCAAACTTACAATCTATCATACTCAGATTAGTCTTACAATCAACAATAACAATTAACCAAGCAGGTCAGAAACATTTCATATAAATGGCAGACTTATTTATATTAGCTTTAACTATCAACATATAATCAAAATAAGCAGAAACATTATACAAGAAGATTTACTAAACTAAATAACTTTAAACTAAATACATAAAATGTAAAAGAGTTAAAACCTTTTGAAGGTACCGTTGAGAAGAAGGTTGTGCTGAACAACCTTGTGAACCCGATTCTACACCACCATCAATCACCATTCAACATAACCAAACGATTCACCATGTTTTATATCTCGAACCTTATTTTATTTATCCAGTGGGGATAAAGTTTTTGCCCCTAATTCACTCTTTAGATCATTCACATAAACTAATTTTTGAGTTTATATGAATGACTGTTAATTATAATATTATTTTGTAAACTAAGAAGATGCAAATAAGTATTTGACAGCAAGTAAAATTAAACGTGGACAAGAGAAAATCATATAACTGAAAATCAATTTTATTAATTCATAACAACATTACATTATTTAAAAAGAAAAGAAATACAACTTCTACCTATAATTTAACATTATAACTCTAAAAAGTAAAAAAGGGATGATTACAATGATAAAAATGAAGAGTATTTATAGCTAAACTGCAAGGTGTTGGGGATGAGTTTGTTGAGGCGAAATCATCATCTCAGCCATCCAAAAAGCATCTCCTTATTCTCTCTCTTTCTTGTTTTCATCTAAGGGTTGAAATTAGCCCATCTAGCACACGGATTGCCAACGTGGCATCCGTTGTGCTAATTGTGCTTCTTTGATGCTGAGGTGTCTCTTTCCTATTGGTGAGTTGAGAACGAATTGCTGTCAAGTCCAATGAATCACTACCACGTACCATGTTCCTTCCATCTCTTTCTTCCGAAAACTTGGGGGTTTAATTCCCCCAAGTGTGAATCACACGTGTGTAGAAAAGCCCCAAAATTACTTGAGGTAATTATTGATTAGGGTTTGATGAACAGTAGTTATTTACAGGTTTTTAAGGAAAGAGAAAGGTAAACTTTGGTGGTATCGAAATGGTTTTGTGGTGTGTGTTTATTTGGTGAGAAAAATAAAGAGAGTGGGTGAGTAACGTTTTTTTTATCTATCGTGTGTGGTGAATGGGTAAGTTGACTGATGGTGAGTTAACACAAACGCACATTCGTTTGTAAACCCTAATGGGTTCAAAGGCCCAAGAATACTCTTTTAATTGCAAGTAATCCCATGATATGGGCTATCACTTCAATCCGATTTTGCTTGTTTAAGGATTTTGGGCTTTTAGCCCAAGTTATTTTCACCATCCGTGTACCTAAATTGCAAATTGGGCCATTGATGGATTTTTGAGCCCATTTGCCCAAATGTGGGACCCACAAGTCTTTAAACTCCATAAATGATGAAATACGCTAAAAATGAGCTTGAAATTGGCTTTGTCGATCTTTTCATTCAAACTCGTGCCGGTTTTGCCGGTTTTCGTGAACTTGGTACCTACACACACGAAACAACAAAACAACATATATACAAGGCATTTTTATAATATTTATGCATTTTTAGTTGTTTATAGATACAAATTATATGAGTAAAATCACTCATATCATCATCAAGAGTGCTCTCTTGAGCTTTAATCCCTGCACATCATAAGAAACAAGAAAACAAACACCTACGGGGCTCCCGCTACACTTATTATCAAAATGGTAAAGGATAGATCAACAGGTTGCCTCCCGAGAAACGCTTGTTTTTTTAACCGAGTCACAAGCCTGACTCGACCCAGAAATAATTTAAGGGAAACGTGGTGAGGGATGGAATCATCTCATGAGAGATGTCCTCAACAAAGTACAACTTCACACGTTGGCCATTCACTTTAAAATTAGGCACATTTGGCTGAGAAAGCTCAATGGTGCCATAAGGGCTCTTCAGCTTTCCCGAGAAGATCTTCAACCAAGAGTTAAAGAGTAAAACTTGATCACCGATGTGGAACTCTCGGTTCTTAGTCCTTGCATCATGAATGATCTTGGTCTTCTCCTTGTAGATCAATGAAGTCTCCTAGGCTTCATTCCTCAGTTCATTTAGCTCGTTGAGTTGAATCTTCCGAAGATCACCGACTTTGTTGATATCAAAATTGGCCCACTTCAAGGCCCAATACGCGTTATGTTCCAATTCAATAGGGAGGTGGCGTGCCTTCCCGTACACAAGACGATATGGATTGCAACCAATAGGTGTCTTATATGCGGTACGGAAAGCCCACAAAGCATCGTCTAACTTATTGGCCCACGAGGCACGATGCTCTCCCACAGTTCGTTCTAAAATTCTCTTCATTCCACGGTTAGAAATCTCGGCTTGACCATTTGTTTGAGGATGATATGCGGTGGAAAGACGGTGATTGACACCGTACTTAGCCATGACTCTAGCAAATTGATCATTGCAAAAATGAGTCCCGTGGTCACTGATAATAGCACGAGGAATACCGAATCGAGCAAAAAGCTGCTTCAAAAAGTTCACAACCACCCTCGCATCGTTCGTAGAGAGAGCCTTTGATTTAACCCATTTAGATACGTAATCAACGGCTACGAGGATGTACTTGTTCCCTTTGGATGATGGAAATGGCCCCATAAAGTCGATACCCCATACGTCAAAGATTTCACATTCTTGTATGAAATTTTGAGGCATCTCATCTTTATGTGTGATCTTGCCTTGTCTTTGGCAAGCATCGCAATGTTTAACCATTTCATGAGCGTCATGATAAATGGAGGGCCAATAGAATCCAGAGTCGAAAACTTTCTTCGTGGTGTAATTAGGACCAAAGTGACCACCGATGGGTCCTTTATGGCAAGCTTCAAGGATTAGTAAAGCTGCTGGCCCATCAACACACCGACGAATGACAAGATCCGCACATTGTTTGAAAAGGTAAGGGTCGTCCCAGAAATAGTGTTCAATGTATTTAAAGAACTTTTTCTCTTTGTTAGGACGTTAACCATTCCTTGAGAATTCCACCCGCCAAATAGTTTGGAATATCTGCAAACCATATGGTTTCATCAAGATTGGAGTTAATAGACATCAAGGCTTCAAGGGGAAAAGAGTCATTAATCTCTTGAGTTGGGAGCTCCCCTTGATAAGGATCCTCGAGTCTACTAAGATAATCCGCGGCTAGGTTTTCCGCTCCCTTTTTATCACGAATTTCGATTTTAAATTCTTGTAGGTGCAAAACCCAACGAAGAAGTCTTGGCTTGGAATCTTGTTTAGTTAACAAGTACTTCAACGCGGAATGATCGGTATACACAATGGTGGTGGAAAGGACAAGATAGGGGCGGAACTTTTCAAAAGCATACACTACAGCTAAAAGCTCTTTTTCGGTAGTGGTATAATGCAATTGAGCCCGTGTCATTGTCTTGCTAGCATAATGGATTGGTTGGAAGTGTTTGTTAACTCTTTGTCCCAACACCGCTCCAATAGCAAAATAGCTAGCATCACACATCAATTCAAAAGGTAACTCCCAATTAGGGGTAACCAAGACCGGTGCCTTAGTGAGTTTATCTTTAAGAAGATTGAAAGATTCAATACACTCTTTAGAAAAGATAAAAGGAGTATCTTTTTCCAATAGGTGGGTCATCGGGCGAGCGATTGTAGAAAAATATTGAATGAATCGACGATATAAGCTCGCATGACCAAGGAAACTTCTCACACCCTTCAAGGTTGAAGGTGGAGGCAATTTAGCAATAAAATCGACTTTAGCACGGTCGACTTCAAGACCGGCTTTGGAGATTTTATGTCCAAGAACAATACCTTCTTTTACCATGAAATGGCATTTTTCCTAATTAAGAACGAGACGGGTGTCTTCACACCGTTTAAGCATACGTTCTAAATTAGCAAGGCAAGTAGAGAAAGAATCACCATAGACCGAGAAATCATCCATAAAGACTTCCATAGTTTCTTCAACCATGTCATGGAAGATAGCCATCATACACCTTTGGAAAGTCCGAGGAGCATTGCATAAGCCGAAAGGCATTCGTTAGTAAGCAAATGTTCCATAAGGACAAATAAATGTGGTTTTCTCTTGGTCTTTAGGATCGATGGGAATTTGAAAATACCCGGAGGAACCGTCTAAGAAGCAATAATAATCATTACCCGATAAACGCTCGAGCATTTGATCCATGAAAGGAAGAGGGAAATGATACTTGCGAGTGGCATCATTGAGCTTGCGATAGTCTATGAAAACTCACCAACCCGTGACAAGTCGAGTAAGAATCAACTCGTTGTTTTCACTGGGAACAACAGTTATTCCGCCTTTCTTAGGCACACAATGGACGGGACTAACCCATGGCGAATTCGAAATAGGGTAAATCATTCCGGCATCTAGAAGTTTGATAACTTCTTTCTTGATGACGTCATGAATTTTTGGATTAACCCTTCTTTGGCTTTGGATTGCGGGTTTAAAGTCATCCTCCATGAGAATTTTATGAGTACAAAAGTTCGGATCAATTCCGTGGATATCGGAAATTTTCCAAGCAATTGCTTTCTTATGATTCTTCAGCACGTCGATATGTCGAGAATTTTCTTCCTCTTTCAAGTCCTTAGCGATGATGACGGTAACTTTTTATTGTCTTCGAGGAAAACGTATTCGAGATGAGACAGTAAATCCTTAAGCTCTAAATTCGGAGGATTGTCGATGGAAGGCGTAGTTAAATTTGGATCATCGATAGAGATATCCTTATGAGACGGTGCAGAAATATTGTCCTCATTGAGAAGTTTCTCAATGGTAAGAATGTCTTCATACTAATAGGAGGGAGGATCGTCATATTTTAAGTCCACATTCCCTAGAGTAGCTTCAAATTATTTCAAAAGGAAATCACTTTCTCCAAATGGAGTTAGTGAGGGAGCAATAGAGGCAATGGTCTCAACAATGGGTAGAGAAGAAGAACTACTTTTACAAGCGTCTTTGAAATGCTCTTCACAAGCCTCATCCAGAACGTCAATGGAATTAACGCTCTCGTGTTCATAAGGTTGCTTAGAAAGTTTACCCATCTTGAAGATGATTTTATCGTCACCAACTCTCATGATTAATTTGCCCGCGGCTACATCAATGAGAGTGCGGCCGGTCCTCAAGAATGGACGTCCAACGATTAATGGAACACGGGGGTCTATCTCGTAGTCAACGACAACAAAATCCGCCGGAAAGGTGAATTTTTCGACACCGACGAAGACATCTTCGGCTATCCCCACCGGATAAGCAACCGTACGGTTAGCTAATTCCAAGGTCATTCGTGTGGGGACTAGCTCGGGTAGAGATAATTGTTTCCAAACACTTAATGGCATTAAGTTGATACTAGCACCTAGATCGGCTGGGGCCATACATTTATCTACCCTGGGGAAGTTGCAAGGAATGAGAAAACGACCCGGATCACCAAGTTGGGTTGGTAATTTCCTTAAGAGCACTGCGGAGCAATTCTCATTAAGTTGGGTCTGAGCGATATCAAGAAGCTTTTCTTTGTCACTGAGAAGATCTTTAAGCATTTTAGCATATTTCAGCATGTGAGCGAGAGCCTCAGCAAAGGAGATGTCTAAATTCAGTTGTTTAAACATTATAAGAAAGTTAGAAACCTGAATATCATCCTTGTTCTTCAACTTCTCTTTCCTCAACCTTGAGGGATAAGGTATATTGGGTTGAGATGAAGGCTTTGGAATGGAATTCTCACTCACATCCTTAGGTGGTGGAGGGGTGGAAGTAGAAGGTGGAGGAATTCGAGAAGGGGACTCGTTTTCCTTTGTCACAATCACCGGTGTAGGTGTAGGAATCTCGGGTTCCTTTAAACCTTTGCCACTTCGGGTGGTGATTGCTTTCATCTCCCCTTTTGGATTAGCAACGGTGTTACTCGGAAGAGAACCCGAACCAGAGGCTTGATTACTTTAGAAGAAACTATCCATCATATCCCATAAGTCATTCGTTTGACTGCTCAAAGAGTTTCGCATATCGGCTCGAAGATCATTCCCTTGTTTCGCCATATCTCCTTTCAAGTTGATGATTTGCCGCTGAAGATTCTGCACTAGCGCGTCATTAGTCCTCATGTAAGTTTCAACCTCGTGATTAAATGCGGTGGGTTAGGTGGGAGGATGAGCATGGTAAGCATGTGGTTGATAAGCGGGTTGTTGGTAAACATGGTTGTTTCCTTGAGGTGGATATGTGTTTCTTTGGGTTTGATATTGATTTGGAGCTCGAGGTTGGTTTTGATTGTTGCGATTGAGGTTGTTTGGGTTTTGAGGGGGGAAACCGGGTGGTGAAATAAAGTTGTTTGAACGATAACTTAGCAAATTGCGGTCACCTTGAGGACGTGCTTGATAGCCTCCCGTAGAAAAGTTAACATTAGCGGCATACATATTTTATGGATTGTCATGAGTCGAAGGACAATCGGTGTAGGAGTGAGATCCCCCGCATATTTCACATGACTGACTCAAAGCATTTACTTGCGCATTGATGCTTTTGGTATTGTTAGTGGTTTGTAGAGCAAGTTCTTCAACAATCGAAGTAAGCTTATCAATTCTCTTGTCGGCGTCACTAGTACTAGCACTAGCCACATTAGCCCGAACACTCTTAGTTTGCACTCTAGACTTATTCTCAATAATATCCCACACGGCATTAGAAGAATTAACCAAAATGTTACCCCCCCGAGGCACTATTTAGTGAATCTTGGTCATTCATGCTTAAACCATTGTAAAAAGTATTATATTGATGTACTTTTGTGAAACCATGTTGTGGACACTTTCTTAAAAGTTCCTTAAAACGGTCCCAAGATTCACTAAATGTCTCAGCGTACTTTTGTTCAAAGTTAATGATTTCATTCCGCAAAGCGGTAGTACGTGAGGGTGGGAAAAAGTAGTTGATGAATTTGGTCTCTAAATCCGACCACGTAAGAATACTTTGTGGCAGTTCCTTATCAATCCAACGTTGGGCTTGTCCCTCTAAGGAGAAAGGAAAAAGTTGCAAGCAAATCACCTCTTGTGAAACCCCATTATACTTGACCATATTAGTGAGTTGAAGGAACCTTTTGATATGGTCATGAGGATCATCAAGTGTACGTTCCAAGAATGGGTGAGCAGAGACCATTTGAATGAAGCCGGATTTGAGCTCAAAGTTGTTGGCTCCAATCTCGGGTATGACTATAGCATCGGTGTTGCCCTCTACTTGCGATTGCAAAAGCTCGATCATTGGTCGATTGTCCATGGCGACAATAGGTTGAGTTTTGACTTCGGCTTGAGTTGCTTTCTTCTTACGAGCACGGGTACGCATACACACCTACAAAAACAAAAAGAAAGATAGACAAGAAATATTTTTTGTTTTTTTTTACTGTTTTTCTATTTTTTTGGATTTTTGAAAATTTTGACACGAAAAATAACGTTCAAAAGTGAACGGATCCCAAAATCCAACGCGTCTCTCACTAAAAATCTTTAATCTTAACGAGAGCCGGCAGCGGCGCCATTTAATACAAGAGATTTTCTCGTAATAAAAAGATTCGTTATTCCATTCTCTTCGAATTGATTACATGTTGAAAGTGCGACTCAGTCGTTCTTTGTGGAAAAATAAAGAGAGGTGGTTATCTATTTTAAACTAATAGTAAAATGAAAGTGTCGTTGAGTAAAAATAAAAGCTTTAAAAATTAAACTAAAAATGACGAGTTAAAAATAAATGACTAAAAACTTAAAGCGAATTTAAAACTTAAAACTTTGTAAAAATAAACTAAGACAAAACTCATTTAAAATAATGCTAAGTAAAAAAGCGGGAAACGTTAAATTTGAAAACTAAGATAAAACAAGAAATAAAATTAAAAATTTGAAATTGGATCGCAGTCAATGCGATCGGGGTGCTTGATCGTGCCTGGATCGCACGTGGATCATACTAGGTGATCGTACCCTCGATTGTGTCCTTTGATCGCAATAAGTGACCAGCCTACGATCGTAACAATCGATCGTAGACTAGTGATCGTAGTCAGTAAGATCGCACTCAATGCGATAGTAAAAGCGTGATCGCACTAAATGCGATAGTAAAAGGGTGATCGCACTTAATGCGATAGTAAAAGGGTGATCGCACTCAATGCGATCGTAGCCAGTGATCGTACCCACGATCGCAACAAGTGATCGTGGTGAGGATTAATGAGTGTGATCGTAGTGAACGATCGTACTTGGTGATCGTAGTAATCGATCGCAAGTAGAAACCCTAAGGCTTATGCGATCACACTTACTTGATCGTAACTGGTAAAACCCTTAGACACAATACGATGGGATTCAAAGGCAAATAAGCAAAACCGAATAAGCACTCATTCAAATCTCAACCAAATGATAACAAGCATAAATTCAAAAACTTTTATAACACAAAATCAACAAACTTTATGAACCAAACTTTAAAAAGATTAAACTTTTGAGAAAACTTAAAGGTAAATAAGCTAAATACAAAGTAAGCCAATAAGCATGGTAAGCTCAAAGCTCAAATCGTATAAAAACTTAGATATGAATAAAAAGTTTAACTTTTTAATCAATCAAACATCAAGATTAAACAAGATGCTCTAAAATTTTGGATCAAGAACTAATCAAAATCAATAAAGGTAGAAGAAGATTAAAGATGAAAAGCTTAAACTTGAACTTGTATATTAATGATTCCAAAATACAAGATTGAATTAAAGCTTAAACATGAAAGAAAAGAAAAGATGAAATTCTAGTGAGAGAAAGTTAAGCAATTTCTCTCTCTAAAAATTAAAACTACAAAAGAAAATAAACTAGCTAACACCCTCCTAATGACACATTAGGAGGGTATATATAGGAGGTGGGGAGGCTTAAGTGTTCTTTCTTTCTTCTCGTCTCGACTTGATTTAAATTCTGTCTTTCTCGACGTCGTCTCAGGATTTGTCGATATAAATTAAACTCGTCTTATAATTTTCTTCTTTAATTAGACTTGGTTCTTCGACTTCGTTAAACTTCCGTCTTTAGACTTTTTCTTCGATAAATATTCAAAATAGGTCTTGGACTTCTGTTCTTTTTTAACTCTTGATCTTTTGACTTCGTCTTTTCTCGTTTTCTTCGATAAAAGCCCGTGTTTTCTTCCTTTTTCATATTTTTATCCTGAAACACAATAAAAACACAAGCCACGCATAATTCTGACTTTTACGACATAAAATACACGTTTTGGTCTTGTTATTATTGTAAATAAGTGGTAAAAGGATAAGTGTTTTCACACTTATTAGGGTTCCAAACCGAGAAAACAAGCTTTTCAAAAACTTGACTACCACACGAGCATCGTTTGTGGGCAAAGCCTTAGCTTCCACCCACTTAGATAGGTAGTCGACGGCGACAAGGATGTACTTATTACCACGAGATGATGGGACGGACCCATAAAGTCAATGCCCCAAGCGTCAAAGATCTCACACACTTGGATGATATTTTGTTGCATTTCATCATTTTGTGAGGCTTTTCCTTGTCGTTAGCATGATTCACACGACTTCACAAGTGGATGTGCATCTCGGTAAATAGTAGGCCAAAAGAAACCGGCATCAAATACCTTCTTAGCCGTGAGATTATCACCGTGGTGACCACCCGTAGGTCCCTCGTGACAAGCTCTAAGGATATTAGGAGCTTCGGTACCAAAGACACAACGTCGAATGATTTGATATGCACAAGTCCGAAATAGATAAGGGTCGTTCCAAAAGTAGAACTTGACGTCACGAAAGAATTTTCGTTTTTGTTGAGTCGTCATACCCTTGATGATGAAGTTGCTCACATGGTAATTTGCGATGTCCGCAAACCATGGGGTAGATGAATCAAGCTTAGAATTCACTACACCAAGTGTCTCGAGAGGAAATGTTTCGGTGATTTCCTTTGGCTCGTAAACACTTTGGTGAGGATCTTCCAAACGAGAAAGATGATCGGCCGCTAGATTCTCGGCTCATTTTTTGTCAAGGATTTCGACATCAAATTCTTGTAGGAGGAGAATAAAATGAAGTAATCTCGGCTTTCCATCTTGTTTAGCCATGAGATACTTGATAGCCGAATGATCTGTATACACTATGCATCGAGTCAAGACGAGGTAAGGTCGGAATTTCTCAAATGCATACACCACGGCAAGGAATTCCTTCACCGTTGTAGTGTATTTCAATTGAGCCTCGGTCATCGTCTTGCTTGCATAATGAATAGGCAAGAAGTGTTTTTCATGACGTTGCCCCAAAACGGCCCCAATAGCGTAGTCACTAGCATCACACATGAGCTCAAAGGGGAGGTTCCAATTGGGAGAAACAAGAATGGGAGCTTCGGTAAGTTTCCTTTTAAGGATTTCAAAGGCTCGTACACAATCTTAGATAAAGACAAAAGGAGCATCTTTTTCGAGGAGATGTGTAATAGTTCGAGAAATCTTTGAAAAATCCTTGATGAATCGACGATAAAAGCCCGCGTGGCCTAGGAAACTCCTAACTCCCTTAACGGTTTTGGGATGAGGAAATTTGGCGATGACGTCTACCTTAGCTTTGTCTACCTCAATCCCTGCTTTCGAAACCTTGTGCCCTAAGACGATTCCACTTTTAACCATAAAATGACATTTTTCCCAATTAAGCACGAGGTTGGTTTCCTCACAACGTTTTAACATTCATCTTAAATTTCCTTGACACGAGGTGAACGAACTACCAAACACGGAAAAGTCATCCATGAAGACTTCCATCGCCTTCTCGATCATGTCATGAAAAAGAGCCATCATGTACCTTTGAAAGGCTCCCAATGCATTGCAAAGTCCGAATGGCATTCTACGATAGGCAAACGTTCCATATGGACACGTAAACGTAGTTTTTTGTTGATCACGAGGATCGATGGGGATTTGGAAGTAACCGGAAAAACCCTCTAAAAAGCAGTAGAAATCGTTTCCCACAAGACGCTCCAACATTTGGTCCATGAAGGGCAAGGGAAAATGGTCTTTACGAGTGGCGTCATTCAACTTACGATAGTCGATGCACACCCTCTAACCGGTCACGAGTCGAGTTGGAATTAACTCGTTGGCATCGTTTGGCACAACGGTCATTCCTCCCTTCTTAGGGACACAATGAATAGGACTCACGCAAGGGCTATCAGAAATAGGGTAAATCATTCACGCGTCAAGGAGTTTTAGGACCTCCTTTTTGATGACGTCCTGAATTTTGGGGTTCACCCTCCTTTGACATTGGATTGCGGGTTTGTAGTCCTCCTCGATTAAGATTTTGTGGGTACAAAATTTGGGATCGATCCCCTTAATGTCGGATAATTACCATGCAATTGCCCCTTTGTGATCCTTTAGAACATCGACAAGTGCCGTTTTTTCATTATTCGAAAGATCTTTCGCAATAATATCCGGCAACTTGTCGTCCTCCTCCAAAAATACATATTCAAGGTGAGGAGGTAAATCTTTCAACTCGAGGATTGGTGGTTCCTCAATTGAAGATTTGGGCTCGATACTCATAACCTCCTCGGGTGGAGGAAATGGGAAATCGTTAAGAAAATCCTTGATAATCGAGAAGTCCTCATCAATGTCGAGGTCTTCGTCACAAGTACGTGGAACATCGAATTCTTCCAACGTAAAACCACCACCTTCAAATGGAGTGAAGGTTGGTGTCGAATTATCAAGAATGGGATCAAGCATAGTGGGATTGACACTATTTTCATCATCAACAAAACCTAAAACTTCTTGTGAAAATTCATCGCAAACAACGTCGATCATATCAACGAGGTTTATGGTCGCGACGGAATAAACATGAGAAATTTGAGAATTTTGAGTTGCGTTAATAACAAGTCCTCGTCGTTGAAACGTAAGGTGATCTTTCTAGCATGCACATCAAATAAAGCCATATATGTATCTAAAAACGAACGACCTAAAATAAGAGGAACTTGAGGATCCATGGAACTATCGACAACGAAAAAGTCTACCGGATAATAGAACTTTCCCACTTTCACAAAAACGTCTTCGGCCAATCCACATGCGGGAAGTGTGGAATGATCGACCAACTTGATAAACATTAGTGAAGGAGTAATATTAGGAAGATTGAGCGACTTGAAGATTGCAAGTGGCATCAAGTTAATACTAGCACCAAGATCGGCCAAGGCATAGCATTCTTCCATATCTTGGATTGCACATGGAATCAAGAATTTACCAGGATCACCGACTTTTTGAGGTATGCGGTTAAGATAAACCGATGAACAACTAGACAATTGTTGCAATTTCTCCTTGTTGTTTAACATACTCTTAAAGTTAGAGGCAAATCGAGGCATCATGACCAAAGCATCGGCAAAACTCACATTAAAATGAACGTCACGAAACAT
This sequence comes from Glebionis coronaria, assembly GCA_025667525.1. NCBI lineage: Eukaryota > Viridiplantae > Streptophyta > Magnoliopsida > Asterales > Asteraceae > Glebionis > Glebionis coronaria. The sequence goes on from CM046879.1 coordinate 329,078,477, forward strand.
TTTCATAAAAAGCTCAAATTGGTAATTGTCGCACTCTTGACGTTTCTCCTTTCTAAGTCTCGATGGATAGGGCAAAGGTGGTGTGGGTTGAGGCATAGGCATAGCCTTTGGAATCTCGGGTTCCAAATGTGGTAATGGGTCAACCGTAGGTGTGGCATGAGTGTTACTTCGTGGGATTAGGACATGCTCCTTTTCTACCACCACCTCGGGTTCTTCCTCAATTGCTTCCTCCGTAGGAGAAATTGGTTGAGGAGTCGGTTCCTTCAGTGTCTTACCACTTCGTGTGGTAATCACTTTCATCTCTCCCTTAGGGTTCGATATGGTGTTACTAGGAAGACTACTCGAAGACAATTTACACATTATAGCCTCAAACATGGATGAAATTTTATCCTCAAAAATAGATTGCCTCTTCTCGGCCTTAATCATCTCTTGTTTTATTTCATGTTTCCCTTGTTCCATTTTTTGTTGGTTTTGTTGCAACCTAGTTACATTTCCCTCCATTTTGTTTGTATGGATCTTAAGCTCATTTGCTAACTCATTTTTCAACTCCTTTTTCAAGTCATTCTTAAACTTGGATCTTAGGCTAATGATCTCTCTTTGAATATTATCAAACCTAGCATCGTTTCAACTTGTGTATTCAACAAATTCATTTGGAAGATCTTTCAATGTTTGCAAACCCTTGTTGTTGTTTTGAAAATCATTGTTTTGATTTTCGTTTAAAACTTGATTGTTATTAGCCCCTTGATTCCCATAGTTGTTTCCTTTGTAATTGTTTTTGAAACCAACTTGATTGTTTCGATAGTTGTTGTTAGAATTTTGATTGGGAGCAAAACCCGGTGGAGTCATTTGATTAGAGCGGGTAACCTTACCGTTTGGGTTGTAAGTTCCCGTGGCCGCGTAGGCACTCGAAGTGTTACCACCGTTGGTAATGTACTCGGAGAAATCATGACCTCCACCACAATACATACATGAAACCTCAACCGCTTTAGCCGTAGCGGGAGCACTTTGTTCACCAACTTTGAATTCAATTAAAAGTCCTTTAAGCTTATCAAAGATTTTTTTTTCCAAGTTCGCCTCAATTTGGCAAGCATCGATGGTATTGGACAATGACGGTGTAGCCGAAGAAGAAGCCTTACGAACACTCGATGTGTTACGAGGACTATACACCTTAGATCTATTTTTAATACTTAACAATGCTTCCTCAACCGTTTTACACAAAACATTACCACCCGCGGCGGCATTAAGATAATCCCTCTCATGATCATTTAAACCATTGTAAAAACGTGTCAGTTTGATGCAAGTCGGAAAAACCGTGATGAGGACACTCATGTAACATTTCCTTAAACCTATTCCAAGCCATTGAAAAACTATCATTAGATTCTTGTGAAAATTTTGAAATCTCATTTTTCAAATGCGTAGTCTTAGAGGGCGGGAAAAATTGGTTCACAAACTTTGAAACGAGATCCTTTCACGTCAATATAGAATTGGGTGGCTCTTTCTATAACCAAATTTTAGCGGGCCCCGCTAAGGAATACGGAAAAAGCATCATCTTAATCGAATCATTAGCAACATTCTTAAATTTGCAAGTGGCGGTAAGACGATTGAATTGGCGGATATGGTTGTGCGGGTTGTCCTTTTCATCACCACGGAATTTTTTGTTTTGGATCATCGACAACAAACCTGTTTTCACTTCAAAATTCTCCGCAAGGATGGCGAGAATCACAATAGCCTCTCTATAACCCTCGGTGGGTGCTTGAAGTAACTCCATCATAGTACAATTCGCCATGGTTGGTTCTTCTTCTACGATAGGTTCGTCAATAGGAGACTCCTCACTAGAAAGGGTAGGTGTGGTCTCCTTTCGGTTTTTCGTTTACGTGCACGTCTTGCTTGATTACGAGTAAGCATGAACGTCACGTACAACGTGGGGATGAGCAAAGAAGATTCTTTTTGGTGTTTTTAATTTTTCCAATTTTTTGTGGTTTTTGATTGTTTTTACTTTTTTTTGGATTTTGTGATTGTATTAAGTAGACAAAAATCTAAAAATCTCCCCCTTAATCAAATCTCTTGAATAAAGAAGCCTCAAGGAATGAAAACGATCACGTGAAGTGAACGCCTTCGATGACTTTAGAACGTTGGTGGAACACCAAAACGTTCAAGAGGGTTTAATCAAATGAAACCAAGAAAATAAATATGATACTTAGATAATACTTTGGTTGGCAAACCCTCGATTAGCCCTTTTTATCTAAACACGCACAAGCAAGCGGGGAAGCGAGGCGACACAAAGCACTTAAGAGCCTTTTTTCTTAGGGTATATTTTATAATCCCGCCTTATACCCACCTTATAGTTTGTGTTTGTCAAAATTAAGCTTCACGAAAGTATTTATCTATTTTGCCTTTTCTTTCTTGTTTAAGATTCGAATAAAATGATTGAGTAACGACCTCCCAATCAAGGTTGTGTTTTCACATTTTTGGAGTACTCGTGAATTTATTGTTCTACGTATACAATATAGTAATATTCACACAAAAAACGAAAAACCGATAATACGTATTAGTAGAGTGCTACTAATACAAATATATATTATGGTTAGTATAAAAACAACAATTGTTCAAATCAAAACACAACATGCCTCCCCGGCAGCGGCGCCAAAATGATGTAGTGGTTTTACTACACCTTTAGGAAAAGGAGGTAATTAGTGTAAGTATTAACAAGTGATTTAGGAGAATCACAAGTAAATGACCCAAAAGTGAGTTCGTTCTCAAGGAGGCTTGTGTATTGTGTTAAGACTTGATTAATGATGTGATTATGTTTATGAAGAAAATAAATGAGAAAAGAGATTAGAAAGGAATGACGGTTACGATTATGAATTAAAACCGTAAAAAGTGAGTAAATTAAAAAATTACCCTAAAAATTACTAAAAATTGGAATAAATCCTAAAAAATGTAATTAGAGTTTACAAAAAATCAAAAATCACTCAAACCTTTTATTTAATTAAAAATTTATCTTTTAATGCAAATTAAAGCCCAAAAAATCAATTTAATTAACAAAAAGCCAATGATATTTTTTAACTTGTAAACCTCTAAAATGACTTAACTAAAATTAAAACTATTTTTTAAAATTTTAAAATTAATTAAAACTATTTAAAAACAATTAAAAACTATTAAAACTTAAAATAATTCTAAAAATTAATCTAATGATAACAAAATTAATCTAAAAAATTTGAAATTCCTAACTTAATGTTTTTAAACTAGGAAAAATGAAAAACTTGCAAAAATATAAAATTTAATTTTTAATAATAAAATAATAATAAAATATTAATAAAAATCCAAAATTTATAAAAAATTCTAAAAAGTTGCAAACTAGTTTATTTTAACCTAAGTATAACAGAAATGAACTTTAAATTACAAAAATACCCCTATTGGGCCTTCAAATGGGCCAAATACCCAAACAGTCCCCTAATGGGCTTAGAATTGGGCCCAATAAGAAAAAGTCCATAGAATTGGCCCAAAAGCTCTAGTTAAGCTTAAAATTTGATTTTAAACACAATTTTCCAAAGGCCCAAAAGCTGAAAATGAGCTTAAGCTAGCTTATTTCAAAACAGCTTATTCTTAATGGGCTTTTTGGCCTATTAAGCCATAAGCTGATGCCATAAGCTAAAATTTTACCCACGTCCTTCTCTTGACCTAAATAAGCTATTTGCAACAAGAAAATTTAAATAAGCTCAAGGAATAAGCCTGAAATAAGCTGTTGGGAATAAATTAAGGCCAGATCACTTGGGCGCTGACAAGAACAAATCAAGCGTTGACAGGAACAAAGCAAGCGCTGACAGCTCAAGCGTTGACAAGTTAAAGTCAAGCGTTGACACATTGAAGACAAGCACTGATGGAAGATATAAGCTACACGTTTATTATATTCTAGAATACTTCTAGTAAGGATAGAAACGACAATGTATTTTCTATGTTTATCTTTACCTAGAATAGTTGATACGTAGCTTATTGTACAAGGATTCTTAGTCTATAAAAGAAGGCCTTTAGGTTAATGTTTAGTATCAAGTTTTATATAAGTTTTCATTCGTAAACATCTTTCATTGTAAGCAAGTTCGACATTCATAATCAAAGTGAAAGTTTTGTTTACATCTTGTGTTCTAGTTTAAGTGTTAAATTCCGCATAACACTTAGATTCACAAAGCATATAACAAAGGTTTCTCTACGTGTTATACTTGATCTAATTTCGTATACACAAAGCTAATCGATCTAAGTTTGGGATCAACAAGTGGTATCAGAGCTTGTTGAGGAACTTTTGATCTTTGAAGAACACCAGAACGTTACACGAACACCAAAACCCTAATTTTCTCAGAAACCCTAAAAACACCAAAACCCTAACAACATCATGTCTGAAGCAATAACCACCTCCAATTCACCCTTACCAAACATCAGGATTCCCATGCTTGATGCAACCAACTTTGACTTATGGAAGTTCAACTTTGAACAATATCTGGGGATCTATGACTACACACTCTGGGAGATTATTGAATATGGAAACTCATTCAATAAGGCTCAAAAGATTCTTGATGCCATTAGTCAAAGAACAGCTGTTGAAGGATGCACTGAAGAGGATAAGAAAGAAAAACCTGGAGATGGTAGAGCTGTAGGTGCTGAAGATATTGCAAAGAAAGGGTTGACATGAAAGCCCTAAATATTCTAAAAGTCTCTTTGGGACAAGAAAACCAGCACAAATATAGAGGCTATGAATCTGCTAAGGATCTTTGGGAAGCACTTGAAGTTGCATATGGTGGCAATGCAGACACTAAGGAAGAAAAGAAAAAGCAACTTCTGCATGATTATGCTGTTTTCAAAGCTCAACCCAATGAGAAACTGAGTAGTGTTAGAAGCAGATTGCTTGACATCACAAGCAAGTTGTCCTTCATGGGGACACAATTTGGTGATATTGACACCAATGCTACCTTTCTTAAAAGTCTTGGTGAGGCATGGAAGATTGAGGCAAGATCTATTCTTGCCAATAATACTTACAAGAGCTCCTCGTTTGATGACATCTACAACAAACTAAGACTATTGGAAGATGAAACTCTTTCAGCACATGGAAGCAAACCTAGCACCAGCAACATGGGCTTCTTCTCTCATAGTGAAGGTCAATTCAATCAGAAGGACTCTTTTATGCATCCAGTTACTGGATCATCATTTGTCAGCGTTGGAACAAGTCCTGTCAACGTCTCCTTTTCAGACGCTGACACATTCATGAATGACTCCCCAAGAGTTAAACCTGCTGGTTTGGATTTGGATACTGTGTGTGCTTACATTGCTTCTTTGCCCAATGGTTCAGTGATTACATATGAGGACCTTGAGCAGATAAGTGATGAGCACTTGGAAGAGATGGACATCAAGTGGAACATGGCTCTTGCTAGTATAAGAGAAAATAGGTAGAATAGAAGGTTCAAGAAGAAGATGACCTTCAATGCTAAAGACACAGCTGGATTTGATAAATCCAAAGTTGAATGCTACAACTGTCATCGTATGGGGCACTTCATGAGGGAATGCAGATCTCCTAGAAGATCTGATGCTGGTAAACCTTCAAGTCAGGTTGTTAAAGCTCAAGATTCCAAAGCCATGGTTGCAGTTCAAGGAATTGATGGTACTACTGGATGGGATTGGAGCTATCCGGCTAAGAATGGTGAAGAGGACAAAGCTTTGATTGCTGATATTGAAGAAGAAGAGCATGTTGAATATGCTCTCATGGCACACTCCTCCTCGTCATCTGATAATGAGGTATACGATGATGCTTTTTGCAGTAAAGGTTGTAGGTTAAACACTGATAGACTTAACAAAGAGGTGTTAAAACTAAAAGATGATATGAGCACTGAAAGGTGTAAATTATCCAATTACCAACTAGCTCTTACTGAAACTGAGAAAACCGTTTCTGAATACAAGAAAATGGAATTTGATTTAAAAGATAAGATAAATATCTTAAAACATGAGCTAGATGGTAGTATGGATATTAGAAATATCATGACAAAGGTCAATAGAGACCTACAGGCTAAGTTAGATGAGGCCATTAAGAATAAAGATAATGTTGACCTCAAGATTCAAAGATTTGATAGAGCCACCCAAACCCTAGGAGACTGTGTAGCTAAACAAAGGGATCCTAAGGACATGACTGGGATTGGGATGAATGATTACTCTCTGGTTCCACCACCAGCTGGTGACTTCTATGGTGTCCTTAGAAAGGATTTGTCTTGGACTGGTATACCAGAATGCCAAGAAGAGGAATTCTCTCCTCCACCAAGAGTTGTCACTCCAGTTGAAGAGTATCAACAAAAACTGACTGACCTAAATGAGTGGAAGAAAGCTAACCCTACTTTATTTGTTAAGGGAGGTTTGCTATGTGAAAGCCCCAATGAATCACCACCCATTAAGGTTACTCACCCAGTTACTGGTAAAGCTGTTGACCTAGGCTCCAACACTGTTAGAAGACCTACCATTAAATATGCAGAGATGTATAGAAATAATAGGTCCCCCAAGAGCCAAGTTAACAATCATGGAACAGGTTTCTTCTCTTCTAGACCTAAGAGTGTGTCTAAGAAAGCCTGTTATACTTGTGGTAGCTTTTCACATTTGGCATACAAGTGTGTCAACGCTTCCAAAGCCAGCGCTGATAGGAAAAATTTCAGCGCTGATAGGAAGAAAGTCAACGTTGTTAGGAAGTCAAACGTTGTCAGACCCAAATCTTGTGTGCAACAAAGTCCACAAGTGATTAGACCTGCCCCATTCTTCTCTAGAAGGTCTAACACTCATGGACAAAGACCTTTTCTAAAGACAAACACCTGGTCAAATAGGCAATGGGTTCCTGTAGCAAACCCTAGGTTCAACGCTGATAAGGGTAATTTCAGCGTTGACAGGACAAAATCCAACGCTGACAGAAACGTGACCAGACCTAAATATTTGCAGCCACAAGGTAAGGGGTCTAAAGCTTCTTCAAGCTTAACATGGAGCCCAAGAAAGATCAAAACCCTAATAATAATGGAATTTCAATGACTTGCAATAGATTTAATTACATTTCTAAGGTCATTACAAAACCAATTGGGGTTAACTGGGTATTTCATCCTAAAAGGGATGAGAATGGGGTTGTTGTGAGAACTAAGTCTGTTCTTATTGAACAACCAGATGAATCCAAGTCTTCTGAGACTTGGGTTCCCAAAGAAAACTAATTTGTTTTCTTTATGTGCAGGGCATTCAAAAGCAGATCAATGATTATGGATATTGGGATAGTGGATACTCAAGGCACATGACAGGAAAGGAAGACTATCTGACGAACTTCACTCCTATTAAAGATGGTGATAAGGTATACTTTGGAGGGGGCTACGGCACCATTACAGGCAAAGGAACCCTTCTCACCAATAATCTACGTTTTGAGAACGTCTTCCTGGTAAAAGAACTGGATTATAATCTGTTTAGTGTATCACAAGTTTGTGATAACAAAAATAAGGTTCTTTTCACTGATACTGAGTGTTTGGTGTTAAGCAAGGATTTTAAGATCCCTGATGAGAAGTATATTGAGTATAGAACACCTAGGCATAAGGACATATATAATGTGAATTTAAATGGGATTAAAATGAATACAAATATGTCTTGTTTTTATGCTAAGGCATCAGTAGATGAAAGTAATTTGTGGCACAGGAGACTAGGGCACATAAATTTTAAAAATATAAATAGACTTGTGAGGCTTGGTTTAGTTGATGGTTTGCCTGAGAAGGCCTTCCACAATGACCACTCTTGTGTTGCATGTCTTAAAGGTAAGCAGCACAAGGTCTCATTCAAGTCCAGGCAGGTGCATACTAGTTCCAGACCTCTTCATATGCTTCACATGGACCTCTTTGGTCCAACTAATATAGAAAGTTTGAATGGCAAGTCATATTGTTTTGTTGTCACTGATGACTTTTCTAGGTTTACTTGGACATTCTTTCTAGCTATGAAGAGTGACACAGCTGATGTTCTTATTGAATTTATCACTCAAACTGAGAAAAGGTCTGACAATGAGGTTAAGATGCTTAGGAGTGATAATGGTGGAGAATTTAGGAACAAGAAGCTAGATGATTTTTGTGCCAGGAAGGGTATTACTAGGCAATTCAGTATTGCTAGAACCCCACAACAAAATGGGGTTGCTGAAAGGAAGAATAGAACCCTAATTGAAGCAGCTAGAACAATGTTGGTTGATGCTCACTTTCCTATTGCCTTTTGGGCTGAGGCTGTTAATATAGCATGCTATGTGCAAAATAGAGCATTGGTTAACAAAATTCAGAACAAAACACCTTATGAGTTACTTTGGGGAAGAAAACCTAATATTGGTTTTCTCAGACCTTTTGGATGTCATATAGTAGTATTGGACACTAGTGATGCCTTAGGGAAATTTAGTGCAAAAGGTGATGAAGGCTACTTCATGGGGTATTCAGTGCAGAGCAAGGGTTATAGGGTTTATCTTAAAGAGGACAAACGAATTGTTGAAAGAGTACATGTTAGGTTCTTAGAGAATAAACCTAGTGATCCTGAGAGTGGTCCAAATTGGTTGTTTGATTTGGAACCCTTATCTAGAACTTTAAATTATATGCCTGTCACTAATCCAGACATTGTGAAGGTAACTTCAAATGTTGTGGAGGAACAAGTTGTTAATGTTTCATGTACACAGGTTCATGAGAAGGTTGGATCACAAGCAGAAAAGGCATCTCCTACATTTGAATATGTCACAATTCCCATTTGGACAGATGCTTTTGCTGCTGCTGCTGCTGCTGGACAAGATAATGGTGGTTTCCAAATACCACCAGATACAAACATGCATGGTTCTTCAGGCGCTGACAAAGGCAAATCTAGCGCTGACAAGACCAATTCAGACGTTGACAACAACATTTCAAGCGCTGTTAGCTCAGACGCTGACAACCAAGATTCAAACGTTGACAACACTTATGGGCATCTTTTCTCTTCCAGTTTTGAACAAGGTGGACCTTCCAATGTTCATGAAGAGATTCCTGTTGCTCAAAGAGAGTCTGATGAAGAAGATATTGGAAACATGGAGCATGAGGTTGAGGACACCAGACTTTTTGAAGGAGGGGTTCTCACTTCCACAATGAAGAATCACCCCACATCTCAGATCATTGGTGATGTTATGACTCCAGTTCAAACAAGAAGAGCTCATCAAGGACTTGGTGGATTTATTGCCAATATACACAAGAAGGTTGATACCCCTCTTGTGCAAGCATGTTTGTTTGCATGTTTTCTGTCACAAGAAGAACCCAAGAAGATATTTGATGCTCTCAAAGAACCAAGTTGGGTGGAAGCAATGCAGGATGAGCTTCACCAATTTGCAATTCAGGATGTTTGGGAGCTGGTTGATTGTCCTAGATATGTCAGACCTATAGGGACAAGATGGGTTCTCAGGAACAAAAGAGATGAACGAGGTATTGTGGTCAGAAACAAGGCAAGGTTAGTGGCTCAAGGTTATACACAAGAGGAGGGGATAGACTATGAGGAGGTCTTTGCACCAGTTGCAAGGATTGAAGCTATTAGGATTTTTCTAGCCTATGCATCTTGCATGGGCTTCACAGTCTATCAAATGGATGTCAAAAGTGCATTCTTTTATGGAACCATTGTTGAGGAAGTTTATGTCATGCAACCTCCTGGTTTTGAGGATCCAAAGCATCCAGATAAAGTGTATAGAGTCAAAAAGGCTATGTATGGTCTTCATCAAGCCCCTAGAGCATGGTATGGTACTTTGTCTACCTATTTGGTGGACAATGGATTCAAGAGGGGCACCATAGATCAGACACTATTTACAAAGAAGAAAGGCAAAGATGTGGTGCTTGTGCAGGTCTATGTTGATGATATCATTTTTGGGTCTACTGATCCAAAGATGAGTGAGGATTTCTCCAAGCTTATGACAGACAAATTCAAGATGAGTGCTATGGGGGAGATGAACTTCTTTCTTGGGTTACAAGTTCAGCAGAAAGAAGATGGTATCTTCATCTCCCAGGACAAATATGTTGCTGAAATCTTGAAGAAGTTTGGCTTTTCTCCACATGAAAAGAGGGCTACTACTCCTATGGATAGAGAACACCCTTGGGGAAAGATTGGAGATGGGAAAGATGTTGATGTCAGGCATTATAGATCCATGATTGGATCCTTGATGTATCTTACTGCTTCCAGACCTAATATCATGTTTGCTGTGTGTGCTTGTGCACGTCATCAAGTGACTCCCAAAGAATGTCACCTTTATACTGTGAAGAGGATCTTTAGGTACCTAAGATGTTTCCCTAGTCTTGGTTTGTGGTACCCAAAGGATTCACCATTGGAGCTGATTGCATATTTAGATAGTGATTATGGAGGTGATAAGTTTGATAGGAAATCCACAACTGGTGGATGTCAGTTTCTTGGGAGCAGATTAATATCTTGGCAATGCAAGAAACAAACAGTGGTGGCTAATTCTACAACTAAAGCAGAGTATGTGGCTGCAGCAGCATGTTGTGGTCAAGTGTTGTGGATTCAGAACCAGCTGTTGGATTATGGGTATAATTTCATGCATACTAAGATATTTGTTGACAATAATAGTACTTTATGCATCATTAAGAATCCTGTACATCATTCTAAAACTAAACACATAGAAATTAGACACCATTTAATAAGAGATTGCTTTGAGAAAGGTTTAATACAACAAGATAGGGTTGACACTGAGGAAATTGTGTCAGATTTATTAACTAAACCTTTTGATGCTGGAAGATTTCAATACTTGGTAACAAGTATTGGAATGGTTAATCTCACTTAATATGTGTTTTGGATTCTTTTTGTAAAAGTATGTAAAGGATGATGCATTATTATTATTGGTCTTATTGATGATTTAGATTTTCCACTATATTTTTCTAACACTGACAAAGGTTGTTTGAACACTGATAAGTGTTTTTGCAACATTGTCAGCAATATAATTGTCTAACGTTGACAAAGCTTCCTTCAACGCTGTTGTGTGTTATCGGGGCGTTGTCAGCAACAATGTTAGTTTTGTGGTTTTCAATCTAAATGTGCAGATGGTGTTAGCAGTATACCATTGGATACAGAGTTGCTTATGGATCAAAGGAGCAGCATTTGGACAAGTTTTTATTTATGGATGATGGTTGGAATGTTTCATTCCTATCTTGACATAAATTTTTTATGTTCATGCATGATTTTAGAAAACTTTTTGTATCATAGTTTAAGGGGAGGTTTTAGGAACCTTTAGGATTTTTGGGTATCCATATGATACTCTTATCACAATTGTAGATTTTGTCCACAGGTGAGTATGGGTTAGTTTTACTAAACCATGAGGCACTGTAGCATGCATAGTATATCAACTTTGCATGCTACCAAGACATTTTTGGCCTAGAATTGGTTGTGGTCTGTTTGGAGACTTGGGAATGATTTTGTTATGGGATTTACCTGGGAGTAACAAGGATTTTATAAGGTAACTTGGTTGTTAAGAATTTTGGTTAGCTAGGGACACTAGAGGACTGTTATATCTATCTTGCTTATGCAAGTGTGCATAACTGGACAGTGCTTGCCGCCCTATAATAATTATCAGCTTTTGGTTATCTTCTCTAGGATAAATTACTTGTTAAGGTCATTTTTCACTTTTTAAAACAATTTTATTTTTGGACGCTGACAAGATTTTTCCAAGCGTTGTTGAGACCAAATTGGACGCTGACATGGCTTTAGGCGAACGTTGACAAGATTATAGCCGTTGGGCGTTGATGGGTTATCTTTGACCGTTGACACTCAATGGGACCTACCCAGTTGTTACTTTTTGACATATTTTCAAGCCGTAATTTTAGGAGTTGTTACTTTCATTAAATGCATGAGATAACTTATAACTTTTTCAATATTTTCATGATTAGTTTTTGAAAATCTTTGCCTATTTTTGGGCCAATCACATGCATTCTTTATCTCCTATAAATTTGGCTCCTATTTTTTAAACAGGGTATCTATAATTCTTGTCTAACACTTTTCTCTTATCAACCTTCATCTTCTACACTTCAAATTAACAGCTTTCATCAATGGCACCAATGTTTAACTCAGCAGAATTGGATTTGGGGTTCAAGTCTCAACACAACATGATTGCTTATCTTGTTGCTGATAATGATTTGTTTCCTCAATACACACAAATGGTGGCGTATTTGAACGCATCCCCACTAAGGTATGCTCTTTCTCATGCACCACTCATTCTAGTCACACACATTAAGCAGTTTTGGAACACTGTTAGTTCCTCAACAGTTAATGGAGTGACCACATTAACTTCTATTATTCATGGGAGGTCTTGGGTGGTTACTGAGGCCTTGGTACGCCAGGCCTTGCATCTTGATGATGCTAATGGTGTAGCCATCCTTCCTATAAATGAAATAGAACAAGGGCTTTGGGCTTTGGGATATCCTTTTCATGATGAAGGTACTCTTAACAAGTACCATAAGCAGGAATTTCCCCCAGCCTGGAAGTACCTCATCCACATTCTCCTTCAATGTTTGAGTCCCAAATGTACTACACACAATGAGATCAATAGATCCATTGCCAGTGCTATTGTGTGCATTGCAACAAGGCAAAAATATAACTATTCTAAAATGATTTTTGAAGGGATGTGTAAAAACAAGGGGACAAAAATGACTTTAGCTTATCCCCGTTTTCTGCAAATGATTTTTGATGATCAAGGTTATTGTTCAAGGGATCACAATGTTTTTTATAAGATCCCTGAACAAAAGAAAGCTATTTTTACAAAGATGAATTCACCACCTCTTAGAGACTTACCTTTAACCCCAGCCATGCTTGCTGTTATTGCAGCAGCACAACCCCAACTAGACCCCCAACCTCAAATTGACCCTCAACCCATTCCTGGACCTTTACCCTCACCTGAACAAATGCAAATTGACCAAGAACCCTTTGACGCTGACACATCAAATGTTGGTGTTGATGTGCCTATTTCCAACGCTGACACACAACCATCACAATCCCAAACACCCCTTAACCAACCCACATCTACACATTCTTCCACACCATCTTCCACACCACCTGAATATAGGTTGATCAAACGCCAAAGGACTACTGGAGTGTTCTCCTCTGGTGGTCCTAGCCATGAAGCAGAGAGAACCACCACCACAAGTGTGGCTGGTGACCTGGATGAGGCTGGGACTATTGGTTCTGGCTTAGATGCTGGCCAAGGCAGTCCCACCATAATTAAGTCCTCATCCATGCCCAATGAACCTGACTTGGGAGGTCAAATCCCCATTTCAGAAGAGGGCAGACTGGAACCAATGACTCTTTTGGAATTGACGGCAGTTTGCATTAGCTTGCAAAAGCAAAATGCAGACTTAGTACAAATTGTCAGCTCACAAGGCCTTAAACTCAAGCAATTGAGGGAGAGGATTGTTGTTTTGGAGAGTGATCATGCTAGGAGGGGATGGAGGAGTCTTCCAAAGGGGAGGAAGATCAAAGAAATCTGAGTGATAAGGGCAGCCAAGATGGTCAATCAATGGATGTTGCTGAAGCCCTTACAACTTTGAAGGAACAAACAGGTTTTGAAACGTCCTTAATCTCTCCAACCAATCTAAATTTATCATTTACAGCTATGTTGAGAGAGGTTACACAAGGCGCTGAGGGAAAATATTTGAGCGTTGACAAGACAAATTTGGACGCTGATAGAAGTATTTTGGGCGCTGATAGAGGAAATTTGGGCGTTGACAGACCTGCATATGAAGGTGATGTATTCCAGTCATCATCTATCATCAAAGAAGTTTCTACTCAGGTATTACCATCTACCTTACCAACCATTGCACCATCAGATAAGGGTAAGGGTAAATTGGTAGAAGAAATTGTTCCAAAGAATGCAGCCCAAGTTGAATTTGATAGAAGATTGGCTGAACAAATGATGGAACAAGGTGAAAAGGAAAAGTCACCATTTGTTGTGACTTCTGAAGAAGAAAGTGATGGAGCTAGCTCAGACTCAAGTGTGATGATTATAGAACCAGAAAGACTTGAGTATGGTGATGAGCTTGCTAGGGAAAAGTTGAGAGACTTAAAATTGCAGGTTGATTTTGACATGCCAGAGGTGGTTCAGATGTACAATTCTTGGGAAGAAAGCTGCATGGATAATCCAGACTTGACCATTTCAGATCAAATATAGGGTTTGGAGCTTCTTCTTAGAGTTCAGAAGGATTGTAAGGTGATTTTGAAGCACAAGGCAAGCAATATTCTCTCAGAATTGAAAAGGGATAGAAGAGAGCTCTACTTTATGTTGCTCAGATGTCATGGAGTTGGATGGACACATCAGAAGTTGAAGGCTTTGACATTTGATGAGTTGGAACATAGGGCTTATCCTATTTGGGTGAAAGTGCAGGAAGAAAACACTTTCAGACTTCTTTCAAATGAAAGAAAGGAGCAACTTGCAGAAGAAATGGAAATCAAGAAAGCTATGATGATTCCCAGCCCTTTGAAGAAGGGATTTAAACTTGAGTTTCCAAAAGATATGAATCCACTATATCCAAGTGAAGCAGTTATTAGAAAGAGCCTCAAGCTCTCCCCATTAGAAGCTTCAGATATGGTGCAGGTGTTACCATTAGATTCCAGGAATCCAATTGTGAGTTATGATGAGGATGAATGTGGATTCTGGAAGATTGGCAGATTTGGCAAGGAGGTACACACTTTTACCACTCTCATATCTTTATTTGAAAGTTGTGATAGAGAAGACTTGGTGGACCTTTGGAGGTTACTAGAGACCAAGTATGAGGCTGAAGCACCAACTTCAGCTAATGGAATAAAACTTTGGACCACATTTAAAAGAATGTGTGGGACAAATGAGGAAGATCCTGAAATATGGAAGGATCTTGAAGATGACCTCAGTGGTCTTCAATGGAGGTTATATTCAGCTGCTGGTGTATACCATTTGAGTTCTACAAAGTTTGTTGAGTATCTACTTGTGGATGCTCAGTATTTCATATCCAAGGCTGTTTTGGAAAAAATGAAGGACACCCAGGTGGAGATAAATTATACAAGTGACGTGGCAAAGAATTTGATCAGATTTATTTATTACCAATATGAGAAGGTTTGTCAGACTCCTCCAAGTTCTTAATGTTTATTCAGAAACTTGATCATAAGAGTGGATATCAAGTTTAGGGGAGGATTGTTGGGAATAAATTAAGGCCAGATCACTTGGGCGCTGACAAGAACAAATCAAGCGTTGACAGGAACAAAGCAAGCGCTGACAGCTCAAGCGTTGACAAGTTAAGGTCAAGCGTTGACACATTGAAGACAAGCACTGATGGAAGATATAAGCTACACGTTTATTATATTCTAGAATACTTCTAGTAAGGATAGAAACGACAATGTATTTTCTATGTTTATCTTTACCTAGAATAGTTGATACGTAGCTTATTGTACAAGGCTTCTTAGTCTATAAAAGAAGGCCTTTAGGTTAATGTTTAGTATCAAGTTTTATATAAGTTTTCATTCGTAAACATCTTTCATTGTAAGCAAGTTCGACATTCATAATCAAAGTGAAAGTTTTGTTTACATCTTGTGTTCTAGTTTAAGTGTTAAATTCCGCATAACACTTAGATTCAGAAAGCATATAACAAAGGTTTCTCTACGTGTTATACTTGATCTAATTTCGTATACACAAAGCTAATCGATCTAAGTTTGGGATCAACATAAGCCAAAGCTCTCTTCATAAAACGACAAGATAGTCGTTTTTGAGTTCTAGGCTATTTCAAGAGCTTATTCAAGTTGCAATAAGTCACAAATAGCTTAACTAAGCTTAATAATAAAAAAACTTTCAAAAGGCACCACTAAATAAGCTGGAATAAGCAATAAGCAATTTTGTAAAAGTCAAACAGTTTGGTTTTCTAGTCAAACCTAAAAGTCAAAGTCCACTGATAGGTGTGAAAACACCCATCCTTTTACCACTTATTTCTGGCTAAAACAAGACCAAAACACGTATTTAATATCATTTGTTTGGAATTATGCGTGGTTTTTGTGTTTATTGTGTTTTCAGAGCTAACCGGATGAATATTGAAGAAAACATGGGATTGCACGGGTTTTATCGTGGAAAAAGACTCAAGACGAAGTCTATTGTCCAAGAGATGCAAAAGATTTGAAGTCGTTGTGCCTATTTGAAGATTTATCGAAGAATAGAGCCAAAGATGGAAGATTCATATATGTCGAAGAACTCGAGTCTATAAAACAATAGATTAAAAGACGAGTTGGAATAATTCACCGACACTTCTCAAATCCAAAGTGGAGACATTTATTTGAAAAAGCATGAAGACTTAAGAAGAAAGAAGAAAAAGGAGCCCAAATCAAAGCCCAATCAAAAGCCCATAACCACAACACACGCCTATATTAAGGCCTTACTTCACAAATTTCCACACACTTAGTTTTTAGGTAGTTTCTAGTTTTAGAGAGAGAAGGTTCTAAACTTTCTCTCACTAGATTTCATCTTTTTCCATTCAAGATCAAAACTTTGTATTAATTTTTCATTAATCAAGTTCAAGTTTTTATGTTTTAATCTTTAATCTCATCCTTCCTTTCTTTTACTTTTATTGATTTTGGTACAAATCTCGTATGATCCGTGTTGTTCATCTATGATTTGTGCTTAAAAAGTTGTTAACTTTTTATGTTTCCTTAAGTTTATACATGAATAAGCTTTGAGATCCTTGTTCTTATTGGCTTATTTGTTGATTTAGCTTATTTACTTTTTGAAGTTTTTATAAAAAGTTCATTTCTTTATTGAGTAGATTAATAAGTTTGCTTATTAAAAGTTTGAAAAGTTATTTTTATTGCTTATTTGATCAGCTTTTTATTGGATTCGAGCTAGTTAGGGAGTTAGCTTATTCAATAAGCTCATTTCCCTTGCTTTTCACTCGGTTTGCACCATTTTCGGAAAAGGGTAACTCCCTTTTCCGACCGTACATTCCGACCAAGGGTCACCCCTTCTTTCCGATCTATAGATCGGATAAGGGTTTTAATTTTTCCGATTGGTCCCATTTTGGCAACATTCCGATTTGTCCCTCCAAGCAAGTATTCCGATTGTGCTCATTTTGATTATTCCGACTGTAGTGTTTGCCCCGTATTCCGATTGATGCCATCCTTGATATTCCGATTGGCACGTTTCGCATGTATTCCGATTGGAGTAGTTTACAAGTATTCCGATTGACATCATTGCTTTATATTCCGATCAAACGATCGGAATAATATTCCTATTGAGGAGATTTTTACACTATTCCGATTGAGGTGTTTTATTACGATCCTACTTTCTTTTAGTCTTTTCCAACTAAGTTCTAATTTTTCACAAAGTTTTCAATGTGTTAGTTTTTATTAAGTGTTCATTTATTTTTCTCACATAATCTTTAAAGTTTTCAATCATTTAATTTTAAAAATCGTCTTTTCACTTTAATCATTTAAGTCTTTAATTTTACTCTTCGATACCTAATTTCTTGTCATTAGTTTAAAATAGATAAACAAACCAACCACTTTTTATTAACCAAGAACAAATCATTCCACTTAAGACCGAGATCAATTCGAGAGGATTCCGAGATTTAATCTGAACCTACATACAAAATGGAGATATCAAATGGCGCCGCTGTCGGGTCTTCTCGTAAAGATCAAAAGTTTTTTGTGAGAACTTGGATTTTGGGATCCGTTCCCCGTGAACGTTACTTTTTCATAAAAATTTTAAAAACAAATAAAAAAAATTTAAAATTTTGAAAAATACAAAAAAATTAAAAACATAAAAACCAAAAATATTTGTGCTTTGCTTTTCTTTGTTCGTTCTTTTGCAGGTGTATGCGCACTCGATCCACGTCATATCAAGAGCCCGAGCCTTTCGATCACTTAGACATGGCCGGTGTACCACCTCCAAACAATAATAACAACAACAACATGAACAATAACAACAACAATGAGCCCCTTCCGGATAATCGCTCGATGATTGAATTGTTGCAAGCTCATGTCGATGGCAACACGGATCCAATTGTCATACCTCCAATTGCCGCCAACAATTTCGAGCTAAAATCAGGCTTTATCCAGATGGTCTCCGCTCAACCATTCTTGGGACGAACCATTGATGATCCACACGACCATAGCAAGAGATTCTTGCAACTCACCAACACGGTCAAGTTCAATGGTGTTCCACAAGAGGTTATAAGGTTACAACTTTTTCCCTTTTCTTTAGAGGGACAAGCCCGGCATTGGCTTGCTAAGGAACCGCCACAGAGTATTCTCTCGTGGACGGATTTGGAAACAAAGTTTATCAATTACTTTTTTCCACCCTCTCGTACTACCGCTTTGCGGAATGAGATCATAAATTTTGAACAAAAGTACGATGAGTCATTCAGTGAATCTTGGGATCGCTTTAAAGATCTTTTAAGAAAATGCCCACAACATGGTTTTACCAAAGTACATCAAATCAATACTTTTTACAATGGTTTAAGCATGAGTGACCAAGATTCACTGAACAGTGCCTCGGGGGGTAATCTATTGGCTAAGACTTCCAATGCTGCTTGGGATATCATTGAGAATAAGTCTCGTGTACAAACCAAGAGTGTTAGGACCAATGTCGCTAGTGCTAGCACTAATGACAGCGACAAGCGATTGGACAAAATCACTACGCTTCTTGAATCGCTTGTCACCCACACCGTCAGCAACAACAACAGCAACAACGCCAAAAACACTCAAGTAAACGCTGTCAGCCAACCGTGTGAGATATGCGGTGGTCCTCACTCTTACACAACTTTTACCGCCACCCAAGACTACCCTGCTGAGAATATTAATGCAGCATATGGCACCTATACTCAACCTGCTTATCAAGCAAAGCCTCAAGGTGACCGCAACTTGCTTAGCTACCGTTCCAACAACTATATCTCACCACCTGGTTTTAATCGTAAAAACCAAAACCAACAACAAAACCTAAACCGCCCTCCTCAACAACAACAAACTCGTACACCATACATCTCTCCTCACAAGCAGCAACAACCACCTCAACGAAACACCCAAGTTTACCAGCAACCTGCTTATCAACCACCCGCATACACTGCTCCTTCAAACCAAATCCCCGCATCACATCAAGACATTGGAACCAACATGAGGACTAACGATGTGATCGTGGATAATCTCCAACAGGAAGTGCGCAACTTGAAAGCAGACTAGATGAAACAAGGGAATGATCTAAGAGCTGATATGAAGAACACTATGGATAGTCAAACGAATGACTTGAGGAACATGATGGCTAGTTTCTTCAATGGTAATCAACCCTCTTCTTCCGGCACTCTTCCGAGTAATACCGTTGCGAATCCAAGAGGGGAGATGAAAGCAATCACCACTCGAAGTGGCAAAGGTACCAAGGAACCCGAGCTTCCTATACCTCCACCGGTGATTGTGACTAAGGAGAACGAGTCACCTGCTCCTATTCCTCATCCTTCTCCTTCCCCAATTTCTCCACCTTTTCCTTCTACCCCTCCTCCACCCAAGGATGTGAGTGATCCTATTCTTACAAAGCCTTCCTCTTCTTCCAATATACCTTATCCATCTAGGTTGAGGAAAGAGAAGCTCAAAAGCAAGGACGATATTCAGGTTTCGAACTTCCTTAAAATGTTCAAACAACTGAATTTCAATATCTCCTTCGCTGAGGCTCTCGCTCACATGCCTAAATATGCAAAAATGTTTAAAGATCTTCTGAGCGACAAGGAAAAGCTCCTCGATCTCGCCAACACCCAACTTAATGAGAACTGCTCTGCAGTGCTCTTAAGGAAATTGCCAATCAAGCTTGGTGATCCGGGTCGTTTTCTTATCCCTTGCAATTTCCCGGGAGTAGAGAATTGCATGGCCCTAGCCGATCTAGGTGCCAGTATTAATCTCATGCCTCTAAGTGTTTGGAAGCAATTATCTCTCCCAGAGCTAGTCCCCACCAAAATGACTTTGGAGTTAGCTAACCGTTCGGTTGCTTATCCAGTGGGGATAGCCGAAGACGTCATTGTAGGAGTCGACAAATTCACCTTCCCTGCTGATTTTGTTGTCGTCGACTACGAGATGGACCCCCGTGTGCCACTAATTGTTGGTCGTCCATTCTTGAGGACCGGTCGCACTCTTATTGATGTTGAAGCCGGTGAGCTTATCATGAGAGTGGGTGACGATAAAGTAGTCTTCAACATGGGAAAGTTGTCTAAACAGCCTTATTCATATGATAGTGTTAATTGTATTGACGTTCTTGATGAGGCTTGTGAAGAACACTTTAATGATGCTTGCAAAAGTATTCCTACCTCTCTTCCCAATGTTGAGACCGTGTCCTCTATTGATTCATCGTTGTCTCTATTTGGAGATAGTGATTTATTTTGGAACAATCTTGAAGACACCATGGGAGATGTGACTTTAGCTACTAATGATTCTCCTATCGATGGGGATGAAGACATGAATTTCTTTGACAATCTTCTCACCGAAGACAATCCTTCGCCTCCATCTCCCACGGTCATTGCTATCGATACTCCGACTTCGAATACGCCTCCCGTCGAAAATCCTCCGAATTTAGAACTTAAGGAGTTGCCGCCCCATCTCGAGTATATATTCCTTGATGAAGAGAAGAAGTCGCCAGTTATCATTGCTAAGGATTTGAAAGATGAAGAGAAGACTCGCCTCGTTGCCGTGCTGAAAGCTCACAAGAAGGCTATTGCTTGGAAAATCTCAGATATTCGTGGAATTGATTTTCACTTCTGCACCCACAAAATTCTCATGGAGGACGACTTTAAGCCCACAATTCAAAGCCAACGAAGGGTGAATCCAAAAATCCACGAAGTCATCAAAACAGAGGTTATCAAACTTCTTGATGCGGGTATGATTTACCCTATTTCGGATTGCCCATGGGTTAGTCCAATCCATTATGTGCCCAAGAAGGGCGGAATAACCATTGTTCCCAATGAACACAACGAGTTGATTTCCACTCGTCTCGTTACTGGGTGGAGAGTTTGTATAGACTACCGCAAACTCAATGATGCCACGAGAAAGGATCATTTCCCTCTACCTTTTATGGACCAAATGCTTGAACGTTTAGCGGGTAATGAATATTATTGCTTTCTGGATGGTTTCTCGGGTTATTTTCAAATACTCATCGATCCCCAAGATCAAGAGAAGACGACATTCACTTGTCCCTATGGCACATTTGCTTACAAAAGAATGCCTTTTGGCTTATGTAATGCGCCCGGGACTTTCCAAAGGTGCATGTTAGCTATCTTCCATGACATGGTTGAACAAACCATGGAAGTCTTCATGGATGATTTCTCGGTCTTCGGGGATTCATTCTCTTCTTGCCTTGTCAATTTGGAACGTATGCTTAAGCGGTGCGAAGACACTCGTCTTGTTCTGAATTGGGAAAAATGCCATTTTATGGTAAAAGAAGGCATCGTGCTGGGCCACAAGATTTCCAAAGCCGGTCTTGAAGTAGACCGTGCTAAAGTCGATGTTATCGCCAAGTTACCTCCACCTACTACCGTGAAGGGTGTGAGAAGTTTCCTGGGTCATGCGGGCTTCTACCGTCGATTCAACAAAGATTTTTCTCAAATCGCTCGCCCGATGACCCACCTCTTGGAAAAAGATACTCCTTTTATCTTCTCCAAAGAGTGTCTTGAAGCCTTCAACTCGCTTAAGGATAAGCTTACTAAGGCACCCGTCTTGGTTACCCCTAATTGGGAGCTGCCCTTTGAGTTGATGTGCGATGCTAGTGATTTTGCTATTGGAGCGGTTCTTGGACAAAGAGTGAACAAACACTTCCAACCGATCCATTAAGCTAGCAAGACAATGACTGAGGCACAATTGCATTATACGACAACCGAAAAAGAGCTTTTAGCTGTTGTCTATGCCTTTGAAAAATTCCGCCCCTATCTTGTCCTTTCCACCACAATTGTGTATACCGATCATTCCGCATTGAAGTACTTGTTGTCAAAGCAAGATTCCAAACCAAGACTTCTTCGCTGGTTTTTGCTGCTCCAGGAATTTAAAATCGAAATTCGCGATAAGAAAGGAGCAGAAAACCTAGCCGCGGATCATCTCAGTAGACTTGAGGATCCTTACCAGGGGGATCATCCGAACAAAGAAATCAATGATTCTTTTCCCCTGGAGACCTTAATGTCTATCAACTCGACTGCTGATGAAACCCCGTGGTTTGCGGACATTGCAAACTACTTGGCAGGTGGAATCCTCGTTGACGGGTTAACATCCCAGCAAAAGAAAAAGTTCTTCAAAGACATAAAGACTTACTTTTGGGATGACCCGTATCTTTTCAAACAATGTGCCGACTTGATTATCCGCCGATGTGTTGATGGACCGGCAGCTTTTGAAATCCTTGATGCTTGCCACAAAGGACCCACCGGTGGTCACTTTGGTCCCAACTACACCGCCAAAAAAGTGTTTGATTCGGGATTTTATTGGCCCACCATCTATCGTGATGCTCACGAGATGGTTAAACGATGTGATGCTTGCCAAAAACAAGGCACTATCACACATAAAGACGAGATGCCTCAGAATTTCATTCAAGAGTTTGAAATCTTTGATGTTTGGGGTATCGACTTTATGGGGCCATTTCCCTCCTCTAAAGGAAACAAATACATCCTTGTAGCCGTTGACTACGTTTCAAAGTGGGTTGAAGCCAAATCTTTACCTACTAATGATGAAAGGGTGGTTTGTAACTTTTTGAAATCACTGTTCGCTAGATTCGGCGTTCCTCGTGCTATTATCAGTGACGGCGGGACTCATTTTTGCAACGATCAATTTGCAAGAGTCATGGCCAAGTATGGTGTCAATCACCGTCTTTCCACCGCTTATCACCCCCAAACCAATGGGCAAGCTGAGATATCCAACCGTGGATTGAAGCGAATTTTGGAGCGTACTGTGGGAGAGCATCGTGCCGCGTGGGCCGATAAAGTAGATGACGCTCTGTGGGCTTTCCGTACTGCTTACAAGACCCCGATCGGTTGTACACCTTATCGTCTTGTGTACGGGAAAGCATGCCACCTTCCCATCGAGCTGGAGCATAAGGCGCACTGGGCCTTGAAGTGGGCTAACTTCGACATCAACAAAGCCGGTGATCATCGTAAGATTCAACTCAACGAGCTCAATGAACTGAGGAATGAAGCTTATGAGAACTCGCTGATCTACAAAGAGAAGACGAAGATCCTCCATGACGCAAAAATCAAGAACCGAGAGTTCCACGTTGGTGATCAAGTCTTACTTTTTAACTCTCGGTTGAAGATCTTCTCTGGCAAGTTGAAGAGCCGCTGGTCTGGTCCATTCACCGTCGCCAACGTCTTTCCGTATAGGACCATTGAGCTTTCTCAACCAAATGGGCCCAATTTCAAGGTGAATGGCCAGCGTCTGAAGTTTTACTTTGGTGAGGACATCTCTCAGGAGATGATTCCATCCCTCACCACGTTCCCCATGAACTAAGTTTGGGTCGAGTCAGGCTCGTGACTCGGTTATCAAAAACAAGCGCTCCTCGGGAGGCAGCCCGAGTATCTATCCTTTAATGTTTTTACCTCCTAAGTGTAGGGGGACCTCTATAGGTGTTTGTATTTGTGTGGTGATGTGATTACAGGGATACGTGCACTCTTGGAATCTCTGAAGAACCGTGCTCCCGTGTTATCCGAAATCCGGTTCTATCTCTCAACTATCGTGATTCAATTTTCTTCATACTCACATTTGAAATTGATCACTTTAGTCGTCTCTTCCTTAATTTGAGTTAACCAACGTGCACAATGTCATAAGTGTAGGGGAGACTTTTCCCACATGCTTAAATATTGAGGACAATGTTTATCTTAAGTGTAGGGGGGACTTCTATCGAAGTTTTAAGTGGACTTTTCCATGAAAATGCCTTCATTTAACCGGAAAATCATCCTTTTCAACATTTTTCAAATTTTTAATTAACTTTGTCCATTTAGTCGTAATTTTTAAATTTTTATCGTTGCTTTCATATGTATATATCCCGCAATAAAGTCAAAAATTTTAATAAAGTGGTGTAGCTAGTTTAGAAATCTTTGACATATTAGGCCCGTTGCGTTTATTTTGACTCAACTCGAATAGACTTATCCAAGTTTATTCTAGCTTGTATCCTTAACCATGTAGACCTTAATTGGTTTATTAGGCTAAGCATCCACGAGTCTCATTACTTGAGATTTTAAATTGTGGAGGGCGAGAAATGATAAGAGTCAATTATAAGTCGGTATTCTTGTGCAAGCTCACTTGGTGTAATTATTTGCCTATTCTCCCATCACTTGCTAATAATTTATCTGCAATAAGTAAGGTCGTACGATTTGAAAAGTTACTTAGCTTCCAGTCCAAGATCGTTTAAAAGTTGCTCGGTAATGATAAGAGTTCATAGCCAAGGCATAACTTATGAAGCGGGGCGCGAAGATTGGCGAGTCCGAAAAGGCCCTAACAAGGCATGAGGATTCAATTTATTTGCTGAAGATCCAAAGTGATGTGAAAAGCATTATTCCCAAAATCAATATGAAGGATCAAGACTCACGACGAAAAGCAATCAACTCCCATAAAGATCATGGAGAAGTATATCCAAAAAGACCCTAACAAGGTATGAGGATAAATAGATCCAAGTCCGAAAAGGAGGCGGATCGTTGTATCTCAAAATCCTAATTAGAGATTGAAGAATAATCATGAAGTCGTGGTCAACAAAGTTGGAGTACCCCTCAAAAGTCTCCAAGTGAAGAAACTCTATTACGATGAGAAGACCATTATCTCAAGAACGTCTCTCAAGATATGAAGTATGAAGTACATGCCAAATATCGGCCCGAGAAAGGTCTCAAATCGCGAACCAAGTTATGCCAAGATATGAACTTTTTGATATCCCGAGAAGCAGTTTTAAAAGATTTTGTCCTTTAGCTAACTATTGATCAAATCGTCCTACTTTGCTTTCAGCCCTAATAAACTATCGAAATAAGTCCAAAAATGCATCTTCATGATCATTCTAAGACAAAAGTAAAATATAAGAGATACACCTAGGAATAAGGGAGTCTAAGCATTTAATTAAGCCATGTGTGTAAGTGTCTGAATTGCTAACTTATAATAACAATGATCTCGTTTTTAAGCTTAGTTTGGGGAACGTGAAACTTGAGGGTGATAAATCTTCGCAGCACCGAAGCTCTATTGTAAGTCCTCGATCTCTTTACAAGTTATTTCCACGTAGGTTATTTTCTATTCTCTTGTTTACATTAAAATTTTAATTTCTCTTAGTACTTTAAATTTTTGTTTAGTAGTATTTTAATAAGGCCAAGGTTGATTGTTAATAAGAAAAGTATAATTGTGCTTTGTCACTAAGCATTGCATGAGGGCATGGCAATGGTTAAGTGTAGGGGATTTGATAGGTGTGAAAACACCCATCCTTTTACCACTTATTTCTGGCTAAAACAAGACCAAAACACGTATTTAATATCATTTGTTTGGAATTATGCGTGGTTTTTGTGTTTATTGTGTTTCAGAGCTAACCGGATGAATATTGAAGAAAACATGGGATTACACGGGTTTTATCGTGGAAAAAGACTCAAGACGAAGTCTATTGTCCAAGAGATGCAAAAGATTTGAAGTCGTTGTGCCTATTTGAAGATTTATCGAAGAATAGAGCCAAAGATGGAAGATTCATATATGTCGAAGAACTCGAGTCTATAAAACAATAGATTAAAAGACGAGTTGGAATAATTCACCGACACTTCTCAAATCCAAAGTGGAGACGTTTATTTGAAGAAGCATGAAGACTTAAGAAGAAAGAAGAAAAAGGAGCCCAAATCAAAGCCCAATCAAAAGCCCATAACCACAACACACGCCTATATTAAGGCCTTACTTCACAAATTTTCACACACTTAGTTTTTAGGTAGTTTCTAGTTTTAGAGAGAGAAAGTTCTAAACTTTCTCTCACTAGATTTCATCTTTTTCCATTCAAGATCAAAACTTTGTATTAATTTTACATTAATCAAGTTCAAGTTTTTATGTTTTAATCTTTAATCTCATCCTTCCTTTCTTTTACTTTTATTGATTTTGGTACAAATCTCGTATGATCCGTGTTGTTCATCTATGATTTGTGCTTAAAAAGTTGTTAAATTTTTATGTTTCCTTAAGTTTATACATGAATAAGCTTTGAGATCCTTGTTCTTATTGGCTTATTTGTTGATTTAGCTTATTTACTTTTTGAAGTTTTTATAAAAAGTTCATTTCTTTATTGAGTAGATTAATAAGTTTGCTTATTAAAAGTTTGAAAAGTTATTTTTATTGCTTATTTGATCAGCTTTTTATTGGATTCGAGCTAGTTAGGGAGTTAGCTTATTCAATAAGCTCATTTCCCTTGCTTTTCACTCGGTTTGCACCATTTTCGGAAAAGGGTAACTCCCTTTTCCGACCGTACATTCCGACCAAGGGTCACCCCTTCTTCCCGATCTATAGATCGGATAAGGGTTTTAATTTTTCCGATTGGTCCCATTTTGGCAACATTCCGATTTGTCCCTCCAAGCAAGTATTCCGATTGTGCTCATTTTGATTATTCCGACTGTAGTGTTTGCCCCGTATTCCGATTGATGCCATCCTTGATATTCGATTGGCACGTTTCGCATGTATTCCGATTGGAGTAGTTTACAAGTATTCCGATTGACATCATTGCTTTATATTCCGATCAAACAATCGGAATAATATTCCTATTGAGGAGATTTTTACACTATTCCGATTGGAGGTGTTTTATTACGATCCTACTTTCTTTTAGTCTTTTCCAACTAAGTTCTAATTTTTCACAAAGTTTTCAAAGTGTTAGTTTTTATTAAGTGTTCATTTATTTTTCTCACATAATCTTTAAAGTTTTCAATCATTTAATTTTAAAAATCGTCTTTTCACTTTAATCATTTAAGTCTTTAATTTTACTCTTCGATACCTAATTTCTTGTCATTAGTTTAAAATAGATAAACAAACCAACCACTTTTTATTAACCAAGAACAAATCATTCCACTTAAGACCGAGATCAATTCGAGAGGATTCCGAGATTTAATCTGAACCTACATACAAAATGGAGATATCATCCACAAAGCTCCAGATCTATTAAATGGGTCAAATAAGTAAGATTGATTACAAAAACAAATTTGTTACATGTCCCAATAAGCTAGAATGGCTTATGAATAAGCTGTTTGGAATTTTACACTAGAAGGGGCTAGTTTTGGGGGTTCAGCAGACTTTGCCCAGATATGAACAATAAGCAGTTTTCACCAAATAAGCACTTTTAGCAAGATTAAGCCAACCAAACTTCACCAAATGCATACACAACCTATCATAAATCAAATGAACATAAATAAACATGTTTCATGCATTCATTCAAAGTCTAGATCAAGATTCAAGCTCAAGAATGTTACTAATGAACAAAGAACATGCAATTTTAATACTTTGTTGATATACTTGACCACAAATCCAATTTCAAACACTCAAATCTTCTTAACAGTTTATAATAAGTATGTTTAATCACTTGTTATCCCTAAGCATACATACAAACTAAGTGTTTCCAAAATCTTAGGTCAAAACAAGCATATTTCTAACTTTTATAGCACAATCAAGATTTTGATGATTTAAAGCCAATAACTTACAGCAAATATCACTCAACCAAGTATATAACAGATACCAACTCAAATAACCAACAAACAATAACTCAATAACACTTTGTAATCTTAAACAGGTTAAACCAAACACCCCTTAACTTTTTTGAATCCAATTTTAACAAAGTATAAGTGTGATTTAGTGTTACCCAAGCCCAATCAAACATAATATCAACAATATTATGCAGTATCAAGCAATATTAAGCCACAAAATCAACAAGAACAACAGCAGAACACAAAACCTCATGAATGTACATCCACACTCACGAATTTTTGAGTTGATGTGCCTAGCAAAACAAGGCACAAGCTTCTACAACAAAGCTGCTAAGATTCAACAAGGTTAGAACACAAAATATGAAAAACAGAATAGTGAAAAAAAGCTTGATTAATGCAACCTTTGTACCCACTCTTTGATTATCCCCAAACCACAAGCTCCCAACACCTTGATAAGCTCCTTATCAGGGTGTTTAGATCACTTGTAATCCAAAAATTCCAAAGATGTACCAAAGACTTAGCAAATTATCAAGATTTTTGAACTTTGAGCAATTTCTTGCACAAGGTTTGAAAACAAGTTTTAAGATTTCAAAAACACAAACATATCATAACAAGTAACTAAAAATGTTGGCACTTGGAATTCGTCACACAATTCATTAATAATGAAGGAGGATTTATAGAATGTTGACCAATAAGAAAACTAATAGTCGGGCTCAATGTTGATACCCTAATGCCTTTTATAGGCTACCTGTGTTCTAGAAATGCAAAGAAAAACGTAAACCCTAAGCTGGTGAAGTCCCCAATTTGCCCTTAAACTTTTGAAAATCTCTTGACTGAATTTGACTCCTTGGCGTTTTGTAAAGGTGGAAAGGTGTGGAATTGTGATCAATGGCTCACAATAAGCTTAGGATGTAAGCAGCTTTGTGAGTGGTAGATTGGCTGTAACTGTTTTGGCATCTTCCTCAAAGGCATATAGCAGGGTTCATCATGTGACTCTTGTGGTGACGTGGCATGAGTTTTAGAGTTGGGATGTGTTTATGATTACCCTAATCATAATTCTAGATGTTATGGGGGTCTAATTACAAGCCATTTAGGAAAACCCAATTTTGTTCTTGAGGTGAATAGTGCTAAGTTTGATCTAAATTTGGGTTTAAAAGATGTGTTAGGCGCCAATTTAACTAATCAGTTATGATTAGTTTAATTAAGATGAGTGGGATGGTGAGGTGTAAACAGGTAGGGTTCTCATTGTTGGAGAGTGTTAGTGGGGCACGTGTCAAGCCCTCACTGGCCTAGGTAAGTATTATGTCTTGGAAACTTTTCCCCTCAGCCTTTCTTTCTCTTTTCATTTGCAACTTTAATACCCAAAATCCGGATTCCTTTGTCATAGAAGTTTCATTTTTCACATTTTTGCCCCAAATACTTTTCCAAAGTATTTTCAAGGGTATTTCTTACCATTTGATGATTCTTGAAGGACTGTTTTTGCATTTTATTCAAACATTATGGTCTTGACTTGTATTGTTGACTTTGTGGAGGACTAAATGAGGGACCATTCTTGCCAATTCTTCAAAGTGGAGGGCCCTTTTTGTAAATTTGACAAACTTTAGGACCAAACTTGTAATTATGAATATGCAAGGGTTTAAGGTGTCAATTCTTCAATATTGGAGGACCCTTGTTGTACAATCATCATTTCTTCCAGAGTTATTCTTGGAAAATCACCATTAGGGCTTGGTTCATTGTGCGGCTTCGTTTCCCGTGTTCGTTTTTGCTTGTTTCTTGTGATCTTTTGTCATTTTCTCAATATCCGTATCTAAACTACACATGTAACAAACACAAATATATATTTGGCCTTTTTCATGATATTTAATGCATTTTAAGCTCATTTTGGACGATGAGACTATGTATAAAAGTAGTGTCATCAACTACCCACTAGTTACAGGTCAAGTTTTAGAGCCTACAGGTCAAAAACAGGCTCTGATACCATAATTGTAACACCACACTTTGATAAGTGGACCGTTACGCGTAATTATGGTGTGTCATCAAAGCATGCAAGGTAATATGTAGTAAAACATACATGACCATAGGGAAAACCGGAATCAAACATCGGTTCCCTAACATAAGCCCAAAACATAAATAAAGTAAATGAAAGGAATGAAAGACTACACGAGCATAAGTATATGAAAGCAATAGGAGAAAAGTCTATGGCAACCTCCATCCTATGTACGTTCTCCAAATACTCGAGTCTGTCCTTGGGTACCTGTCATTTTCGGACATGGAAAGGAAAGTAACGGCTGAGAAAAACGCTCAGTGCACGGATATAGACATAGTATAAATGACTGAAATATAATAAAGACTTAACAGCAGCAGAAATCTATAAGTCCTGGAAAACCTGGTATAACTTAATAAAACTGGTTTTATTGTTTGAAAAGCCTTATGTTTATCTAATGAAAACTGTTTAACATGTTAACCATTAGCCAATATAGGTCACGAAATATCAACGTGTATGAATACTTGGAGGGGTGACCTCGTCATGCAATTAGAGGGGCTGCCTCTAATTAATATAAGTTTGGCGTAGGAGGGATCAGCTCCTTGAGAATGATGCAAGGCACACACCACATTCACCTGAATAATCTGTAAAAATATGTAACCTAGGATGCACCCATACGCCCTACATGATAACATAATAATATGGCCAAAAGCTGAAGAGACGCCACGAGT
This sequence comes from Glebionis coronaria, assembly GCA_025667525.1. Lineage (NCBI taxonomy): Eukaryota > Viridiplantae > Streptophyta > Magnoliopsida > Asterales > Asteraceae > Glebionis > Glebionis coronaria. Next base: position 329,108,866 of record CM046879.1, read on the forward strand.
TATCACTCCGCCGTGGTTAAGTCATAACACTGGTGCCTCTAGTGTTATGGTTATGGTACCTCCATGACTAGGTGAAACTGGTCATGCATATATATGGATTAGGCATTTAATTAAACATAAGCAAATCAAAACATATAAAACATATACTGGGAAAACAGTTGGCTGCATACGGGAATCCTAATAAGGAAAGAATGTCCATACTGAAAGGACGGAGAATCCATACCTTAAGTCCAGTGAACGAAGAAGACGAACGGAAGAGAGTCCTAGTTCGATCTCACTAATGCTACATAGATAATATACATGTATAAGTATTCTGATTACTGTATACGCAACTAGTTTTATATCATGTCTTAGCTTGTTTGATATGTTCATGTCATGTTTCACTGATTTTAACGCTATGATGTGTTTATCACGTATTCTGTCTATTCTGATTAAGTATTACTTGTATTTCTTGTATTATTATACTTGTTGTGTAATAATAAGTAATTTTCTAAAAATAGCAGGTTTCCTAAAATAGAAAGTTTCTAAAAACAGAAATAAGCTGGATTATTAAGCTAATAATATAAGCTTAGGTTTTTACTAATTAATATTCTAAGTCATGTGATTTATAGTATAGTTTATTAATTATTACATGTAAATTAAATAAACTATATATTATAAGATTTAATTAAATATAGCATGATTTAATTAAATTAAAGTGTAAATAATACTTAGTTTAAAACATGTATTAATATTTATATTAATATAACCTAAGTCATGGAAATTAATTAATTATATCCCATGTTTTAATAATTAATTAATTACTTTAGTCTAAATTAAATAATAAAAATACTTAGGTTAAAATCATGTATTATTAATAATAATAATAAACCTAAGTCATGTATTAATTAAATTAATTATAGCCATGTTTTAATTTATGTAATTCCATGCTAAAATAATATAAATTGTAAACTAATGACTCAAAAAGAATAATGTAACGCATAGAAACATGACTTGTTAAAATAAACGTTCCCGTGAGAACCCCATGTTTTAATTAATTTAAAAAAATATGAACCGGACCAGCTCCCCATGAACCAGACCGAACCAAACAACCCCTAACTACATTAAGCTGCGAACAAAACACCCCCTTAATTTTGTCTTAAACTAAAAACGAAACACACCCTTAACTGCCAGTTCCCCCTGGCAGTGGTGTTACTGCCACTTGCAGTAGCCGGTTTCCCCTACTCGAGTCGAATTCCCGCCGAGACCATAAGGTCTCGGTTGCCACTGACCTCAAACAACACCCCCTGTTTAGGGTCTGTGTTTTGCGGCTGACCCAAGAGAGTTGCCACCGCCCAACATACGGGTGCAGCTGGCCGAGACAGAAACTACACCGAGAGTCCCCCTTGATTCTCGGTTTGCGTGACAACCCCACAACCAACAAAGTAAAACCTGATTTCAATGTTTATAGCCTTAATCAACATGTTCAAATGCTTGATTTTCTTACAGTTTATAGATTCGTGGTCAAAAGAAATAACTAAAAGAAAGATTAGGGTTTAGGAGTTACTGAATGTGTGCTCGGGTTTATGGATTTAAACATAATCACGAACTTGGTTATAAAAGATCAAAACCAACACCCTTGATCCTGATGTTGAGATGTGACGGCCAGAAGAGAACAAAAAGGAGTAGACAAATCGTGGTTTTATTTTAATTTAGGGTTTTCATAGGATTGTCTCTAAAATAAATATATGCCCTGTCCCTTTTTTGTATAAGACTCGGTTGGGTCCGATTAATGGTCTTCGGCCCAACTGGCCTTCCCTTCCTTGTCTAAAATAGCCCAAAACCCTTTTTAGGTAACTCGCGACTAATAAAGTTACGTGTATTTGTGTTTAAAGCGTCGTAATTTCCTTGGTTATCTTAATACTTATTAGACGTAAATATTACGTACGTAATGACATATTGTGTTTGATTTAACATACGTGAAAATAATCGTGTTAATTATTCGTGTTTCCGTGTTACATAATTATTAATTATCCATGTTATTATAATTACTTGAAACGTAACGAGATTCATCGTATTAACAATACGCGTAAGTACATAATTATTTGTTCGTGATTTTATGTTCATGATTTTATGTCCGTGATTATAATTACTATGGTTAATAGTTATCCTTCATTAATACGTATATAATCATTATCGTGTAATATCACGTACTTAGTTCTTGTAATTAATATTCCTGAACGTATTCATGTTACAAAAGGAAAGTGTTAATCTTGTACGTACGATTATTAGCGTACTGTTCATGGTAAAAGCATGCGGGTTTTACAGACACCTACTCTACTCCTGCTAATTCTGCTTTTATGAGTTCCACAGGCTCCAGTCCAATTCCCTATACCAGTAGTCCAAGCTATACTTTATCCTTACAACATACTCCTACTCCAGAATCTAAAGTCAAGACTAGTAGCATGGTAGAAACAGTTCTTCACTCCTTTGTTGCTGATGTTGATCCACAATAGCAACTAGCTTTTGATGATTTCAAACAGGTTGATAAGCTTGACTTAGATGAAATGGATCTCAAGTGGCAGATGGCTATTGATGAGATGGCATTTATACATGATCTCATCGTTCTTTTCGGGCTTTAAATGCACAAAAATGTCATAAAATACCATATATATGCTTGTGTTTGTTTACTTGTGTGTTTTAGGTATGGATATCGTGAAAAAAAAGACAAAAGATCACAAGATACAAGGAAAAACGAACACGAGAAACGAAGCCGTACAAAGAACCGGACCCTAATCATGGAATTTTCATCAAATACCCTTGAAGACTTGAAGACAAGCAAGATTGATCATCATTTATTGAAGAAATGACACTTAAAACCCTTGTATATTAATAATTACAAGTTTGGTCCCTTAAGTTTGTCAAAATTGCAAAAAGGTCCTTCAAGATTGAAGAAATGGCAAGATTAGTCCCTCAACATTTTCAAATTGCCAATTATGGTCCCTCATGAAGTTTAAGAGACATTGAAGACCTTTGAAGATCAACATTGTCCAAGATTAGTCCTTGAAAAATCACCAAATGACAAAAATTGCCTTTGAAACATCTTTATGGAAAGTTTGTGCCAAAATTGTCAAGCGTGGAAACTTATTAACAAAGGAAAGGAGATTTTAAGGCTGGGAAACCTTAAAAGCCAAAAATAACAAAAGAGAAGGACCAAATTTGCCAAACCTGAAACTTTCAAACAAAAAAATGCGCCTAACACCCTCCCCTCCCCAAAAAACGGATCAAAGACCACTGTTCATCTTATTTTTACTACCCAGAAATTACCTTCACTTTCCCTTGGGTAAAACTCAATTAAACCTTCACACACTTAATTCACATCACCCAAAACACTTCCCACTCCTAAAAACCTGCATCCCACTCATGTGCACCAAACCCCCAATTCCCCAATCCACCAATCACATCATTCCTTAGCCTCCAAGACTAGTGACGTGGCAAAATGGACGTCCAAGATGCTATGCTTGCTCACAAAGCAAAATTTAAAGGCCAAGATCAAATGGACAGCTCATATGCACTCAAAATCATTCAAGGGCACATTTGGGATTTTCTATGTATTAGGGTTTTATGTTTCTATGCTTCTAGGATGTTCTATAGTCTCTATAAAAGGAGCTCACAACTTGTGTGAAGCCCTTGTTCCAGTTTCTAGTCTCTCACATGTAATTCCTTTTTAAAGAAATAAAAAGTTTGGTTTTTGAAATATTCAAGTGTAATTCCTTTTTTATTGTTTTTAAAAGTTTGTGTGTTGTGAGGAGATTGATTCTGAGTTCCACTTTTATTTGGTTAAGCAACTTTGATTTTCAAAGTTGTTTAAGGTTTTGAGATTTTGAGAGATTTTGGTAAAATCTTCTCAAAGGTATTTTGGTGTTCTTGGTTAATGTTATTGGTAATATAGGGTTTTAGAAAACATATTTGGAAGTTTGAAAAGGTTTTGGAAAGATTTAAGAGAAAGAAAAGAAAATCAAAAATATATATTATTACTTGTTTTTGTGTTTTCTTTCTTTGTTTTGTGTTCAATAGGTTGAAGGCTTGTTGATTTGGTTCAGCTCCAACCCGAGTTGGATTGGAGGAGGATTTTCATCCTCTAGGTTCTTGGATGTAAGAACCTTAGGTAAACTCCTTTTTTCTTTTGAAAGTTCATAAAAGTGCTAGTTTATATGATCTTATGTGATTTTGTTACTAAGTGTGTTATAGATAGTGGATTTGTGTTCTCAAGTGTTGTTATGCATGTTTTGAGATATTGGAACAAGTTTGCATAGGGTTTGTAAGGTTTTTCTTTGTTAAAATTGGTTTTCAAAAAGTTAAAAGGGTGTTTGGCAACAGGTTTAAGCAGGGTACAATCATTGATTTGTGTTGCTAAAAGATGTTAGACAACTTGATTAAGGTTTGAGATAGATTGTTTTATTGTTGTGTAATCATTTGATCAAGTTTGGAGTGGATTTGGAGTGTTTAAAAGGTAAAAAGGGTGTTAAAAATCTGCATATTGCTAATTTGCTTGATTTGTGATGAACTTTGTGCATGATCTTTGATTGTTGATCTTTGATTCTTGTTGTTATTTGTGTGTTACTTGACTCCTTGTGCTTCATTGAGCACAAGGGTGCCCAATTGTTCCAACAATACCATCAAACAAGCACATTGCCAAGTCCTCTTGGCTTGTATCATACTTGGAGAAAGCAAAACTGCACAAACAACCAGACACGCAACACTAGTTGCGGCGCAAGACCAAAGTGTTGCGGCGCAACGCAAGTACCTGCAGATTTTGGTTTTCCCCGTTTTCCAAGTTGCGGCGCAACTCCTAGTAGCTGCGGCGCAACTGAAGTAGCTGCGGACCTTGGTGATCTCGCAACACTTGTTGCGGCGCAAGACCCCACTAGTTGCGGCGCAACTAGTGACTTTTATTTTTTTTTGGAGTGTTTTAATATTATTTTATTAATTAATTTTCAAAATTTTATTTTTCTTTCTTTTTCATTTTTCCTAGGTTCTTTGTCATTGATTAGGACTATTTCCATTTTTAGATTATTTTTATAACTTTTAGATTTATTTTTATAATTATTTTAAGTTTAATTAGTTTTTATTTATTTTAAATCATTTTTAGAGTTTTAAAAATAATTTTAATAGGTTTTAATTTTTAGAAAATTACTCTTTAGTCTTATAATAATATAAGTTGAGTAATTATTCAATAAAATCATATTTTTGACATTTGAATTAATTAAATTTAATTTTAGGGCTTTAATTAGCATTTAAAATTAATTATTTAATTAATAAAAGGGTTTAAAATATCTTTATTGGATTTTTGTCTTTATTTATATTATTTTAGACTTGTTTTAGTCTTTTTAATCTTTTTCTTGATTTTGTTTTTGGTTTTAATAAATTTTTAATTTTAGTGGTTTTTCTACGGTTTTACGTTTTCATTTTTTACGTCATAGTGTAATTTCCAAGAAACCGTCATTCCATCTTCTCAATATTAATCTCAAAGAAATACAAATTAATTCACAACACCATACCTCCTTGGGAAACGAATCTTTCATCTTTTTAAGTGATTGAGGGTCATTAGTGCACGGTTTTCCTAAACCGTCACTCGATACTTACCGCTACTTTACGTTTCTTCTCTTTGTTTTTCCTAAGGCAAAGAAAGGGGTGTAATTTACCGCAATCATTTTTTGGCGCCGCTGCCGGGGAGGTGTGTCGTGTCTTAATTTGGAAAATTTTGTTTTTGATATTATCCATAATAGTATTTGTGTTAAGTGGAACTCCCTTAACACGTATTATCGGTTTTCTCGGTTTTTCTTTGTGAATATTATTAATATATTGTATTAAGTATCACAACCAAAATACAATATCTCCAAAAGTGTGAAAACACAACCTTGATTCGGGATTTCATCACTCGATCATTGTATTCGAATCTCAAACAAAAAGAAAAGGCAAAAATAGATAAATACTTTCGAGAAGCTCGATTTTGAAAGATACGAACTATAAGGTGGGTATAAGGCGGGTATTATAAAATATACCCTAAGGAAAAAGGCTCTTAAGTGCTTCGCGCCGCCTCGTTTCCCCGCTTGCTTGTGAGTATTTTGAGATTGAAGGCTAATCGAGGGTTTTGCCGCCCAAAGTATTAATACGTATACTATATTTGCTTGGTTTTCTTTGTGATTAAACCCTCGTGAACAATTTGGTTTTCACCAAAGTTCTAAAGTCATTCGAAGGCGTTCACTCCACGTGATCGTTTTCATTCCTTTGAGGCTTCTTTAATCAAGAGTTTGATTCGAGGAGAGATTTTGTAGATTGTTGTCTACGAAGATACAACAAAATCCAAAAAAATTAAATATCATCAAAAACACAAAAAAAAATTGAAAATCTACAAAACAACCAAAAAGAATCTTCTTTGCTCACCTCCCATTCTTCGTGAAGTTTATGATCACTCGTAATCAAGCTAAACGAGCTCGTAAACGACTTCAAAAGCAAGCCAATCAATCGTTGATTGTTGAAGAACCTCCAATTGTTGAACCTATTGTAGAACAAGAAGTCGTAATGGCTAATCGTACTATGATGGAGTTGCTACAAGCACCCACCGAGGGTTTTGGAGAGGCAATTGTTATTCCCGCCATCCTTGCGGAGAATTTCGAGATTAAGACGGGTTTAATGTCGATGCTACAAGCAAACAAATTTCGAGGTCACGAGAAAGACAACCCGCATTACCACATTAGGAATTTCAACCGTCTCACCGCCACTAGCAAATTCAAAGATGTTCCGCATGACGCCATTAAGATGATGTTGTTTCCATATTCGTTGGATGGACCCGCTAAAATTTGGCTCGAGAAAGAACCGCCAAATTCTATTTTGACATGGGCCGATCTCGTTTCTAAGTTTGTGAACAAGTTTTTTCCACCATCAAAAACAACACACTTAAAAAATGAGATTTCACGATTTGTGCAACGTAACAATGAAAGTTTTTCAATGGCATGGGAACGATTTAAGGAAATGTTACATGAATGTCCTCATCATGATTTTTCGGAATTGCATCAAATAGATACTTTTTATAATGGGCTTAATGATCATGAACGAGATTATTTGAATGCCGCCGCGGGTGGTAATTTTTTGTGCAAGACGACAAATGAGGCTTTAAAATCATTGAAAATCGATCTAAGGTTTATAGCCCTCGTAACACACCGAGTGTTGCCAATATGGGTTCGTCATCGTCATCACAATCGTCTCGTGGTATTAATGCCTTACATGATGAAGCTAATGAGGAAAATCGGTTTTTTGATAGATTTGCTAATCTAATGTCCCATTGGAAGGCTCAAGAAGCTTCCAATTCCGCTTCGGTTAAAGCGGTTGCTAAGAGTTGTTTATCGTGTGGAGGAGCTCATGATTTATCCGAGTGCATTACCGCGGATGGTAACACTTCGAGTGCTTATGTAGCAACGGGAACTTACAACCAAAACGGCCAAGGTTCCCGCCAAAATCAAGCTCCACCAAACCAAAATGCTAACAATTATCGAAACAACAACCAAGGTAATTACCAAGGCAACACACGCAATTACAACAAAGGGAATTATCAAAGTGGGAATGGACAAATCTCTAATCAAAACCAAAACCGTGATTTTCAAAACACTACACAAGGTTTTCAAAATGCTCACACGAAAAATTTGCAAGGAGAATTTTTGGATTATGCAAAAGCAAATGATGCTAAATTTGATAATATGCAACGTGAGATGATTAGCTTAAGGTCCGAGTTGAAAAACGAGCTTAAAAATGAACTTGCTAATGAACTTAAAACTCATGCAAACAAAATGGAAGGAAATGTCCAACGTCTTCAACAAAACCAACAAAAGATGGAATTAGGACAACATGAGATTAAGCAAGAGTTATTGAAAGCGGATGCTAGGCAATCAAAATTTGAGGACCGAATGGCTAAGATGTTCGAAGCTATCATGTGTAAGCCATCTTCTTCGGGTGGTCTTCCTAGTGATACCATTAACAACCCGAAGGGAGAAATGAAGGTTATTACTACACGAAGTGGTAAAACTTTCAAGGAACCAATCTCTCGTCCAAGTACTTCTACGGAGAAGGAAATCGAGAAAGAACCCGAGGTGATGGTCGAAAAGGAGCACATTACAATCCCACGAAGTACCGCTCAAACCACACCTACGGTTACACCAATACCAATTGTGGAACCCGAGTTTCCAAGGCCGTTGCCTAATGACCAACCCACACCACCTTTACCTTACCCTTCGAGACGAAACAAAGAGAAAGCACAAGAAAGGAACAATTATCAATTTGAGCTATTTATGAAAATGTTCCGTGATTTGCATTTTAACATAAGTTTTGCCGATGCTTTAATTATGATGCCTCGATTCGCCGCAAACTTCAAAAGTATGCTTAACAACAAAGAAAAGTTACAACAAACGTCTAGTTGTTCATCGGTTTTTCTAAGCCGCATACCACAAAAAGTCGGTGATCCCGGTAAATTTTTGATTCCGTGTGCTATACAAGATATGGAGGAATGCTACGCCTTGGCCGATCTTGGTGCTAGTATTAATTTAATGCCTCTCGAGATTTTCAAATCGCTTTCGCTTCCGGCTCTTACTCCTTCGAACATGTCCATCGAGATGGCCGATCATTCTACGATTTTGGCATGTGGAGTAGCCGAGGACGTTTTCGTTAAAGTCGGAAAGTTTTACTATCCCGTTGACTTTATCGTTGTAGACATTCCCATCGATCGAAAAGTTCCTCTCATTTTGGGTCGTTCATTTTTGGATACATCACGAGCACTTATCGATGTTCATGCTCGTAAAATCACCCTTCGTTTCAATGAGGAAGAACTTGTCATCAATGCAACACAAAACTCCAATCTTTCTCATGTTTATTCTATTGCAACTTTAAACCATGGTGACTCGACCAATGTCGTTTGCAAAGAATTTTCACCAAGAGTTTTAGGGAATGTCTCCAAAAACAATCTACCATTTCCTCCGCCGGTGGAGGTTATGAGTGCTAAGCCTACAAAGAAGAAACCATCAATACTTGAATCGAAAAATCCTTCACCTTCATTCTTGAAAAGTGTTGATAAGTTGCCGGTTTCCACGGAAGATCTTTCGGATGATGAATATGTTGGCCCCGATGGGGAGGTTTTCTTCGTCGATAAACGTTTTTAGAACTTGCCGCCACCAAAACCAAAACGGTTTCAAAATGTGAGAATTTTTAGTGTAACTAACATCATCTTAGAAACACCAAATATTTTCGACATAATTAAAAAGGGTTTTCATAAGGAGAGTTTAAAAGATAAAAAAGGAAAAGATCTTAAATGTAATTTAATTGATTTTTCTACAAATATAACTCCGTCATCACCACGTGATTTGAGTACTACAAACTCGTCTACTCCTTTTGACGATGTTTTGTGTGGTCTTAGTATGGGGGAAGCCCCTAATGTTCCCTCATCCTTGTCCACCGAGGACGAGATATTCGATCCCGGAATTTCATGTAAAGGGAAATCTCGGTCTTCCACCGATGCAATAAATGGAAACTTTATCTATTTGCTTGGTGCGAGTCTACCTCGAGTAGCTCAAACGTTTGTCTTACCAATTGTCTCACCCTTCTACTTCTCATCTATTTTCTTCAAACTCTTTGAGTTTATGGCACATGTTGGAGTGGTGTTAATTAGTTTTTTCCATGAAAACGAGAACGCCATCTTCGACCCCGGTATTTTGCATCATCTAAGGACTTAGTCCTTTTTACCGGTTGCTTTTTGGGCCTTGTTTATCATGTAAGCCCCGCCAAAAATTGACCACACCATGATATCCCTAAATGTTCACATTTTAAGGGGATCGAGTCGAGCTCATGACTCGGTAATCAAAAACGAGGTGCCTCGTGGGGGAGATCCCATGCTTATCTTTATGCTTTTTGTTCACTAATAAGGGGACTTGTACCCTTCCAACTCGTTGTCTCGTGGTTGTTTGTGATTGTGTTATCTAGATCATCATCATCATCTACGATTGAAGACTCTCGTGTTCGTTTACGTGAGCCTCCATCGTTCGTTTGAAGAAGTTTTTCACGATTCCATGACATATCCTTTATTGTTCTAACAATTATCTTTTAGCATAATTAATAAACGGCTTTAGATATATTGTTGATCACCCTTTCCATGCTAGATCCTAAGCATTCGATTCTTCGTCTCTAGTATGGGGGTGCTCCACCTTTAGACTCGAAACATTGAGGACAATGTTTACTTTTAGTATGGGGGGGTGAATAGATACTTGCTTTGCTACGCCCTCACGTTTTCCAACTTTCAATGTTTTGTTTTGCAAATAAGGCTAAAAATGGCCAAATTTTAAAATTTTTCTTAGTTTTCATAAGTGTTTTTAAGACACGAATGTATATTTTCCGATGGAGAGAATAAGAGTTAATTTTTGACTTGATGGGCATTTGGAGCCATTTACATTCCTTAACCCGCTCAATTCAAGTTTTGCTAGACTTTTATATAGGGAGCTTTAAAACGCGAAAGTCTTAATTCATTCGGGTTAAGAACAAGAACTTTTCGCAAGTTCCTATAATTGATTCTAGAAAGTCACTTATCAAGGGAACTATAAAACGCATTCTCTAAACTTGAAAAAGTCCAAGAAAGTGCAAGATCCTATAGGTGGCTTGAAAACCCAAAACTTTGATTTGATATAGTCTTAATGAAAGCTAATCCAAATTTGGCTTAATTTTGACTTGCACGGCTAAGTATTCACGAGTCTCTTTAATTAGAGGTCTTTAAATAGTGAAGAACGAGAAATGATAGAGTTAGACAAGTGATCATGCTAAACGTAGAACATGAAAGTGTTCTTTCAAAAACTCATGTGTTTTTAATTGTGGCTTTTTCTTCCCATAAGATCAATGCATTAGGAATAAATCATAATTGCAATAAGTAAGGTCGTACGGTTTGAAAGGTTACTTAGCCTCTAGCGCAAGATCGTTTAAAAGTTGCTCGGGGTTGAATAGAGTTCATAGCCAAGGCATAACTTATTGAAGCGGGACGCGAAGATTGGCGATCATCCAAAAAGGCCCTAACAAGGCATGAGGAGCTCTATTTTTGCTAAAGATCCAAAGATGATGTGAAGTATCATTGTTCCAAAATCAATATGAAGGATCGAGACACACGACGAGAAGCAATTACTCCCCTAAAGAATGGAGAAAGTCTATCCAAAAAGACCCTAACAAGGTATGAGGATAAATATATCCAAGTCCGAAAAGGAGGCGGATCGTTGTATATCAAAATCCAAAGTAAAGATTGAAGAAAAATGATGAAGTCGTGGTCCTATATGAAGAATCTCTCAAAAACGTCAAGTGAAGAAATTCCAATTATATGAAGAGAAGACCATAATTTCGAGAACGTCTTCCCAAGATTTGAAGTATGAAGTACATGCCAAATATCGGTCCGAGAAAGGTCTCAAATCGTGAAACAAGTTATGCCAAGATATGAACTTAAGGAGATACACGAGAAGCCGTTTTAAAAGATTTTGTCCTTCGGCTAACTATTGATCAAATCGTGCTACTTTGCTTTCGGACTAATAACTACTCAAATAAGTCAATATGAATCACTTGTGATCCATGACAAATAGATAAAAAATGCTAGTAACCCATTTCCTTTTATAATAACTAGGATTGCGGGGAGAAAAAGTATTACACAATTTGGACGTATGAGTAGTGTTAGCATTGTGACTTGTACCAACAATGATCTTGTTTTTGCACTTAGCATGGAATGTATGACAATCAAGGATGACGAAATTTACTCTAAGGGACATTAACTTGTTTCTATTCTTTGACCCTAAAAGTCACCTTTTGGTGATGAAAATCATACATTATGTCTTTACACATCATCGTAGTATGTTGCAAGTCTTTTACTCTTCAATAAAGGTTAATAAAATTGAACTTTGGTGATGCTTAGATACTTTATTCTAGCATTGCGTGAGGGCACGGCAATGGCTTAGTATGGGGGAGTGATGAGATGGCATTTATACATGATCTCATCGTTCTTTTCGGGCTTTAAATGCACAAAAATGTCATAAAATACCATATATATGCTTGTGTTTGTTTACTTGTGTGTTTTAGGTATGGATATCGTGAAAAAAAAGACAAAAGATCACAAGATACAAGGAAAAACGAACACGAGAAACGAAGCCGTACAAAGAACCGGACCCTAATCATGGAATTTTCATCAAATACCCTTGAAGACTTGAAGACAAGCAAGATTGATCATCATTTATTGAAGAAATGACACTTAAAACCCTTGTATATTAATAATTACAAGTTTGGTCCCTTAAGTTTGTCAAAATTGCAAAAAGGTCCTTCAAGATTGAAGAAATGGCAAGATTAGTCCCTCAACATTTTCAAATTGCCAATTATGGTCCCTCATGAAGTTTAAGAGACATTGAAGACCTTTGAAGATCAACATTGTCCAAGATTAGTCCTTGAAAAATCACCAAATGACAAAAATTGCCTTTGAAACATCTTTATGGAAAGTTTGTGCCAAAATTGTCAAGCGTGGAAACTTATTAACAAAGGAAAGGAGATTTTAAGGCTGGGAAACCTTAAAAGCCAAAAATAACAAAAGAGAAGGACCAAATTTGCCAAACCTGAAACTTTCAAACAAAAAAATGCGCCTAACACCCTCCCCTCCCCAAAAAACGGATCAAAGACCACTGTTCATCTTATTTTTACTACCCAGAAATTACCTTCACTTTCCCTTGGGTAAAACTCAATTAAACCTTCACACACTTAATTCACATCACCCAAAACACTTCCCACTCCTAAAAACCTGCATCCCACTCATGTGCACCAAACCCCCAATTCCCCAATCCACCAATCACATCATTCCTTAGCCTCCAAGACTAGTGACGTGGCAAAATGGACGTCCAAGATGCTATGCTTGCTCACAAAGCAAAATTTAAAGGCCAAGATCAAATGGACAGCTCATATGCACTCAAAATCATTCAAGGGCACATTTGGGATTTTCTATGTATTAGGGTTTTATGTTTCTATGCTTCTAGGATGTTCTATAGTCTCTATAAAAGGAGCTCACAACTTGTGTGAAGCCCTTGTTCCAGTTTCTAGTCTCTCACATGTAATTCCTTTTTAAAGAAATAAAAAGTTTGGTTTTTGAAATATTCAAGTGTAATTCCTTTTTTATTGTTTTTAAAAGTTTGTGTGTTGTGAGGAGATTGATTCTGAGTTCCACTTTTATTTGGTTAAGCAACTTTGATTTTCAAAGTTGTTTAAGGTTTTGAGATTTTGAGAGATTTTGGTAAAATCTTCTCAAAGGTATTTTGGTGTTCTTGGTTAATGTTATTGGTAATATAGGGTTTTAGAAAACATATTTGGAAGTTTGAAAAGGTTTTGGAAAGATTTAAGAGAAAGAAAAGAAAATCAAAAATATATATTATTACTTGTTTTTGTGTTTTCTTTCTTTGTTTTGTGTTCAATAGGTTGAAGGCTTGTTGATTTGGTTCAGCTCCAACCCGAGTTGGATTGGAGGAGGATTTTCATCCTCTAGGTTCTTGGATGTAAGAACCTTAGGTAAACTCCTTTTTTCTTTTGAAAGTTCATAAAAGTGCTAGTTTATATGATCTTATGTGATTTTGTTACTAAGTGTGTTATTGATAGTGGATTTGTGTTCTCAAGTGTTGTTATGCATGTTTTGAGATATTGGAACAAGTTTGCATAGGGTTTGTAAGGTTTTTCTTTGTTAAAATTGGTTTTCAAAAAGTTAAAAGGGTGTTTGGCAACAGGTTTAAGCAGGGTACAATCATTGATTTGTGTTGCTAAAAGATGTTAGACAACTTGATTAAGGTTTGAGATAGATTGTTTTATTGTTCTGTAATCATTTGATCAAGTTTGGAGTGGATTTGGAGTGTTTAAAAGGTAAAAAGGGTGTTAAAAATCTGCATATTGCTAATTTGCTTGATTTGTGATGAACTTTGTGCATGATCTTTGATTGTTGATCTTTGATTCTTGTTGTTATTTGTGTGTTACTTGACTCCTTGTGCTTCATTGAGCACAAGGGTGCCCAATTGTTCCAACAATACCATCAAACAAGCACATTGCCAAGTCCTCTTGGCTTGTATCATACTTGGAGAAAGCAAAACTGCACAAACAACCAGACACGCAACACTAGTTGCGGCGCAAGACCAAAGTGTTGCGGCGCAACGCAAGTACCTGCAGATTTTGGTTTTCCCGTTTTCCAAGTTGCGGCGCAACTCCTAGTAGCTGCGGTGCAACTGAAGTAGCTGCGGACCTTGGTGATCTCGCAACACTTGTTGCGGCGCAAGACCCCACTAGTTGCGGCGCAACTAGTGACTTTTATTTTTTTTTGGAGTGTTTTAATATTATTTTATTAATTAATTTTCAAAATTTTATTTTTCTTTCTTTTTCATTTTTCCTAGGTTCTTTGTCATTGATTAGGACTATTTCCATTTTTAGATTATTTTTATAACTTTTAGATTTATTTTTATAATTATTTTAAGTTTAATTAGTTTTTATTTATTTTAAATCATTTTTAGAGTTTTAAAAATAATTTTAATAGGTTTTAATTTTTAGAAAATTACTCTTTAGTCTTATAATAATATAAGTTGAGTAATTATTCAATAAAATCATATTTTTGACATTTGAATTAATTAAATTTAATTTTAGGGCTTTAATTAGCATTTAAAATTAATTATTTAATTAATAAAAGGGTTTAAAATATCTTTATTGGATTTTTGTCTTTATTTATATTATTTTAGACTTGTTTTAGTCTTTTTAATCTTTTTCTTGATTTTGTTTTTGGTTTTAATAAATTTTTAATTTTAGTGGTTTTTCTACGGTTTTACGTTTTCATTTTTTACGTCATAGTGTAATTTCCAAGAAACCGTCATTCCATCTTCTCAATATTAATCTCAAAGAAATACAAATTAATTCACAACACCATACCTCCTTGGGAAACGAATCTTTCATCTTTTTAAGTGATTGAGGGTCATTAGTGCACGGTTTTCCTAAACCGTCACTCGATACTTACCGCTACTTTACGTTTCTTCTCTTTGTTTTTCCTAAGGCAAAGAAAGGGGTGTAATTTACCGCAATCAGCTATGCTCACTCTCTAAGTTCATAAGTTTGAGAAGAAAGTTGGTAGAAAATTTAGCTACAACCTACGAGAGCCAGCCAAGTTCGATAGGAGCAAAGTCAAATGCTACAACTGTCATCAGAAAGGACATTTTGCTAGGGAATGCCCTAATAAGAATGACCAAGAGAAGAACAGGTATTCAGCCTTCAAGGTTCAAGAGCTTCAGGAGGAAAAGAAAGCTTTGGTATTTGTTGATACCATGGTCAACTAGAATGATCATGATACTCCCACCTTGGAAACATTGGAGTTTGGTACTTATGTGTTTGCTATGATTGCTGGCCACATATCTGAGGCAGAGTAAGCAAAAGAATTTGCTCTCATGGGAATATTTCCTCAGGTACAAAATTTCCCTCTTGGTTGTGATGATAAATATTTTGACCTCTTAACATAATGCAATGAACTAAATGCTCAAAATGACAAGTATTTTTTAGAAGTTCAAGCTTATAAGAGTTCTCTCAAAACTTTAGAACAAAAAAAGAAGTGGTTACAGAATACTCAACTTGAGTATGAAGATATGATTAGGGTATTAAGTATTGATTTAGAGAATACCACTAACTTGCTTAAGTATACTAAAAAACTTAATACTGAGAGTATTCATGCAAAACAAGAAATGCAAGACAAATTGGATGCTACTTTATTAAAATTTGATAAATGGAAAAAAGCACCCAAGAATCTTTCCAAGCTAAGATAGCAGTATGTCTGGTAGAACTAAAAGGGGGTTAGGATTTGACAACAATATTGGCCCAAATGATGTTTTTGATTTATCCTTTTCAAGTGTCTTTGATCCTGACAAAGAGGAGGAGGGAAAACCTAGTTACACTTTGTTTAAACCAGTTGTAGCAATGCATGTTGTTCCTCCACCTCTTACAAGAACATTTATGCCTACATCCATGCATAAAGACTTGGATGGATCACAAAAGCATGAGTCTCCAAAAAGCTCTACTAATACTAATGACTTTGTCTCTTATAATTTTAGTGACAAGGCAAGTGACTATGCATCATGTGGTTCGAGTGAAGAGTCAAGTCCTTCGAGTCCCAAGCCAAATGACTCTGCTGCTTCTAGTACTAGGATGAGTGATGAGAGAGTTGCTACTGCTTCTACTTCCATTGTTTTTTATTCTAGTTTTCTGAATTCTAGGAATATTGATTCTCCTAGAGTTGTTTTTAATAAGAATAGCAGTTCAAAACAATGTCATTTGAATAAACGGTCTTTTAAAACATGCTTTGTTTGTGGTAGTAAATTTCATTTGATTAAAGATTGTGATTTTTATGATCAAAAGCCTATTAGATATCTCTTTTATGGTACTCCTGGTACACCAGGAGCTTCTCTTATTGGCATGGGTTTTGCTTCTAGAAGACTAAATCCATGTGCCCAATCTTTTCCTTCTCCAAGAAGGACCTCTCCTTCAGCTTCTACTACTTAGAGAAGCAATATCAGTACCCCTAATAGACCAATCATCAATTATTTAAAAAAATTTCGTAAGAATTATGCTGCTATTACAAACCATATGCATTTTGGATTGGGAAACTTGGGTTCTGCTGTTAAGCCCTCAACAAGTTGTTCTTGGTCACAAAATAAAACCCATATGATGCACAGGCAACCCAAGAACAACAGTGGATCTCATCAATCTTCATGGCTATCTAATAATTATCCACAAGACAGACTCAAGCCAGAAACAGTTTGGGTCCCCATAAGACACTAACTATTACATGTTTTTGTGTTGTTATAGATTAATCAATAACAAGATCCATCTCTTGGAATTGTATATAGTGGTTGCTCTAGGAGTATGACATGAAACAAAGTCCTTTTGACTAACTTTGTACCATTTCAAGGCGGGAAAGTGTTCTTTGGTGGTGGTGAAGGAAGGATCTCTGGCAAAGGAACTATTCAGACTCCTAACCTTAATTTTGAGTAGGTCTACTATGTGGAAGAACTTCAACACTTCAACTTGATCTCTGTCTCTTAGATTTGTGACAAGAAGCAGTTTGTCCTCTTTACGGATATTGGTTGCTTGGTGCTGTCCAAAGACTTTAAGCTACCGGATGACTCCTAAGTTCTACTCAAAATCCCAAGAAGACATAACCACTATAGTATCAAGTTGAATGAAGTTAATCCTACTGGTCAACTAGCCTTCTTGGTTGCCAAAGCATCAGAAGACGAAGCCACTAAAAGGCATAGAAGGATGGGACATGTAAACTTCAAGACCATTCACAAGCTAGCAAATATGAACCTGGTCTTTATTTTACATTGCCTTGCTTGTAGCAAAGGCAAACAACACAAAGCATCCTTCAAAGCCATTACTGCTCTCAGCTTAATAACTGAACCTTTGTAGTTACTACATATGGATCTGTTTGGTCCTACCTCCATTAGGAGCATTGACCATAAATACTACTGCCTTGTGGTAACTGATGGTTATAGCAGGTTTTCGTGGCTTTTCTTTCTGGCTGCTAAACGTGAGACCTACCCCCATTCTCAAAGACTTCATTGCCCTCATAGAAAATCATCTATCAAAGAAGGTAAAAGGGATTAGGTGTGACAATGCGACTGAGTTCAATAATGCAGACCTCATAGCACTTTGCAATTCAAATGGTATCAAAAGAGACTACAGTGCTGCTAGGACTCCTCAACAAAATGGTGTTGCAGAAAGGAAGAACAGGACCCTTACCCATGCTTGCTGATTCTAAGCTTCCGACTATGTTTTGGACAGAAGCTATCAACACTGCGTGTTATGTGTTGAATAGGGTTTCCATTACCAATCCACATAAGAAGAATCCCTATGAGCTACTCACAGCCAAATTCCCAAGCATTACTCATTTGAAACCATTTGGCTGTCGTGTCACCATTCTCAACACTAGTGACTATTTGGGGAAATTTGATGGCAAGGCTGATGA
Organism: Glebionis coronaria; assembly: GCA_025667525.1. NCBI lineage: Eukaryota > Viridiplantae > Streptophyta > Magnoliopsida > Asterales > Asteraceae > Glebionis > Glebionis coronaria. Next base: position 329,126,927 of record CM046879.1, read on the forward strand.
AGGCTTCCTTGTAGGATATTCAGCTCACTCAAGAGCCTATAGGGTCTACAATCTCACTGCCAAGCGTGTCATTGAAACCTTGGTTTAAAATTGGTTTTTGTGATCCATTGCGCTAAAGGTTCCAAAATCCATTGCGTGATGCGTGATGCGATTGCGAGCGCAATTTAGACGTGATGTGTTTAGTATAAAAAAGTACAAAAATTATTGAAGTACCAAGTAAATGCAATAAAGTTATAAAGTAAGTTACTTGCATATTGAAATTAGGCCTAGAATCCCTTGTAAAACAAATAAATGGACAATAAAACGTGGCAAAAAACACTTAACAAAATGCAAGATACAATACTTTTGTCTTTGTTTTAGATGTTTTTCTAACAAGTCTTACATTTAAAAATCCATTAAAATATGTAGGTTTCTTTTAAATGGTTAAAAATTTATAAAAATGACCGAAGTAATAGATTGCGAAATATGTTACCATTGCTAGCATTACACAAATGCGATAAATTGCGGCTTAATGCGAACGCATTCTGGGATGGCAATGCATTAGGTGTTGGGAATAAAATGTAGCCAGTCCACTTGAGCGCTGACAAGAAGAAAAAAAGCTTTGATAAGAAGAAAACAAACGCTGACAGATCAAGCGTTGACAAGAAGAAGTCAAGTGTTGATAGGTTGAAGACAAGCACTGATAGGAAGATATGGTCTACGCGTATTATGTTTCTAGTTTGTTTCTAGTAAAGATAAGTTCAACATTGTATTTTCTATAATTATCTTTACCTAGAATAGTTGATACGTAGACTCTTGTACAAGGCTTCATGTGTCTATAAAAGAAGACCTTTAGGTTATGTTTCATAATAAGTTTTCATACGTTAAACACTTTCATTGTAAGCAAGTTTGTAATTATCAATCAAGTGAAAGTTTGTTTACATCTGTTTGTGTTCTTGTTTAAGTGTTAATTCCGCATAACACTTAGATTATTTTATACATAAACAAAGTTTCTCTACGTGTATAACTTGATCTAATCTCGTATACACAAGCTTAATCGATCTATGTTTGGGATCAACAAGTGGTATCAGAGCTTGTTGAGAGACTTTGATCTAAAAGAACACAAGAACCCTAAAATCACCAAAACCCTAATTTTCACAAAAACCCTAAAAACATCATGTCCACTCCAGAAGTAACCTCCTCCTCCTCAAACCACAACATCAAGATTCCCATGCTAGATGCAAACAATTTTGAGTTATGGAAGTTTAGCGTTGAGCAATATCTGCAAATCCATTACTACACTCTCTGGGAGATTATTGAATATGGAAACACATTCAATTAAGCTCAAAAGATTGCAGATGCCATTGCTACAAGATCAGCTGTTCAAGGATGTTCTGAAGAAGATAAGAACGAAAAACCTGACGATGGTAGAGTTGTGTCTGCTGATGACATTGCAAAGAAAAGGGTTGATATGAAAACCCTAAGCATTCTGAAACTTTCGTTGGGACACGAAAATCAGCACAAATACAGAGGTTATGAGTCTGCAAAAGACCTTTGGGCAGCCCTTGAAGTTGCATATGGTGGTAATGCTGATACTAAGGAAGAGAAGAAGAAGCAACTCTTGCATGAGTATGCTGTTTTCAAGGCTCAAACCAATGAGAAGCTAAGTAGTGTGAGACGCAGACTTCTTGACATTACAAGCAAGCTGTCCTTAATGGGCACAACAATTAGTGATGTTGACATTATTGCCACTTTTCTTAAAAGCCTTGGTGATGCATGGAAGATTGAGGCAAGATCTATAATTGCCAATAACACTCACAAAAGTTCTACTTTTGATGATATCTACAACAAACTGAGGCTGTTGGAGAATGAAACTCTTTTGGAGCATGGAAGTAAGTCTACCAATAGTAGCATGGCCTTCTTCTCACACAGTGAAGGTCAGTTTGATCAGAAGGATGTATACATACACCCAGTTACTGGATCAAGATGTGTCAAATCATATCCTGTCTACGCCTCACATTCAGACACTAACACATACAAAATTGACTCTCGAAGAGTTAAGCCTGCTGGTTTGGATCTGGATACTATATGTGCATACATTGCTTTATTGCCCAATGGTTCAGTGATTACATATGAGGACCTTGAGCAAATAAGTGATGAGCACTTGGAGGAGATAGATATAAAGTGGAACATGGCTCTTGCTAGTATAAGAGCAAACAGGTGGAATAGAAGGTTTAAGAAGAAGATGACCTTTAATGCAAAGAACACTGCTGGATTTGATAAATCCAATGTTGAGTACTACAATTGTCATCGTATGGGGCACTTTATGAGGGAATGCAGATCTCCAAGAAGATCTGATGCTGGAAAACCCTCAAGCCAAATTGTTAAGGCTCAGGATCCTAAGGCCATGGTGGCAGTGCAAGAAATTGATGGTGTTGGATGGGACTGGATCTATTTGGCTAAGGATGAGGAAGAGGATAAAGCTTTGGTTGTTGAGATAGAAGAAGAATAGCATGTTCAAGATGCTCTCATGGCACACTCCTCATCTTCATCAGACAATGAGGTATATGATGACGCTTTTTGTAGTAAGGGTTGTCGTTTAAATACTGAAAAACTTAACAAAGAGGTTTTAAGATTGTTAGGAGATGTGAGTACTGAGAGATGCAAGTTGTCTAACTATCAAATTGCTCTCACTCAAACTGAAAAGACAGTTTCTGAGTATAAGAAAATGGAGCTTGACCTAAAAGATAAAATAAATATCTTAAAACATGATTTAAATGCTAGTAATGATGTTAGAAACATCATGGAAAGAGTCAATGCTGAATTACAAGCTAATTTAGATGAGGCTATCAAGAATAACGATTGTAGACCTTAAAATTCAGAGATTTGATAAGGCCTCACAAACCCTAGGAGAATGTGTTAGTAAATAGAGGGATCCTAAGGACATGACTGGGATTGGGATGAAAGAGTATACTGTAGTTCCACCACCAGCTGGGGACTTCTATGGTGTCCAAAGAAAGGACTTATCTTGGACTGGTTTACCAAAACTCCAAGAAGAGGAATTTATTCCTCCACCAAGAGTCCTTACCCCAGTTGAAGAGTATAGGCAAAAGTTGACAGACTTGAATGATGGAAGAAAGCCAACCCTACCTTGTTTGTCAAGGATGGCATGCTTTGTGATAGTCCAAATGAGTCAAACCCTATTAAAGTAACAAATCCAATCACTGGCAAGACTGTTGACCTTGGCTCAAACACTGTTAGAAAACCTAGCATTAAGTATGCAGAAATGTATAGGAATACTAGGTCACCTAAAAGCCAAGTTAGTGATAATGGAACATGCTTCTTCTCTTCTAGACCTAGAGTTGTGTCTAGAAAAACCTGTTACACTTTTGGTGGCTTTTCACATTTAGCTTATAAGTGTCTCAACGCTTCAAAGGTCAACGTTGTCAAAAGGTCAAACACTGTCAGACCTAAAACTTTTGTGGAGCAAAGTCCACAAGTTGTTAGACCAACCCCATTCTTTACCAAAGGGTCTAACAATCATGGACAAAGACCTTTTCAGAAGACCAATACATGGTCTAATAGGCAATGGGTTTCTGTAGCAAACCCTAGGTTCAACGCTGATAAGGGTAATTTCAGCGTTGACAAGAACAAATCCAACGCTGACAGAAACGTTGCCAGACCTAAATATTTGCAACCACAGGGAAAGGGGTCTAAAGCTTCTTCTAGCTTGACATGGAGACCTAAGCAAGATCAAAACCCTAATTCTAATGGGATTTCTATGACTTGCAACAGATTTAACTATATTTCAAAGGTAATCACAAAACCAATTGGGGTTAACTAGGTATTTCATCCAAAAAGGGATGAACAAGGGGTTGTTATGAGAACTAAGTCTGTTCTTGTTGAACAACCAGATGAATCCAAGTCTTCTCAGGCTTGGGTTCCCAAAGAAAACTAATTTGTTTTCTTTATGTGAAGGGCATTCAAAAACAGGTAAATGATTATGGCTATTGGGATAGTGGATGCTCTAGGCCCATGACTGGGAAGGAAGATTATCTCACTAACTTCACTACCATTAAGGATGGTGATAAAGTTTACTTTGGAGGAGGATATGGAACTATCACAGGCAAAGGAACTCTTCTCACCAAGAACTTGCGTTTTGAAAACGTGTTTCTAGTAAAAGAACTTGATTACAATCTTTTTAGTGTATCACAAGTCTGTGATAACAAAAATAAGGTTCTTTTTACTGATACTGAATGCTTGGTGTTGAGCAAGGATTTTAAAATTCCAGATGAGAAATTTATTGACTATAGAACACCTAGGAATAAAGACATTTACAATGTGAATCTTAATGGTATTAGGATGAATAATAATATGTCATGTTTTTATGCTAAAGCTTCAGTTGATGAGAGTAATCTATGGCACAGGAGACTAGGGCACATAAACTTCAAAAATATAAACAGACTTGTGAGACTTGGTTTGGTTGATTGTTTGCTTGAAAAGGCTTTCCACAATGACCACTCTTGTGTTGCATGCCTTAAAGGCAAACATCACAAGGTCTCATTTAAGTCTAAACTGGTGCACTCTAGTTCTAAACCACTTCACTTGCTGCATATGGACCTTTTTGGTCCAACTAATATAGAGAGTTTGGATGGTAAATCATACTGCTTTGTCATCACAGATGACTTTTCTAGGTATAATTGGACATTCTTTTTAGCTATGAAAAGTGACACTACTGATACTTTAATTAACTTTATTAATCAGATTGAGAAGAAAACTGGTAATGAAGTTAAAATGCTTAGAAGTGATAATGGTGGTGAGTTTAGAAATAAACTGTTAGATGATTTTTGTGCTAAGAAAGGGATTACTAGGCAGTTTAGTGTTGCCAAAACCCCACAGCAAAATAGGGTTGCTGAGAGAAAGAATAGAACCCTAATTGAAGCAGCCAGGACTATGTTGGCTGATGCTCACTTTCCAATAGCTTTTTGGGCTGAGGCTGTGAATACAGCTTGTTATGTTCAGAATAGAGCATTGGTCAACAAGATACATAAAAAACACCTTATGATTTACTTTGGGGAAGGAAACCTAATATTGGTTTTCTTAAACCTTTTGGCTGTTATGTAGCTGTGTTGGATACTAGTGATGCCTTAGGTAAATTTAGTGCTAAAGGTGAAGAAGGCTATTTCATTGGTTATTCAGTGCAGATTAAGGGATATAGGGTTTACCTTAAGAAGGAAAAACGTATACTTGAAAAAGTACATGTTAGGTTTTTAGAGAGTAAACCTAGTGATCCAGAAAGTGGACCAAATTGGTTGTTTGACTCGGAACCTCTATCTAGCACTTTGAATTATATGCCTGTTACTAATCCAGACATTGTGAAGGTAACTTCAAATGTTGTGGAAGAACCAGTTGTTGATGTTTCAGGTACATAGGTTAATGAAGAGGTTGGATCACAAGCAAACAAGTCATCTCCCATACATGAGTATGTCACTATTCCCATATGGACATATGCTTTTGCTGCTGCTGCTGCTAGAAAGGAAAATGGTGGTCCCCAAGTATCACCAGTTAACAACATGCATGGTCCTTCAGGCACTGACAAAGGAAAATCTAGCGCTGACAGGACAAATTCAGGCGTTGATGGCTCAAACGTTGACAACACCATTTCAGGCGTGGATGGATCAAACGCTGACAACTTTGGTTCAGGCGTTGACAACTCTTTTGAGCATATTTTCTCTTCCAATTTTGAACAAGGTGAACCTTCAAATATACATGAAGAGGTTCATACAAATATTGATGGAAGAGAGTCTAAAGAAGATATTGGCAACATGGATGATGAGATTGAAGACAATAGACTTTTTGAGGGAGGAGTTCTTACTTCTACCATGAAGAATCACCCCACTTCTCAAATTATTGGAGATGTTATGTCTCCTGTTCAGACTAGAAGATCTCATCAGAGTCTTGGTGGATTTATTGCCAATATACACAAGAAGGTTGATACCCCTCTTGTTCAAGCATGTTTGTTTGCCTGTTTTCTGTCACAACAAGAACCCAAGAAGATTTTTGATGCTCTCAAAGAACCAAGTTGGGTGGAAGCAATGCAGGATGAGCTTCACCAATTTGCTATTCAGGATGTTTGGGAGCTGGTTGATTGTCCCAGATATGTCAGACCTATTGGGACAAGATGGGTTCTTAGAAACAAGAAAGATGAAAGAGGCATTGTGGTCAGAAACAAGGCACGTTTAGTGGCTCAGGGATATACACAAGAGGAAGGGATAGACTATGAGGAGGTCTTTGCACCAGTTACAAGGATTGAGGCTATAAGGATATTTTTAGCCTATGCTTCCTGCATGGGCTTCACTGTCTATCAAATGGTTGTGAAGAGTGCTTTCTTATATGGCACAATTCTTGAGGAGGTATATGTTATGTAGCCTCTTGTTTTTGAAGATCCAGAACATCCAGACAAGGTATATAGAGTCAAGAAAGCTATGTATGGACTTCATCAAGCCCCAAGAGCATGGTATGGCACATTATCCACTTATCTGGTGGAAAATGGATTCAAAAGGGGCACCATAGACCAGACATTATTTACAAAGAAGGCTGGTAAGGATGTCTTACTTAATCAGGTTTATGTTGATGATATCATCTTTGGTTCCACAAATCCAAAGATGAGTGAAGACTTTTCCAAACTTATGACAGACAAATTCAAGATGAGTGCAATGGGAGAGATGAACTTCTTTTTATGGTTACAAGTTCAGCAGAAAGAAGATGGTATCTTCATCTCTCAGGATAAGTATGTAGCAGAGATCTTGAAGAAGTTTGGCTTTTCTCCACATGAAAAGAGGGCTACTACTCCTATGGATAGGGAACACCCTTGGGGAAAAGTTGGAGATGGAAAAGATGTGAATGTCAGGCACTATAGATCAATGATTGGTTCATTGATGTATCTCACATCCTCAAGACCTGGCATTATGTTTGCTGTGTGTGCATGTGCACGCCATCAAGTGACTCCCAAAGAATGTCACCTTTATGCTGTCAAGAGAATCTTTAGGTACCTTAGATCCTATCCAGATCTTGGTCTATGGTATCCAAAAGACTCACCATTGGAGCTTATTGCTTATTCAGACAGTGACTATGGTGGTGATAAGTTTGATAGAAGATCCACAACTGGTGGATGTCAGTTTCTTGGGAGTAAGTCGATATCTTGGCAATGCAAGAAACAAACAGTGGTGGCCAATTCTACAACTGAAGCAGAGAATGTTGCTGCAGCTGCTTGTTGTGGACAAGTCTTATGGATTTAGAACCAGCTGTTGGATTATGGGTATAATTTCATGCATACCAAGATTTTTGTTGACAATAACAGCACTTTATGCATTATTAAAAATCCTGTACATCATTCTAAAACAAAACACATAGAAATTAGACATCATTTTATAAGAGATTGTTTTGAAAAGGGTTTAATACAACCAGATAGGGTTGACACAGAAGAAAATGTGTCTGATTTATTAACTAAACCTTTTGATGCTGGAAGGTTTCAATACTTAGTAACAAGTATTGGAATGATCAATCTCACATAATATGTGTTTTGGGGTCTTATTGTCAAAGTATGTACAAGATAATGCATTGTTATTGGTCTTTTTGCAGATTAGTTTTCCACTATATTTTTCTAACGCTGACAAAGGTTACCTTAATGCTAACAAGTGTTAACGTGGCGTTGTCAGCAACAATGTTAGTTTTGTGGTTTTTAATCTAAGTGTGCAGGTGGTGTTATCATTGTACCATTGGATACAGAGTTGCTTATGGATCCTCGGAGAATCAGTTGGGCACGTTTTCATTTATGGATGATGGTTGGAATATTTATATTCCTATCTTGACATAAATTTTTATGTTCATGCATATTTTTGGGCAACATATGTACCACAGTTTAAGGGGAGGTTTTAGGAAACTTTAGGACTTTTGGGTATTCTTATAATACTCTTATCACAATTCTAGATTGTGTCCATAGGTGAGTATGAGTTAGTTTTACTAAATCATGAGGCACTATAGCATGCAAAGTTGATATACTATGCATGCTGCCAAGACATTTTTGGCCTAGAATTGGTTGTGGTATGTTGGGAGACTTGGGAATGATTTTATCATGGGTTTACTTGGGAGTTACAAGGAATTTTATTAGATAACTTAGTTGTTAAGAATTTTGGTTAGCAAGGGACACTAGAGGACTGTTATGTCTATCTTGCATAAGCAATTGTGCATAACTGGACAGTGCTTGCCGCCCTATAATAATTATGAACTTATAGGTTATCTTCACTAGGATAAATTACTTTGTTAAGGTCCTTTTTCATTTTTATTACTTTTATTTTTGGACGCTGACGAGTATTTTTCCAAGCGTTGTTATGACCAATTTAGACGCTGACATGGCTTTGGCAAACGTTGAAAAGAATATAGCCGTTGGGCGTTGATGGGTTATTTTTGACCGTTGACACTCATTGGGACCTACCTAGTTGTTATTTTTGACGAATTTTGGGGGCGTAATTTTGGGAGCAGATAAGTTTTAATTAATGCATGAGATAACTTATTTTATTTTCAATATTTTCATCATTATATTTTGAAAATAGTTGCCTCATTTTTGACCAATCACATGCACCCATCTCTCCTATATATTTGGCTCCTATTTTTAAACATGGTACCTCATATTCTTGTCTAACAATTTTCTCCTATAATTCATCTTTCTAAATCATTCACAAACAGCTTTCTTCAACAATGGCACCAAAATTTAAACCAAGTGATTTGGTATTGGGATTCAGGAGTCAACACAACATGATTGCATATTTGGACGCTGATGATACTCTGTTTCCCCAATACACCCAGATGGTGGCGTATTTGAATGCATCCCCCATTAGGTATGCTCTTTCTCATGCTCCTCTCATCTCTGTCACGCATATTAAACAGTTTTGGAACACTGTTAGTTCCTCAACAGTTAATAATGTGACTACATTATCAGCTATTGTTCATGGGCGTACATGGGTGGTTACTGAAGCCTTGGTTCGCCAGGCTTTGCATCTTGATGATGCAGATGGTATAACCACCCTTCCCACTAAATAAATAGAACAAGGACTAAGGGCTTTGGGGTATCCTTTCCTTGATGAGGGCACTTTAAACAAATATCATAAACAATAGTTTCCCCCAGCCTGGAAGTACCTCATACATGTCATCTTATAATGTTTGAGTCCCAAATGTACTACACACAATGAAATTAATAGATCAATTGCTAGTGCAATTGTGTGCATTGCAAATGGGCAAAAGTTTAATTATTCAAAAATGATTTTTGATGGCATGTGTAAAAACAAAGGGAATAAGATGACTTTGGCTTATCCTAGATTTTTACAAATGGTTTTTGATGTGCAAATTACTGCACAAGGGATCATGATGACTTTTATGAGATCCCTGTGCAAAAGAAAGCTATTTTTACAAAGATGAACTCACCCCCTCACCGTGAATTACCCCTCACCCCAGCTATGCTTGCTGTTACTGTATCAGCACAACCCTAACCAGATCCACAACCACAACTTGACCCAATACCAGAACCTTTTCCTTCACCTCAACACATGGAAATTGACCAAGAACCCTTTGACGCTGACACCTTAAATGTTGGCGTTGACACCAGTAATCCAAACGTTGACACCTTTCCTTCACAGACCCAAACACCCCTTAATCTTCCAACATCCACCCAATCCACATCATTTTCTACCCCACCACAATATAGGTTGCAAAAATGCCAAAGGACTACTGGAGTGTTCTCCTCTAGTGGTCCTAGCCATGTAGCAGAGAGGACCACCACCACAAGTGTGGTTGGTGCTATGGATGAGGCTAGGACTATTGGTTCTGGCTTAGATGCAGGCCAAGACAGTCTTAACATCTTTAAGACCTCATCCATGCCCCATGAATCTAACTTGGGAGGTCAAATACCCATTTTAGAGGAGGGCGGATTGGAACCATACACATTAATGGAATTGACGGCTGTCTGCATTAGCTTGCAAAAGCAAAATGCAGACTTGGTACAAATTGTCAGTACACAAGGCCTTGAACACAAGCAATTGAGGGAGAGGATTGTCATTTTGGATAATGCTAGCACAAGGCGTGGGATGGAGGAATCTTCCAACGGGGAGGATGAGCAGATTAATGTGAGTGATAAGGGCTCACATGATGGTGAATCTTTCGGTGTTGCTGAAGCCCTCACTGAATTGAAGAAGCAACCAGGTTTTGATAGATCTCTGGTAACTCCTACCAATTTAAACTTGTCTTTTACAGCTATGTTGGAGCAATTTACAAGAGGCGCTGAGACAAGTAATTTGGGCGTTGATAAGCAAAATTTGAACACTGACACACCAAGCGCTGACATGAGCAAATTGGGCGTTGACACAAGGAATTTGAGCGTTGACAGACCTGCAGATGAGGTTGATGTATTCCAGTCATCATCTATCATCAAAGAAGTATCTTCACAGGTATTACCATCATCCTTACCCATCATTGATCCATTAGATAAGGGTAAAGGAATCATGGTAGAAGTAGAAGTTCCTAAGAATGCAGCACAAGTAGAGTTTGATTCAAGGTTGGCTCCACAACTTATGGAATAAGAAAGGAAGAAGGTTGGTGAATCATCATTTGTTGTCACTTCATAGGAACAAGAAGGAAGTGATGAAGCAAGTTCAGATTCAAGTGTGATGATAATAGAACAACCAGAAAGACTTGAATATGGTGATGATTTTGCTAGAGAGAAGCTTAGAGAGTTGAAATTACAAGTAGATTTTTATATGTCAGAGGTTGTTCAGATGTACCATGCTTGGGAGAATAGGTGTATGGAGAATCCAGATTTGACTATTTCAGACCAGATTTGGGGTTTGGAGATTCTTCTAAGAGTTCAAAAAGACTGCAAGGTAATTCTGAAACACAAAGCTAGCAATGTTCTCTCACTGCTAAAGAGGGATAGAAGGGATCTTTACTACATGCTACTCAGATGTCATGGAACAGGATGGACCTATAAGAAATTGTTGGGATTATCCTATGAAGAATTAGAGTATAAGGCTTATCCCATTTGGGCAAAAGTGAAGGAAATGAATACTATCAGACTGTAACACCCCAAAATGTAATATGCGGAAGCGGTGAAGCTCGGGGGCTGTTACGTCATTGTATCATAGTTCAAGGTACAAGAGAACGACTCTAAATGAGACGTTTTATAAAAATACCTCGTTGAATTTAAATTAAAAGCATCACAGTACAAAAGGTCTCAGTTTCAAAAGATAGTGCAGCGGAATGTAAAAGTTTTAAACATCAACGAGATAATAGTTCAAAAGCATAAGTAACAAATGTCCGAAGATAGCCAAGAAATGCATGCGGACTCCAAGTACTTCACACAGCAGATACAACTCATCATCAATTACCTGAGATAAATGCAAAATTGGGTCAACATAAAGTTGGTGAGAATATAGGTTTCAAGTAAAAATTCATAGTAGTTCAATTTTAGATTTCATTACATGTACACATGCAACTATAGGAGATATAGTGCCAAGTGTAGGATAAATTGGGTGTTCACAATATTTATGATAGCTAAGCTCGTGACATCGAAACTAGTGATCCAGTGCATACAATAGATTGCATACATAAATTTTTGCCCCAATGGAGTAACTAGCCAAGATAATTCCGTTCATACAAATGGTACATACTCGTTCGGCGTCAGAATGCCCGAGTGGAGGTTGTCAACCCTCAATAGATCTATCCGTAACATAAGAGCTTACTCCAGCAGAGTAACTAACGATTCACGATAGTGGGGACTATGGCTAAAGCAACTTAAGCTATCTCATAAATAGTGTTCACAAAGCGTTCACAGAAATCAAGTTTTACTTGTGTCCAGAAGCAAGCATCAAAGCATTTATCACATCCCAAAACATTAAACATATAAAAACAGTTTAATAGGGATCTATAAACTCACCTCAAGCAACGATTCAAACCGCACAAGTAAGGTCAAATAGTATCGAGCAACTCTAGCAACAACCTAAATATAATACTATAGTTTAGGCGCTAGCAAATAAGTCACAAAAGTTCGTCACGTACGTTACTCATCGATCATATATATATTTTGTTGTTAAAAATCGTGACTTGTAAATGTTATATCGTTATAAACATTATAGTATATATATATATACTTAGACAAAAATATTTATTTTTGACTCGGCGAAATTTCGACAGCCTTTCGGCGTAAATTTTAATTTACCAAAATTTATCTTATTAAATTTTCCAACACGATTTCTAACGAAAATTCGGCAGCCTTTATGTGTCACGTAAAAATTTGCCTTTTTTAGTAAGTACTCAATCTCGTCCTAAAACCACTATTTTCAACACTTTCTCAATCGCCAATATTTCAACAAGTCATTTTCCGCAATAGTATCAATTTCCACTTCCAACGTTCAAACTTTTAATGGTACACCAAGTATTCACATTTCGCGCTAATACGCTTTTACAAAACAAGTCCAACATTCATACACAACTTTTAGTAACCATTTCGACACTTAAAACAACTCCGTTTGACTCGAAAACGTCGTTTCGACCACTTTAAAAATCTAGACAGCAAACACATTACAGTGTTTTTCACAAAAATTAAGTTTTCCGACAACGAAATTTAAACGACCATATCTTACTCATTTTAGCTCCGTTTTTAGCCCATAATATATCGAAACGAAGGTATTAACTTATATTTTCATAATATCGTAGTAAACTAGTGTCAAAACAATTTTTACGACCCTCTACGCCTCTTATAAAAATCGGACAGATTGTATGTTTTCCGTAAAAACTCATTTTCGACAATTTTCAATCGTAACCACTAGTAGTAACACTACTAGTTCCCTCCAATTATTCATAAATATCAACAAAATCAAATATTTTACTTCAAGTTCACAAATCAAAAATATACATACTTATATTTTTCACAAATATTTCAATTAAACCATTTTCATGTATGGATCTAATAGATCCACACATAATTTCCATAAATCTTAAAATATTTCATGACCAAAATAGTTTTTATCATTTTATTTCATGAAATACTTGATGAGTAACATGCATGCATAGATCTACAAAGATTATGCATGAAAAATGAAAAGATGAAAAAGGTATAAGAAGTAACCTTGAGTAACGACTCTACGTAATCACAACGACCCGATCTACGCTCTAACCCACTAATAATCAACAAGAACTCTACTTCTACAACTTCAACCCAAAAACTACTCAAATCAATAAACCAAGAAAGACCATTCTTCTTTATGCTTGTACAAACTCTAGGGTGATTTTGTTTTTTGTTAATTCTTGTTAAAATGAAGCTTTTAGAAATCAACAATGGTGGAAAATATGTATGTTTGTGTGCCGTGTGTTTTGAGAGAGAAGGAGAGATATGTGTGTTTTTTTTTTGAAGTGAAAGTGAAGTGAATAATGAATTATTTGAGGTTGTTTTGGTTAGTAAGTTAAGATGTGTAAGATATGTAACCTTAAGCCAAATGTGGCAAAGTGTAAGGCCATGCACATGGTGCTTGGTATGTGGCCGGTTATGGGGTCCCATATGGGGGTAAATTATTTAAAAATTTTACTATGGTAACTAGTTAAAGGTTTAAGGTAAAAAGGTTAGTTAGTTTTAGATAAATATCAAAAAGTATATAGTTAAGTTAAAAATTACGTAAAACTTAAAAATTTGACGAAATATATTAAATTTACGATTTTTCGACGAAAACTGACATTTTATAATTGGTAAAGTATTTTATGCACGCTAACGACGGTTAAACGTAAAAACGACGTAAAATACGAAAACGCGATACGTTAATTAAATATTCACAGTAAATACGATTTATTACTATAAATAGAAAAAAATACTAAAATACAGGCATATATAAACATATACAGAAATATTTAAATACGCTGCTCAAGAAAATACGATCACGCTGTTAAAAACTAAACAGTTAAGCACATAATTCACAGATAACGAATAATCTCATGGATTATCGTCAATTCATTGACCGTCTCAGCACCTTGGTCAGGTTCACAGAAAATGTTCAGAATAATGACTGAGCACAGAGTCAGGCCATTACTCGTCAGCAAACAGTTTTTCAGAAAACGCGGGATAACTTCCTGGTTCCAACACAATTAAATCACATAGTTGAGTAAATAAAAAGTCAAAGGGTAAAATAGTCATTTTACAAAGTAGGGAAAATTACCAGGTGTTACATCATCCCCTTGATATAGAAGCTTTGTCCTCAAAGCTTAGGAGTGTCATGGTTTCTAGAATTGTCAAAGAGTTGCGGATATTTCTTGCGAAATTGATCCTCACGCTCCCAAGTGAATTCAGGTCCACGTTTAGAATTCCACCTCACCTTGATGATTGGAATACGACTCTGTTTCAATCGTTTGACCTCACGGTCTATGATTTCAACAGGTTCTTCGACAAATTGCATCTTGTCGTCAATTCGGAGTTCCTCCAATGGTATAACGAGTGTCTCATCAGATAGGCACTTCTTCAAGTTCGACACATGAAAAGTGTTGTGCACACGGCTCAACGCTTGCGGTAATTCGAGACGATAGGCTACAGTACCAACCCTTGCCAGAATTTTGATAGGTCCAATATAACGGGGGTTCAGCTTTCCTCGCTTGCCAAAACATACCACACCTTTCAAAGGCGATACTTTTAGCATCACTTTGTCTCCCACTTGAAATTCGAGAGGCTTACGTCGAACGTCGGCGTAACTCTTTTGACGATCACGGGCTGCTTGAATTCGGCTCTTGATTTGAACAATCTTCTCAGTCGTTTCACGGATGAGTTCAGGGCCAGTGAGTTGACTATCCCCAACCTCACTCCAACACACAGGCGAGCGACATTTACGACCATACAACGCTTCAAACGGTGCAACCTTAATACTGGTATGATAACTATTGTTGTAAGAGAATTATACTAAAGGCAAATGTCTGTCCCATTGCTTTCCAAAGTCAAGCACACAAGCACGCAACATGTCCTCCAGCGTTTGAATAGTTCTCTCACTCTGTCCGTCAGTCTGCGGGTGATAAGCAGTACTCATGTCCAATTGCGTACCCAACGCTTTCTAAAGTGATTTCCAGAATTCCGAAGTCAATCTACCATCTCTATCAGAAATTATCGAGATCGGTATCCCATGTTTTGCGACTATTTCCTTCAGATAAAGTCTCGTAAGCTTATCCATTGAATCATCTTCCTTTATAGCCAAAAAGTGTGCAGATTTCGTAAGTCGATCCACAATTACCCAAATTGTGTCGTATCCGTTGGTCGTTTTAGGCAGCTTAGTTATGAAATCCATTGTTATATTTTCCCATTTCCACATAGGAATTACAGGTTTAACCAACAATCCAGATGGTTTTTGGTGTTCTGCTTTCACTCTAGCACAAGTCAGGCACTTCCCTACATAAGTAGCGATTTCAGCTTTCATATTTGGCCACCAATATAGCTTCTTCATATACTGATACATTTTTTCAGATCCTGGGTGAATCGAATACTTAGATTTATGCGACTCGTGCATAATCATGTCCCTTAGTCCTCCAAACTGTGGTAACCAACTTCTACCATTCAGACATAGCGTTCAATTTGTGCTAGTCTCCAATTTCTTTGTAACCATTCCTCTTAATTTCTCAGCTTCAACATGTTCAGGCTTAAGAGCTTCGGTTTGTGCTTCACGAATTTGCACAGTTAAGTTCGGATTGATAACCATAGCTAACGATCTAACTCTACGTGTCATCAGTTGTTCCTTTCTAGTTAGCGCATCCGCCACTACATTGGCCTTCCCAGGGTGGTAGCGGATTTCACAGTCATAATCGCTGAGCAACTCGATCCTTCGACGTTGTCTCATGTTCAGTTCCTTCTGATCAAGAATATGTTGTAAACTCTTGTGATCGGTATAGACGACACACTTGGTTACATACAAGTAGTGTCTCCACAGTTTCAAGGAAAATACTACCGCTCCTAGCTCCAAGTCGTGCGTAGTATAGTTTTTCTCATGCGTTTTCAATTGTCATGACGCGTAGGCGATAACTTTCTTCCTCTACATCAACACAGCCCCCAATCCTTTTGCTGATGCATCACAGTAGACCACAAGTCTTCCGATCCTTCTGGTAACGATAGAATAGGCGCACTACACAACATTTGTTTCAACTTCTGGAATGCTAATTCCTCCTTATCTCCCCATTCATATTTCACCTTCTTTTGAGTCAACTTCGTCAATGGTTTCGCGATCTTCGAGAATCCTTCGATGAATCTTCGGTAGTATCCGGCGAGTCCTAAGAATTGGCGAATTTCAGTCGGTGTCGTAGGAGCAGTCCACTCCCTAATTGATTCAATCTTGGCAGAATCAACATGAATCCCCTTGCTATCTATAACGTGACCTAGAAATTGTACTCTTGGCAACCAAAAATCACACTTCGAGAACTTAGCGTACAATTCCTCCTTCTTAAGCAATTCCAATATTATCTTAAGATGTTCCTCATGTTCTTTCTCATTCTTTGAGTAAATCAGTATGTCATCGATGAACACAATGAAAAACTTGTCCAAATACGGTTTACACACTCGGTTCATGAGGTCCATAAACACAGCAGGTGCGTTTGTCAAACCGAACGACATCACTTGGAACTCATAGTGTCCATAACTAGTCCTAAAAGCAGTCTTTGCAACATCTTCCTCACGGACTCTCAATTGGTGATAACCAGACCTAAGGTCAATCTTCGAGTAAACGCTCGATCCTTGCAACTGATCAAACAGATCATCGATCCTAGGTAACGGGTAACGGTTCATGATAGTAAGTTTATTCAACTCACGATAGTCTATACACATCCGAAAACTCCCATCCTTCTTCTTCACAAATAAGACTAGAGCTCCCCAGGGTGAAGAACTCGGTCTTATGAATCCTTTATCAGTCAACTCTTGTAGTTGCGTCGCTAGTTCTTGCAATTCCGACGGTGCTAAACGGTAAGGCGCTCGAGCAACAGGTGCAGCTCCCGGTATTAAATCGATCTGGAATTCAACTTGTCTAGCCAGCGGTAATCCAGGCAAATCTTCAGGAAAGACTTCCGGAAAATCCCGTACGATAGGTACATCTTCCAACCGTTTTTCTTCCGTCTGCTTTTCAGTAACACAGGCTAAAAATACGTGGCAACCTTCCGACAACAACTTCTGAGCCTTGACACGCGAGATAATGTTCAGTCGTGACTTCCCTTTTCCGTCACTTGTATCCCCTTGTACGTCCAAGACTTGATCACCAAATGGTAAACGAACGATCTTCTCGTAACATACAATCGTAGCACGATATCTCGACAACCAATCCATTCCGACAATCACGTCAAAACTCCCTAACTCAACAGGCATAAGGTCTATTACGAAAGGATGACCTAGAAGATTTAAAGTGCATCCACGAAGTATAGTGTCGGCTTCTATCAACTTCCCATTAGCTAACTCAATAGTGTACTTAGTGTCTAAGGGCGAAGGGGTCACATCAAGTAAAACACTAAAAGCAGTCGACACAAAACTCCTATCGGCTTAGTATCAAATAAAATAGAAGCATAACGACCATTGAGAAGAAACGTACCCGTCACAACGTCGGGGTTTTGTTGCGCTTCTCCTCCTCCTATCACATAGACCCTTCCACGAGCTTCCCCAGCTTTAGCATTCTTTCCTTGGTCCTTGTCCTTGTTCTTTTTCTTTGGGCACTCATTGCTGTAGTGTCCCTTTTGCTGACATTCAAAGCAAGTGATGTTGGCTTTCGTGTTGGGTGGTGACTTACAATCCCTAGCAATGTGTCTAGTTTTCTTGCAGTTGTGACACTGTACATTGCATTTTCCATTATGGTGACGCTTGCATCGATTGCACAAAGGTAACGTCCCATTGTACACTCCCTTTCCCCAGTACCAGCAGTGTACGCTTTCACGGTGTCTTGCCTCTTATTCGGATAGTTCCCATGGTTGTTCCTTTGGTGATTCCCCCATTTTCTCTTGTTGTCCGCGGCATTCCCAGCATTTGCTCGAACAACTTGGTCCATCAGACTGTGAGCCATCCTTATAGCATCACTAACTTTTGTCGGTCCTGACGATGTCATATTCCCTTGAACTCTACCCGGTAAACCCCAAATATAGCGCTCAACCTTCTTTTCTTCATCCGGAAACATTCCAGGACATAGCAAGCACAATTCTTGGAACCTCCTGGTGTACGTACCAATGTCATTGTTCTTCACAGTCAGGTTCCACAATTCGATTTCCATTTTCTGAATCTCATTACGAGGACAGTACTCCTTAGTCAACAACTTCTTAAGTTCCTCCCAACTCATTCCATACGCCTCCTCGTCTCCATCCGTCTGTACATGGGTGTTCCACCATGTCAACGCTCCAGCAGCTAAAGTACAAGTAGAATAAGTCACTTGGTTTTCAACAGCACATCCACTAACACGGAACACAACTTCCATCTTTTCAACCCAACGAGCTAATCCGACAGCTCCTTCAGTACCATTAAATGTCAAAGGGTCACAGCTCCTAAAGTCCTTGTAAGTACACGGCTAAGGCGGTCGATTGTCAACATTGTTCGGTGGTGCTTCGTTCATGTTGTTGTTAGCTTGAACGTTTGCTAGTGCAGCAGTCACTCGTTGCGTAATCAGTGCTTCCAATTGTGCGTCAGTCATTCCGTTACGTGTGTTCACCATTGTTTCTCTGTGTTAAGACAACAATGCCAATAAGGTTCAAGCACGAATATACACGTTATATATTTCATATGCTAAAATAGAATGCAGAATTTAACAGTACAACAACACAAAAAAAAAACAGTCACTGGTCAAGGTCATAAAGTTAAATTCTGATACGTGGATTTTACTCGTTTGAAAGTTCGATTCTCGGAATCTCCTCGAATTGATCACAGCCTAAAGTGGAATGATTTGTTCTTGGTGACAACAAGGAGTTTGGTTATCTAATCTACTAAAAAGGGAAATGAATAAAGTAATAACGATTTAAACTTTAAACAATTAAAAAGTAACACTTGAATTAAAAAGCTAAACCAATCAGCAACTGGAAAATACCCTAACTAAAAACACCCTATTCGGAATAAATATCCCTATGCGGAATAAATGACCAATTCGGAATAAATTCCCTATACTGAATAAATTGCTCAATGCGGAAAAACAGGCTATTCGGAAAACATGTTCTATTCGGAATAAAAAAAATTCAATCCGGAATAACAGGGCTTATGCGGAATATCTAGAATATTCCGAATAAAGGAATAAGAAAAATGCTATTCGGAAAGTTGTTCTATGCGGAATAAATGCTCAATTCAGAATGTCCAAAACATTCCGAATAAGGGAAAAGTAAAATGGCAATTCGGAAAATTACCAGGTGTTACACAGACTTCTTTCAGATGAAAGGAAAGAAGAACTTGCAGAAGAGATGGAGCTTAAGAAGGCAATGATTGTTCCAAGACCTTTGAAGAAGGGAGTTCCTCTTGAGTTTCCTAAAGATATGGATAAATTGAATCCCAGTGAAGCTGTTATAAGAATGAGTATCAAGCTCTCACCCATGGAAGCTTCAGATATGGTACAAGTGTTACCTCTTGATGCCAGAAACCCTATCATAAGTTATGAAGAAGATGCAAGTGGGTTTTGGAAGATTGGCAGGTATGGGAAAGAGGTACACACATTTACTACACTCATATCTCTCTTTGCAAGTTTGGATACAGAAGACTTGGTAGACCTTTGGAGGTTGTTGGAGGCCAAGTATGAGACTGAAGCTCCTACTTCAGTCAATGGAATAAAACTTTGGTCAACATTCAAGAGAATGTGTGGACCAAAAGAAGAAGATCCTGCTGTTTGGAAGAATCTTGAGGATGATATCAGTGGTCTTCAATGGCGTTTGTATTCAGCTTCTGGTGTGTACTACTTGAGCTCTACAAAGTTTGTTGAGTATCTTCTTGTAGATGGTCAGTATCCCATGTCCAAAGAAGTTTTGGAAAAGATGAAGACAACACAGCTGGAGGTTGACTATTCAAGTGACGTGGCCAAAGATTTGATTAGGCATGTTTATTACCAATATGATAAGCATTGTAAGATTACTCCTAGTTCTTATTTTTTATTCAGAAACTTGATTACTAGAGTAGATATCAATTTTAGGGGAGGATTGTTGGGAATAAAATGTAGCCAGTCCACTTGAGCGCTGACAAGAAGAAAACAAGCGTTGAGAAGAAGAAAACAAACGCTGACAGATCAAGCGTTGACAAGAAGAAGTCAAGAGTTGATAGGTTGAAGACAAGCACTGATAGGAAGATATGGTCTACGCGTATTATGTTTCTAGTTTGTTTCTAGTAAAGATAAGTTGAACATTGTATTTTCTATAATTATCTTTACCTAGAATAGTTGATACGTAGACTCTTGTACAAGGCTTCTTGTGTCTATAAAAGAAGACCTTTAGGTTATGTTTCATAATAAGTTTTCATACGTTAAACACTTTAATTGTAAGCAAGTTCGTTATTATCAATCAAGTGAAACTTTGTATACATATGTTTGTGTTCTTGTTTAAGTGTTAATTCCGCATAACACTTAGATTACTTAATACATAAACAAAGTTTCTCTACGTGTATAACTTGATCTAATCTCGTATACATAAGCTTAATCGATCTAAGTTTGGGATCAACATTAGGCACCTTAATGAGAAATTCTGAATGAACGCATTGATGCGTGCAGTTTGTGCAATGCGGCACACATTTTTAAACCAAGATTGAAACTATCAATCTCGGGTACTTTGAGGAGAAGACAAACATCCAAGGCAAAGGTCCTGAATGGTATTTTGATCTTGACTATCTCAGCGACTCATTGGGATATTTTCGTTTCAAAACTAACCAACATGCAGGTCCACAAGTATTTGTGTCTTCTAGTGCTGGTGCTACTACTTGTTTTTCAGACTTAGATGAGGATGATGACATTTTTGTCATACCATCTTATTCCACCACAGTTGCTCCCGACAACTCTACTACTCCTGATGATGCTACTTCATCAGACATTCTTGACTCACAAGGAGCTCTTGATACACTGCTTAAGCGACAACAAGATGCTACTACTACAGCTACCTAAGGAGACTTTGAGTTTCCTTTGGATACTCCTGCTATACCAACTACTCCTAGTCAGCCTATTGCTACTCCTAGTGCAAGTTCAACTCCTATTGGAAGTCCTATTAGTGATCCAACTTCTATAACTAGGTTCTCTGGTCCTTTTAACCTAGGAAACTATCAAAAGAAGTATTCAACTAAGCTGGATGATATTCATAAGAAAGCAATAGAAGGCATTTTCGACTATGCTTCATATGATGATGACATTGTCGGGGATCTTACTAACTTGGCACCAGAAGTGGAAGTAGCTCTTACACCTATTCAGCAGATCCATAAAGTGCATCCTACTACTTGATAGGTGTGAAAACACCCATCCTTTTACCACTTAATTCTGGCTAAAACGAGACCAAAACACGTATTTAATATCATTTGTTTGGAATTATACGTAGTTTTTGTGTTTATTGTGTTTTCAGAGTCAACCGGATGAATATTGAAGAAAATATGGGATTGCACGGGTTTTATCGAGGAAAAAGACTCAAGACGAAGTCTATTGTCCAAGAGATGCAAAAGATTTGAAGTCATTGTGCCTATTTGAAGATTTATCGAAGAATAGAGCCAAAGATGGAAGATTCATATATGTCGAAGAACTCGAGTCTATTAAACAAAAGATTATAAGACGAGTTGGAATTATTCACCGACACTTCTCAAAATCCAAAGTCGGAAACGTTTATTTAAAAGGAACGTAAAGACTAAAAGAAGGAAGAAGAAAAGAAGCCCAAAACCAAGCCCATTCACAAAGCCCACAAGACATGCCTATAAATAGGACTTTACTTCACAAATTTGGGACACTTAGTTAGTCTTAGTAGTTTTTAGTTTTTTCATTCTCTCTAGTTTTAGAGAGAGAAAGTTCTAAACTTTCTCTCACTAGTTTTCATCTTTCTTTCTTTAAAAAGATCAAACCTTTGTATTCTTTTTCATTAATCAAGTTCAAGTTTTTAGCTTTTAATCTTTAATCTTATTCTACCTTTCTTTGATTTTGATTGATTTTGGTACAAATCTCGTATGATCCGTGTTGTTCATCAAGGATTTTGTGCTTAAAAAGTTAATCTTTTTATGTTTCCTTAAGTTTCTATACAAATAAGCTTTAAGATCTTTGTGCTTATTGGCTTATTTGTGAGTTTAGCTTATTTACTTTTTTTAGTTTTTACAAAAAGTTCATATTTTTATTATTTGATTTTTAAGATCGATTATTTGAAGGTGAGATAAGTTGAATTAGTGCTTATTTGATCAGCTTTATATTAGATTCGAGATAGCTTGGGTAATAAGCTTAATTCCATAGCTTATTGGACTAGCTTAAGTTTCGGATCAAAAGGGATTTCGGAAAGGGCAAAACCCTTTTCCGATTTGTTCTTTCCGATCAGTACATTCCGAGCAGACAACCCTCCCCTTATTCCGATCACCCGATCGGAAAAGGGTTTTGGATATTCCGATTGTGACTATTTTTGGGTATTCTGATCTGGACCTTTATCCCTAGTATTCCGATTGGAATGTGTTTGGGTATTCCGATGGTGACTTGTTTGTAATATTCCAATTTGGCTCATTTGTGCAATATTCCGATCACTTGTTTTTGATCATTCCGATTGCCTCATTTTGTTCATATTCCGATTGCCCTTTTGTTAACATTCCGATCAGCAGGCTCCTCAGCATTCCGATCATCAGATCAGAATATATTCCGATTGCACCCTTTTTAGATTGTTCCGATTGAGTTGTTTTGATATATTCCGATCTTACTTTCTTTTAGTACTTTCCGACTAAGTTCATATTTTTACAAAGTTTTCCAAGTGTTAGTTTTTATTGAGTGCTCATTTATTTTTCTAATATAATCTTTAAGTTTTCAAGCATTTATGTTTAAACTCGTCATCTAGTTTAATCTTTCAAAGCTTTAATTTTACTCTTCGACACTTACTTATTTGTCATTAGTTTAAAATTGATAAACAAACCAGCACCTTTTCATTAACCAAGAACAAATCATTCCACTTAGAGCCAAGATCAATTCGAGGAGATACCGAGAACTAAATCCAAACCCTATACAAAACGCATGTATCAAATGGCGCCGCTGCCGGCTCTTCTCGTTAAGATCAACAGTTTTTTGTGAGAACTTGGATTTTGGGATTTGTTCCCCGTGAACGTTACTTTTTCATAAAAAATTTCAAAAAATCCAAAAAAATATAAAATTTTCAAAAATACAAAAAAAAAAAAAATTAAAAAACATAAAAACAAAAAATATTTTTGCTTTGTTTTTGCATTGTTAGTTCTTTTGCAGGTGCATGCGTACACGATCAACGTCTTATCAAGAGCCCGAGCCTCTCGAAGACTTAGACATGGCCGATGTACAAAACAACAACAATAACCCACCTCAAAACAATAATAATAACAATAACAATCCACCTTTCAACAACAATAATAACAACAACAATGAGCCTCTACCGGATAATCGCCCGATGATTGAACTTCCGCAAGCACATGTAGATGGTAACAATGATCCAATTGTCATAACCGCGATTGCAGCCAACAACTTTGAGCTCAAATCCGGTTTTATCTAGATGGTCTCTGCTCAACCATTCTTGGGGCGTACCATTGTTGATCCACATGACCACATCAACAGATTCTTGCAACTCACCAATACGCTCAAATTCAATGGTTTTCCACAAGAGGTAATCCGTTTACAACTTTTTCCCTTTTCTTTAGAGGGACAAGCCCGGCATTGGCTTGCTAAGGAACCGCCATAGAGTATTCTTACGTGGACGGATTTGGAGACCAAGTTTATCAACTACTTTTTCCCACCATCTCGTACTACCGCTTTGCGGAATGAAATTATCAATTTTGAACAAAAGTACGATGAGTCGTTTAGTGAATCTTGGGACCGTTTCAAAGACCTTTTGAGAAAATGCCCACAACATGGTTTTACCAAAGTGCACCAAATTAATACTTTTTATAATGGTTTAAACATGAATGACCAAGATTCACTAAACAGTGCCTCGGGGGGTAATATTTTGGCTAAGACTTCCAATGCTGCTTGGGATATCATTGAGAATAAGTCTCGTGTGCAAACCAAGAGTGTGCGGACTAATGTCACTAGTGCTAGTACTAATGACAGCGATAAGCGACTTGACAAAATCACTGCGCTTCTTGAATTGCTTGCTACCCAAACCGCCAGCAACACCAACAGCATCAACGCTAAAAACGCTAAAGACGCTCAAGTCAATGCTGTTAGCCAACAATGTGAGATATGCGGGGGTCCTCACTCTTACACCACTTGTACCGCCACCCAAGACTACCCTTCTGAGAATGTGAATGCAACATATGGCACCTATCCTCAACCCGCTTATCAACCTCGTCCTCAAGGTGACCGTAACTTACTTAGCTAGCGCTCCAACAACTATCTCTCACCACCCGGTTTTACTCCTAACAAGCAAAACCAACAACAAAACCTCAACCGCCCTCCTCAACAACAACAACAACAATCTCGTGGACCATACATACCACCTCACAAACAACAACATCCACCTCAAAGAAACAACCAAGTTTACCAGCAACCTGCTTATCAACCACCCGCATACAATGCTCCTCCCAACCAACCCACCGCTTTACACCAAGAAGTGGAAACCTACATGAGGACTAACAATGTGATCGTGGGAAATCTTCAGCGGGAAGTGCTCAACTTGAAAGCAGACCTGGTGAAACAAGGGAACGATCTGAGAGCTGATATGAGAAACACTTTGGATAGTCAAACGAATGACTTAAAGAATATGATGGCTAGTTTCTTCCAAGGTAATCAACCCTCTTCTTCGGGTACTCTTCCGAGTAACACCGTTGCGAATCCAAGAGGGGAGATGAAAGCAATCACCACTCGCAGTGGCAAAGGTACCAAGGAACCCGAGCTTCCTATACCTCCACCAGTGATTGTGACAAAGAAAAACGAGTCACCTGCTCCTATTCCTCATCCTTCTACTTCCCCAATTTCTCCGCCTCTTACTGCTACCCCTCCTCCACCCAAGGATGTGAGTGATCCTATTCTCCCAAAACCTTCCTCTTCTTCCGATATACCTTATCCATCCAGGTTGAGGAAAGAGAAGCTCAAAAGCAAGGACGATATTCAGGTTTCGAACTTTCTTAAAATGTTTAAACAATTGAATTTCAACATCTCCTTCGCTGAGGCTCTCGTTCACATGCCTAAGTACGTGAAAATGTTCAAAGATCTTCTTAGCGACAAGGAGAAGCTTCTTGATATTGCTAACACCCAACTTAATGAGAATTGCTCTGCAGTTCTCTTAAGGAAATTACCAACCAAGCTTGGTGATCCAGGTCGTTTCTTAATCCCTTGTAACTTCCCAGGAGTAGAGAATTGCATGGCCCTCTCCGATCTAGGTGCCAGTATTAATCTAATGCCTCTAAGCGTTTGGAAGCAATTATCTCTCCCTGAGCTAGTCCCCACCAAAATAACTTTGGAATTAGCTAACCGTACGGTTGCTTATCCAGTGGGGATAGCCGAAGACGTCTTTGTAGGAGTCGACAAATTCACTTTTCCTGCCGATTTCGTCGTTGTCGACTACGAGATGGACCCTCGTGTGCCATTAATTGTTGGTCGTCCATTCCTGAGGACCGGTCGCACTCTCATCGATGTTGAAGCCGGTGAGCTTATCATGAGAGTGGGTGATGATAAAATCGTCTTCAACATGGGAAAGTTGTCTAAACAGCCTTATTCTAACGAGAGTGTTAATTGTATTGACGTTCTTGATGAGGCTTGTGAAGAACACTTCAAAGATGCTTGCAAAAGTATTCCTACCTCTTTTCCCAATGTTGAAACCATTTCCTCTATTGATTCATCACTGTCTCTATTTGGAGAAAGTGATTTCTTTTGGAAAGATCTTGAAGCCACCATGGGAGATGTGAACTTAGCAAATGACGATTCTCCCACCAATTGGGATGAAGACATGCATTTCTTTGAAAACCTTCTCAAAGAAGACAATCTTTCTCCACCATCTCCCACGGTTATTGCTATCGATGCTCCGACTTTGAAAACGCCTCCCATCGAAAATCCTCCGGATTTAGAACTTAAGGAGTTGTCGCCCCATCTCGAGTACGTGTTCCTTGAAGAAAACAAGAAGTCGCATGTCATCATCGCGAAGGACTTAAAAGAAGAAGAGAAATCTCGCCTAATCGCCGTGCTTAAAGATCATAAGAAGGCAATCGCTTGGAAAATTTCCGACATCCGCAGAATTGATCCGAACTTTTGTACTAACAAGATTCTCATGGAAGATGACTTTAAACCCGCAATCCAGAGCCAAAGAAGGGTTAATCCTCGAATTCATGACGTCATCAAACAAGAGGTTATCAAACTTCTAGATGCCGACTTGATCTACCCTATTTCGGATTCGCCGTGGGTAAGTCTCGTCCATTGTGTGCCCAAGAAGAACGGAATAACCGTTGTTTCCAATGAACACAACGAGTTGATTCCCACTCGTCTCGTTACTTGGTGGAGAGTTTGTATTGATTATCGCAAGCTCAATGATGCCACGAGAAAAGACCACTTTCCTCTTCCTTTCATGGATCAGATGCTCGAGCGTCTTGCGGGTAATGATTATTACTGCTTTTTAGACGGTTTCTCCGTGTATTTTCAAATTCCCATCGATCCCAAGGACCAAGAAAAGACCACATTCACTTGTCCCTATGGAACATTTGCTTACAAACGCATGCCTTTTGGTTTATGTAATGCTCCTGGGACGTTCCAAAGGTGTATGATGGCTATCTTCCATGACATGGTGGAAGACACTATGGAAGTATTCATGGATGATTTCTCGGTCTATGGCGATTCTTTCTCTGCTTGCCTTGCCAATTTAGAACGTATGCTTAAGCGGTGTGAAGACACTCGCCTTGTTCTTAATTGGGAAAAATGCCATTTCATGGTAAAAGAGGGCATCGTGCTAGGACACAAGATCTCCAAAGCCGGTCTCGAAGTAGACCGTGCTAAAGTCGATGTTATCGCTAAGTTTCCTCCACCTTCAACCGTGAAGGGTGTGAGAAGTTTCGTGGGTCATGCGGGCTTCTACCGTCGATTCATCAAAGATTTTTCTCAAATCGCTCGCCCGATGACCCACCTCTTGGAAAAAGATACTCCTTTTATCTTTTCCAAAGAGTGTCTTGAAGCCTTCAACTCGCTTAAGGATAAGCTAACTAAGGCACCAGTCTTGGTTACCCCTAATTGGGAGCTTCCCTTTGAGTTGATGTGCGATGCTAGTGACTATGCTATTGGTACGGTTCTGGGCCAAAGAGTGAACAAACACTTCCAACCGATCCATTACGCTAGCAAGACAATGACGGGGGCTCAATTGCATTACACGACAACCGAGAAAGAGCTTTTAGCTGTTGTCTATGCCTTTGAAAAGTTCCGCCCCTATCTTGTCCTTTCCACCACGATCGTTTACACCGAACATTCCGCGTTGAAGTACTTGTTGACTAAACAAGATTCCAAGCCAAGACTTCTTCGCTGGGTTTTGCTACTCCAAGAATTTAAAATCGAAATTCGCGATAAAAAAGGTGTTGAAAACCTAGCCGCGGATCATCTCAGTAGACTTGAGGATCCTTACCAAGGGGATCATCTGAACAAAGAAATCAATGATTCTTTTCCCTTGGAGTTCTTAATGTCTATCAACTCGACTGCTGATGAAACCCCTACCGCATACAAGCCTCCGATTGGTTGTACACCATATCGTCTCGTGTACGGGTAAGAATGCCACCTCCCCATTGAGTTGGAGCACAAGGCTTACTGGGCCTTGAAGTGGGCTAATTTTTATATCAACAAAGCCGGTGACCTATGCAAGATCCAACTCAATGAGCTGAATAAACTCCGTAATTAGGCTTATGAAAATTCTTTGATCTATAAGGAGAAGACTAATCTCATTCACGACTCTAAGATTAAGAACCGAGAGTTCCAAGTTGGGGAAAAAGTTTTACTCTTTAACTCTCGGTTGAAAATCTTTTCAGGCAAGCTGAAATCTCGTTGGTCCGGCCCATTCACCATTGCCTAAATTTTTCCATATGGTACTCTCGAGCTCGCTCAACCTAATGGACCAAATTTTAAGGTGAATGGCCAACGAGTGAAGTTGTACTTTGGTGAGGACATCTCTCAGGTGATGATTCCATCCCTCACCATGTTCCCCATGAACTAATTTTGGGTCGAGTCAGGCTCGTGCCTCGGTTATCAAAAACAAGCGCTCCTCGGGAGGCAACCCGAGTATCTATCCTTTTCTGTTTTAACCTCCTAAGTGTATGAGGACCTATATAGGTGTTTGTATTTGTGTGGTGATGTGATTACAGGGATGAATGCACTTTTGGAATCTTTGAAGAACCGTGCTCCCGTGTTATCTGAAATCCGGTTCTATCTCTCAACTTTCGTGATTCAATTTTCTTCAAACTCACATTTGAAATTGATCACTTTAGTCGTCCTTTCCTTAGCTTGATTTAACCAACGTGCACAATGTCATAAGTGTAGGGGAGATTTTTCCCACATGCTTAAACATTGAGGATAATGTTTATCTTAAGTGTAGGGGGGACTTCTATCGAAGTTTTAAGTGGACTTTTCCATGAAAATGCCTTCATTTAACCAGAAAATCATCTTTTTCAACATTTTTCAAATTTTTAATTAACTTTGGCCATTTAGTCGTAATTTTTAAATTTTTATCGTTGCTTTCATATGTATATATCCCGCAATAAAGTAAAAAATATTAATAAAGTGGTGTGGCTAGTTTAGAAGTCTTTGACATATTAGGCCCGTTGCGATTATTTTGACTCAACCCGAATAGACTTATCCAAGTTTATTCTAGCTAGTATCCTTAACCATGTAGACCTTAATTGGTTTATTAGGCTAAGCATCCACGAGTCTCATTACATGAGATTTTAAATTGTGGAGAATGAGAAATGATAGAGTCAATTATAAGTCGGTAATCTTACGGAAACTCACTTGATATAATTATTTGCCTATTCTCCCATCACTTGCTAATAATTTATCTGCAATGAGTAAGGTCGTGCGATTTGAAAAGTTACTTAGCTTCTAGCCCAAGATCGTTTAAAAGTTGCTTGGTAATGATAAGAGTTCATAGCCAAGGCATAACTTATGAAGCGGGGCGCGAAGATTGGCGAGTCCGAAAAGGCCCTAACAAGGCATGAGGATTCCATTTTATTGCTGAAGATCCAAAGTGATGTGAAAAGCATTATTCCCAAAATCAATATGAAGGATCAAGACTCACGACGAAAATCAATCAACTCCCATAAAGATCATGGAGAAGTCTATCTGAAAAGACCCTAACAAGGTATGAGGATAAATAGATCCAAGTCCGAAAAGGAGGCGGATCGTTGTATCTCAAAATCCCAATTAGAGATTGAAGAAATAATCATGAAGTCGTGGTCAACAAAGTTGGAGTACCCCTCAAAAGTATCCATGTGAAGAAACTCTATTAACGATGAGAAGACCATTATCTCAAGAACGTCTCTCGAAGATATGAAGTATGAAGTACATGCCAAATATCGGCCCGAGAAAGGTCTCAAATCGTGAACCAAGTTATGCCAAGATATGAACTTTTTGATATCCCGAGAAGCAGTTTTAATAGATTTTGTCCTTTAGCTAACTATTGATCAAATCGTCCTACTTTGCTTTCAGCCTAAATAACTATCGAAATAAGTCCAAAAATGCATCTTCATGATCATTCTAAGACAAAAATAAAATATAAGAGATACACGTAGGAATAAGGGAGTTTAAGCATTTAATTAAGCCATGTGTGTAAGTGTTTGATTTGCTAACTTATAATAACAATGATCTCGTTTTTAAGCTTAGTTTGGGGAACGTGAAACTTGAGGGTGATAAATCTTCGCAGCACCAAAGCCCTAATGTAAGTCCTTGATCTCTTTGCAAGTTATTTCCATCCTTTTTTTTACTTTAAAGCTTTAATTTCTCTTAGTACTTTAATTTTTGTTTAGTAGTATTTTAATAAGGCCAAGGTTGATTGATTACGAGAAAAATGTAAATTTGCTTTACACTGAGCATTGCATGAGGGCATGGCAATGGTTAAGTGTAGGGGATTTGATAGGTGTGAAAACACCCATCCTTTTACCACTTAATTCTGGCTAAAACGAGACCAAAACACGTATTTAATATCATTTGTTTGGAATTATGCGTAGTTTTTGTGTTTATTGTGTTTTCAGAGTCAACCGGATGAATATTGAAGAAAACATGGGATTGCACGGATTTTATCGAGGAAAAAGACTCAAGACGAAGTCTATTGTCCAAGAGATGGAAAAGATTTGAAGTCATTGTGCCTATTTGAAGATTTATCGAAGAATAGAGCCAAAGATGGAAGATTCATATATGTCGAAGAACTCGAGTCTATTAAACAAAAGATTATAAGACGAGTTGGAATTATTCACCGACACTTCTCAAAATCCAAAGTCGGAAACGTTTATTTAAAAGGAACTTAAAGACTAAAAGAAGGAAGAAGAAAAGAAGCCCAAAACCAAGCCCATTCACAAATCCCACAAGACATGCCTATAAATAGGACTTTACTTCACAAATTTGGGACACTTAGTTAGTCTTAGTAGTTTTTAGTTTTTTCATTCTCTCTAGCTTTAGAGAGAGAAAGTTCTAAACTTTCTCTCACTAGTTTTCATCATTCTTTCTTTAAAAAGATCAAACCTTTGTATTGTTTTTCATTAATCAAGTTCAAGTTTTTAGCTTTTAATCTTTAATCTTATTCTACCTTTCTTTGATTTTGATTGATTTTGGTACAAATCTCGTATGATCCGTGTTGTTCATCAAGGATTTTGTGCTTAAAAAGTTAATCTTTTTATGTTTCCTTAAGTTTCTATACAAATAAGCTTTAAGATCTTTGTGCTTATTGGCTTATTTGTGAGTTTATCTTATTTACTTTTTAAAGTTTTTACAAAAAGTTCATCTTTTTATTATTTGATTTTTAAGATCGATTATTTGAAGGTGAGATAAGTTGAATTAGTGCTTATTTGATCAGCTTTATATTAGATTCGAGCTAGCTTGGGTAATAAGCTTAATTCTATAGCTTATTGGACTAGCTTAAGTTTCGGATAAAAAGGGATTTCGGAAAGGGCAAAACCCTTTTCCGATTTGTTCTTTCCGATCAGTACATTCCGAGCAGACAACCCTCCCCTTATTCCGATCACCCGATCGGAAAAGGGTTTTGGATATTCCGATTGTGACTATTTTTGGGTATTCCGATCTCGACCTTTATCCCTAGTATTCCGATTGGAATGTGTTTGGGTATTCCGATGGTGACTTGTTTGCAGTATTCCGATTTGGCTCATTTGTGCAATATTCCGATCACTTGTTTTTTATCATTCCGATTGGCTCATTTTGTTCATATTCCGATTGCCCTTTTGTTAACATTCCGATCAGCATGCTCCTCAGCATTCCGATCATCAGATCGGAATATATTCCGATTGCACCCTTTTTAGATTGTTCCGATTGAGTTGTTTTGATATATTCCGATCTTACTTTCTTTTAGTACTTTCCGACTAAGTTCATATTTTTACAAAGTTTTCCAAGTGTTAGTTTTTATTGAGTGCTCATTTATTTTTCTAATATAATCTTTAAGTTTTCAAGCATTTATGTTTAAACTCGTCATCTAGTTTAATCTTTCAAAGCTTTAATTTTACTCTTCGACACTTACTTATTTGACATTAGTGTAAAATTGATAAACAAACCAACACCTTTTCATTAACCAAGAAAAAATGATTCCACTTAGAGACGAGATCAATTCGAGGAGATACCGAGAACTAAATCCGAACTAAATCCGAATCCTGGTTCTACTGTCAAGACTCGCAGCATGCATAAGAAAGCAAATTTTGGTCATCATGCTCTTGTGAGCTACATTGAAGACCAAAAGAAAAATAATCACACAGATTTTCTTCACTGTTTGTTTACTTGTTCCTTGTCATAGGTGGAATCTAGGTCTGTCTCACATGCTCTTGAGGATCAAAGATGGGTGGAAACTATGCAGGAGGAAATGCAGCAATTCTTGTTTTAGAATGTTTGGATCCTAGTTGATTTACCAGATGGAAAGACAGCGATTGGTACCAAATGGATTCTCAAAAACAAGAAAGATTCAAGGGGTATTATGGTGAGGAATAATGAAAGACTAGTAGCACAGGGTCACACTCAGCTTGAAGGCATTGACTATAATGAAGTTTTTGCTCCTATTGCACGAATTGAGGCCATTCGTCTGTTTTTGGCTTTTGCTTCTTATATTGGCTTTACAGTATTTCAGATGGATGTCAAGAGTGCATTTCTATATGGAAAGATGGACGAAGAAGTATATGTCACTCAACCAAAGGGCTTTGTGGATCCACTTCATCCTAAGAAGGTCTACAAGGTTGTTAAAGCTCTTTATGGACTTCATCAAGCTCCTAGAGCCTGGTATGAGCGTCTATCTACTTTCTTGTTGAAGTATGGCTATAGAAGAGGCACTATTGACAAAACATTGTTCCTTAAGAGGAATGCCAAAGACATCATCCTAGTTCAGGTATATCTGGATGATATTATCTTCAGTTCTACTAGGAAGTAATGGTGTGATGAGTTTGAACAGCAGATGAAAGGAGAATTTCAGATGAGTGCCAAGGGTGAACTCACATTTTTCCTTGGCCTCCAAGTAAAGAAGCAGCCGGATGGTATCTTCATTAGTCAGGACAAATATGTTCATGACATTATTCAGAAGTCTGATGTGGAACCTCTTAGACCAGCAACAAAACCTTATGAGGGAACTAAAGTCAAACTCAAGAATGTGCTAGATGCCCCTGTTAACGTTCATTTGTACAGGTCAATGATAGGCTCAGTCATGTATTTGACTGCTTCACGCCCCGACATTATGTTTGCTGTTAACGCTTGTTCTAGACACCAGGTGGCACCTAACGTGTCCAATTTGAATGTTGTTAAGAAAATCTTCAAGTATATCAAGGCACAACCCAAACTAGGCTTATGGTATCCAAGGGAATCCCCTTTTGTTCTTGAAGCCTATAGTGATAGTGACTATGCAGGTGCTAATAATGATAGGAAGTCAACTACTGGTGGTTGTCAGTTTTTAGGACGCGGGCTTATCTGATGGCAATGTAAGAAACATACAATAGTAGCCACTTCCTCAACAGAAGTTGAACATGTAGTTGTTGCTAGTTGTTGTGGAAAAGTCTTGTGGATATTGTTGGAGCATAATATGGATGGGCCGGTTCGACGACTCTCCTAGGCCGTTCGTCACCTTCCCGAGCGTTGAGTAATGCTACAAACAAAGAAGAACCGGTTAGACGTGGACCCGAGGCCGGAGCCCCAGGATCCACCTCCTACTGTCAAGTTAGTACTTGATCGACATGTTGTATAAGAGGTGTGGTTAAGAGAGAGAACCTGATTATAATGAGACCCCTACCCCTGTTTATATAGTGTTAGGGTTTCTTGAAGGATAAGTTAGGTATGTGTGGGTCGCGGGCCTGTTGGGCCGGGCCAAATACTGACTATACGTCGACATGTCCCCCAGTCTAGTATGATATGGTTCATGATCATGTTATGGTAGACTCATTCATGTATCACGCTTACTAAACAACCGCGTGCGGCTTGATGCTAGGACATCCTCGTGGGTTCTCCTTACATATGGCTCCACTCGTAATGGGCTACTATTAGCAAAAAGATAATGGGCTGGGGTTACGAATAGTGAGCGTAGCCACTATACGTCATCATGCCCCCCCCCCCCCCAGTCTAGTATTCGAGGTCACTACCAAGGTTACTAGACTTTACACCACATCCGTTACCTGTAAGCGTATCTACGTCGAAAGAAACGGGGAACCCGTGCACGTAAGACGGGTGGGTGTGCTCAAATACTTGGTATCCCGTGATTAGACGGTAAGGACCCCGAAAGAAGAAAGCGTGTTCTATAGCCGGGGTAACACTATCATTGGCAAGGTATCATTCTTATTCATCTCTAACGTGAGGATGATAAGAAGGTTTTGTGAAGGTGGAGGTGGAACCCGTATGTTGCATCGTGAACATTTTGAAGGCATACTTCTTATACCCGCTGATGATGCAACATAATGCGAATATTTCATTCGTCTTAAGGCCAATAGAAGACGTACCTATGTGGCATGATGATGCGGATATTATAACCGTCTTCCAGCCAAGACATATGATAATGAATGCCCAAAATTTATTATGGTTTTTTCTGAACTAAACGTAGTTGATCAGGCTTCGCCTAATTAAGGTCAAACAATGCAAACTTTGAAGAAATCACTTCGTAGCCAGGAAAAGTAATTCATCGCGGAAGACGTACTTCCGTAACAAAGATATGAACCAACAGAAGACGTACTTCTTTGGCAGAATGAGCCAGTGGAAGGCGTACTTCCACGGTAAAAGATAGCGATGTGCCGTGGAAGAAATACTTCCACGGCGAAAAGAATGAGCACGTGGAAGGATACTTCCACGGCGAAGATAAGAAGCACGTGGAAGAGATACTTCCACGGCGAAGATAATAAGCACGTGGAAGAGATACTTCCACGGCGAAAATAATGAGCACGTGGAAGAGATACTTCCACGGCGAAGATAATAAGCACGTGGAAGAGATACTTCCACGGTGAAAATAACGAGCACGTGGAAGAGATACTTCCACGGCGAAGATAATAAGCACGTGGAAGAGATACTTCCATGGCGAAAATAATGAGGGTGGAAGAGATACTTCCACGGCGAAGATAATAAGCACGTGGAAGAGATACATCCACGGCGAAGATAATAAGCACGTGGAAGAGATACTTCCACGGTGAAATATAACGAGCACGTGGAAGAGATACTTCCACGGCGAAGATAATAAGCACGTGGAAGAGATACTTTCACTGCGAAAATAATGAGCACATGGAAGAGATACTTCCATGGCGAAGATAATAAGCACGTGGAAGAGATACTTCCACGGCGAAGATAATAAGCACGTGGAAGAGATACTTCCACGGCGAAAATAATGAGCACGTGGAAGAGATACTTCCACGGCGAAGATAAGAAGCACGTGGAAGAGATACTTCCACGGCGAAAATAACGAGCACGTGGAAGAGATACTTCCACGGCGAAGATAATAAGCACGTGGAAGAGATACTTCCACGGCGAAAATAATGAGCACGTGGAAGAGATACTTCCACGGCGAAGATAATAAGCACGTGGAAGAGATACTTCCACGGCGAAGATAATAAGCACGTGGAAGAGATACTTCCACGGCAAAAATAATGAGCACGTGGAAGAGATACTTCCACGGCGAAGATAATAAGCACGTGGAAGAGATACTTCCACGGCGAAGATAATAAGCACGTGGAAGAGATACTTCCACGGAGAAAATAATGAGCACGTGGAAGAGATACTTCCACGGCGAAGTTAATAAGCACGTGGAAGAGATACTTCCACGGCGAAGATAATAGGCACGTGGAAGAGATACTTCCACGACGAAGATAATGAGCACGTGGAAGAGATACTTCCACGGCGAAAATAATAAGCACGCGAAAGAGATACTTCCACGGCGAAGATTAGAAACACGTGGAAGAGATACTTCCACGGCGAAGATAAGAAGCACGGGGAAGAGATACTTACACGGCGCATGAATAAGCCAGCGGAAGAGGTACTTCCACGGCAAATGTATAAGCCAATGGAAGAAATACTTCTTTGGTGCAGAAATAAGCGCGCGGAAGGAGTACTTCCGCGTTGAAGGAATAAACCAATGGAAGAGATACTTCCATGGCATAGGAATAAAGCGGCAGAAGGCGGACTTCTGCGGCAAAGGAACATATCCAAAGATATTTGTGTGACGTGCACATAAATAGTGGTACTATTATACCCTAGTAGCCCCAAGTTTAATGGTGCTACACTCGATTAGTAGTATTAGACTTAATCAAAAAATCAAAAAATTACGATCACGTAGACCTGTGTGAATGGACGTACCATAGCCGCGTACGAAAGATAGAAATTGGGTTCGAACGTGCGAACCAAGGCGGATGGGTCTTGCCATAACCGT
Source organism: Glebionis coronaria (assembly GCA_025667525.1). NCBI lineage: Eukaryota > Viridiplantae > Streptophyta > Magnoliopsida > Asterales > Asteraceae > Glebionis > Glebionis coronaria. The sequence continues at coordinate 329,163,134 of CM046879.1, forward strand.
GAATTGTCACATAGTATAAGACGTATCTTAACTAACTTATTGGATGAGCTATACCATAACGTGCGACGTCCCGCTACTACCAAAAGGACGGTCAAAGTTTTGACAAAATATTGTTAGACGTGCACAGTGTGTCTTTTGCAAGTCCATCATGAGTCATGTGGTTTGCGTAACTTACTACAACGTCTTGATAACAAGGTGTCTAACAAGGATACATGATCCGTGGTCGTTGGGTTTGCAACCCTCTTACACGACAAGTTGAATTATTAGGCTCACTCAATCCTCTTATTCCGCCTGGGAACGATATGTACATGTACGCCCGTAGGCTAAAGATGTCTGAGCGTGCAGACTAGCGCGGATGGATGTACCACGACCGCAGATCAAATATATTATTCATATTAAAATATATATGTAATACATCTCTACGGATTTTAAAGATATATGTAATATCTTTTATTAAAATATTGATAATCTAAAAATATAGATAATACATGTGACTAATATAGGTAATATTGTGACACCCATCTAAAAGATATTGAATTTATCTTTTTATTAAATTAATAGATACGCGTAACATCTTATAAATTCGAATATATCTTAATATATTTTACCCAATTTAAAAGATAGATAATATCTTGTAGTAATTTAAATAATATGTGTAATATCCGTTATTAATAGAAACAATATATCCGAACATGCGGATTAATATGGAAGACACAGCTCATGACCGCAATGAAAAATAAAATATAACCGAACATACAGACGAACACGGCTGGACATACCATGACCGTGAATAAAAAATAAAATAATTGTTGAATGTGCAGATGAGCGTGGATGGATGAGCCATGACCGCGAATAGAAAGGTCAGGTCGCAAAACCATATTATTAGGCCGCGACATATATATAAAATATATTAATCAAATCAAATAGATATAGGTAATATCTATTTAACAATTGAAAAGATATATGTTATATCTTTTATTAATATAGAAAAATATTGACAATATATTTCTTGAACTTTAAAAGATATGGGTAATATTTTGTTACCAATTTAAAAAATAAGATATTTGAAAATATCTTTGTATAAATTTAAAAGATCGCGTAATATTTTTTAACATAAACAATATGGTCGAATAGGCGGACTAACATGAATAAATAGACGATGGTCGTCGATAATAGCAGAATATGCAAATAAAGGATAAATATTACTACAATAATATGTATCAATAATATAATGCGATGATGAATCTATGCATTCCAGATATATTGCGCAATGTAAGGCAGATATATATTACAATAGTAATTTTATTTGGTAGGTAGGTTTACTCACATGCAATTATACTTATTAGTAAAGTGGATATAAAAGCACAGACTATATGTATACCGACGGAAGGCGGCCTGTTGGATTTGTATAGTAATCGTATTTTTTATTTTCATACAAGAATATAGACAAATCATATAGTGGGAAAATAATATACTCTTTAATAGATAAAACAATATCTTCTATTTTAAGAATTATCTTTTCATATATCGCCAGATCCGCAAAAGATGAAAAATCAAATTACGATCAATTTTGTGCATCGATGTCTAGTGACGTTTACTAAAGAATTGTTTCAACAAATATTAAGTTATTCATGTGGACTCAGAAAAGTTAAATTAAACCGAGAACATGTGAAGTAAACAAGATGTAATGTGCATACACATGTATGTTGAAATCATATAACAGAATTCATGGTAACAATGGCTTACGTTATTTTGCACTTTAAGCATATACGCATATTGCAAGAATAGAGAGGGTTTATAGAATACTGACTTTTAGAATTGAAGAGAACACGAAACATAGTTGTTCATGGTCCCACGGATGGCGCCAATTTGTTGGAGCATAATTTGGATGAGCCGGTTCGACGACTCTAATGGGCCGTTCGTCGCCTTTCCGAGCGCTGAGTAATGCTGCAAACAAAGAAGAACCGGTTAGACGTGGACCCGAGGACGGAGCCCCGGGATCCACCTCCGATGGTCAAGTTAGTACTTGATCGACATGTTGTACATGAGGTGTGGTTAAGAGAGAGAACCTGGTTATAATGAGACCCCTACCCCTGTTTATATAGTGCTAGGGTTTCTTGAAGGATAAGTTAGGTATGTGTAGGTCGCGGGCCTGTTAGGCTGGGCCAAATACTGACTATACGTCGACAGATATAAAACCAAATTTTAGATTATGAGTTCAATTTTGTGAACACCAAAATCTTCATTGACAATCAAAGCACTATCTGCATTGTGAAGAATCCGGTGTTTCATCAAAGAACCAAGCATATAGAAATTTGGCACCATTATATACGTGATGCAAATGAAAAGAAGCTGATTCAGGTTCTCAAGGTACATACAGATGATAATGTTGCTGATTTGTTGACTAAAGCATTTGATGGTTTAAGGTTCAACCACTTAGTGGTTAACATTGGTTTGGTAAATCCTTAAGGTCTAGGATTGAGGGGAGGCAAAGCCTAAGGGGAGGCTTGTTGTACTTGTATACTTGTACATTCTTACTTCTGGTAGCTTCTTTCGGCATTTAACATGTGTTTTTGTTGTGTGTTCAACTTCTGGTGGAAGGTATTGGTTACTCTTAGTGGCACTCTCCTGCTCCTAGTGGGTGAATACCTCTCCTTATCCACTTGTGTTTGGCTTCTATGATCTTTTTGGGTCACTGATCATTTTGTTGACTTTTGTTGACCACTTGCTACTACTAGCGTTAACTTCTAGTCGTTTTGACTTTCATTCAGCGTAAGTTACTTCTGGTGCCCTATTATTATATCTTTGGTAACTGATTATCTATTCATGGATTAAAGGGCAAGTGGTTACTCACCATTAATGCCTTAACTTGGAAAGGGCAACCCCCATAATTAGGGGTCAATGAACTGTTTCCCTAACCATTATTTATGGTCAATGGGATCATTTGACTCAATTATCACAACACAGACACACGCTCCTACCCTTAACCATCTTCTTGCATTTACCTGTCAATCTTCAATCATCATCAATGGCTGCTCTTCAATACAAACCTGATTACAACAAGGTCGCCTACTGATATGAGTTAAATCTCATATCAATTTAATCATATTAAACCCTAAAACACGAAGCAAAATACCTACTTTATTGTGTCAAAACAGGTTTATGTGGTGTTTTTGTGTTTGTGTTCACTTGAATAGGTAAATTGATACAATATGAAGAAATCATGGAAATCAAGCTTATTTGTGATGAAAAAGACAAGAAGGATGATAAATGACAAGACTTTGAAGATGAAGGACCTATCTTGACAACATTATAAATTTGAGGGACTTAACTGCAAAGTTGATAAAGTCAAGATTCAAGTCAAACATGGTCAATTCTCAAGTCAACTTAATCAAGGAACTTAAATGTTTAATTATGCAAATTGAAGGACTGATTTTGCCATAAGAATGAAGATATTAGCTAAAAACATCAAACTACCAAAGTCAAGGGGCTAAAACTACCATTTTTGGAAGTTAATATAGGGCTTAATCCGTGTAAGTATCTCTTAGCCAATCAGATTGCAAGAATAATGAAGCACGGATTGCCAAACGAGCTGCCACCTCACATTTGCATTAAATACAATAAGCCAAAACAGTGCTCCCACTATCTGTCTCTTTAGACCAATCAGGATTCGCCACTCAATAATCTATTTTATCCAAAATAGATAACGATCCGTGTGAAGGGATATCATCCAATAAAAGAACTCCACATGGCGTCTTCTTCAACATCACAGCCCAGATCGAACAAAAAGTTATACTGCATTTCAAAAGATGGTTTATACATGAAAGATGCTCATTTTCAAGCAAGGATTTCAACCCACTCACTTAATTAGCCTGAAATTCACTCAAATAGAAAAGCCCAAATTCAAGTTCATAACGGCTAGTTACAATTGAGAGTGTTATGACACCTGGCAACCTCCTATTGGTGGGAACATGTCATTACTCCTCACCTCACTTCATTTCAACTCTATAATTAGATGGATAGGTCCTTATTTTGTGTAACGTAGAAAGTGTGAAAAACACACATACTTTTCTTTTCTCCTTCATTTCAGTTAGAACGTAGTTAGCAACTCAAGAGATTGACAACCTATTGAGTTTGTTAGTAGTTATAACAGCTTTACCTTCCTTTTGTAACAACTTTTACTTCAATCAATAAAACTCATTCCATTTCCCTTAAATCTTCATACTGTTCACTACATACTGTTACTCCTGTTACTGTTACTAGTTTCTATTGATCACATTGATCAATAGAAGCTTTATGAGTAGTTGTTGCTATTCAGTATGATCCAGTTCATTCTAGTAGCTGAATTGAAGTCTGTAGCTGATTTGGGTAGAATTTGATCAACGATGGCTTTTGGAGGTGATTGATATGGTTGATTGGTGGTGCTAAGGTGGTGGTTTAGCACTATTAGAAGGCTTAGTGCCTCTCTACTCCATCAGAGGAGGCCTGTTGCTAATAGGTTTCAAGTTTCTTAGTTTGGTTCCACTCAAATGTTGATTGCTTGTTCAATTCCTAGTGTAAACATAATATGTTGCTCTGATCATGTGCTAGAACTTGTTTTAATGTAAATGATTTGATTTGATAGCTTGTTAGTAGACTTAGCTTGTTTTTACATGATTTCACTCTTATTCTCATCAGTCATAATATTTTAAGTGCATTTTGTGGTTAAGTGATTGTACAAGTCTGAAATTATGTCTGATACCTTTCATTTAACTCATTAAACATGTCTTGATAGAAGTCAAGGTTTGGATCACTCATTTACTAAAAGTTGCTTCATAAAAGTTCACATCAGAATTGATAAGTAGTTTTTGGATCTGTCAAATTTGTATAATTCAAGTGTTTTAATATTGATAAGATTTTCTCATTCATATTCAGTAGGTATTTGATAACAAGTGTAATCAGTTTTGAAGTCAAAATAAAGGTCAAAAAGGCAAATGACTTGTAAAATTTTTGGGTCAAGTCTGTGATCATTCTTCATTCAGAAACTTGCTTATTTCAAATCCTTGTAATTACTTTATTTCTCAACCAATTTCCTTGAAACAAGTTCCTAACTTTGTCTTAACATCCAAAGTTTAATTATGTGTAAGGAAATTATACAATCTTTAGAATTCAGCTAGAAATCAGCTTATAAATAAGACCTTTAGAAATGCAAGTTTCTGTAATATCAAGGTTGACTGTTTTCTTGGTTTGCCAATTCCACTTCATAAATCTAGTCATTTTCGTTTACAAACCTGTTTAGAAACATGTCATAAGTAAAATTTTAGCTTTTCAGTTTTTTCCATTTTTGATCAACAAAAGTCAAATAAGCACTTGTGAGCTTAATTCCATTTTCCTGCTTATTCTGTGGATCATTTTCAAGAAGAAAAGATATTCCCTACTCCTAAGAATCTGAGTAACAAATTTGTGCATTAAAAGCAGGTTGTGGATGTCTGGCTTATTAGATAGCTTAATCATGGCTTATTGGTTTGAGCTTATTTGATATTTACTTGGTTTCAAGCTTTTTCCTCATACCAGTCTAGCTGGTTTTCGATTTTAAGACTTTTGAAATTTGTTTAAGCTTAATTGGTTCAGTAATAAGCTCATACGAGCTTATTTTTTGATTGATGCCCGTTTTTGCTTAATAGTTTCATTTAATTGCATCTTAGTCCTTGAAGTTTGTTTTTGTTTGTAATTGTTGCTAATCTTTCTACTAATTAGGGTTTGCAATTATTAAGCCCTTATACTTTCAACAACTTGTCATTTTCAGTTAGACAGTTTTATAGTTTGTTAGAAGTTTGTAATTAGTTGTTGTAATTTTCATTTTAGGTCCTTTCATTTTCTAAACTTTACATTTCAAGCTTTGTAGTTTCATTTACTATACATTTTTTGCACTTTACTTTCATGTTTTTTTATATTTTGTCCTTTTGTGAATATTACTTGGTAATTGCTAAGTGTTTCACGGATACGTAGCTTAATATTTTTCACCATTTTTACGTGTTGTTTGAAATAGACATAGAATATCCAAAAAACCTATCAACCAAGAACAATAATAAACTTGGGATTTTTAGGACTTTCAATTGGTCAAGAATCGAGAGAAACGAACCGTCCATCAAACCAATCCCGATAATCGTGCTTTGATCTACACACAACAACAAGCCATGGCCGGAGTTGACACTCGACCTTTGATGGAGCACTTGCAATCCAATGTGCAAGGATATGCCGATGCTATCAAGATACCCGATATTCCCGCAAACACATTTGAGTTAAAAACATCCATGATTAACTTGGTTTCAAACACACCATTTTTTGGGAATAAGAATGATAATCCACATGATCACCTTAAGAAGTTTCTTGCTCTTTGCAACACCATTTAGTACAATGGAGTTCCCCATGATGCCATTAAGTTGATATTGGTACAATTTTCATTAGAGGGAAATGCTAAGCATTGGTTAGATACACAACTACCCGAGAGCATTACTACATGGGATGGTTTCACTAAGAAGTTTTTGAACAAGTTCTTTCCCCCATCTAAGACCACGACTTTTGAGGAACTTGATGTAGCCTTTTTACACACCTTTAGGAAAAGGAGGTAAAATAGGGGAAAGTATTAAGTGTCGGTTTAGGAAAACCAAGCACTAATGCCCCATGGTGGAAGTTCGTTTCCCAAGTAGTCTAGTGTGTTGTGTAGAGAGATGATTAATTATGTGATTATATGATTATGAGAAAGAAAATAGAAATGGGATAAGAAGAGAATGACGGTTAAGATGACGGATTACACTAAGACGAAAAGGTCATACACGTAGAACCGTAAAAAGCACCAAATTTAAAAATTTACTCTAAAAATTCCTTAAAAAATTGCAATAAATCTTAAATAATGTATTAAGAGTTTACAAAAAATCAAAATTCACTCAAACCTTTTATTTAGTTAAATAATGATTTTTTTAATGCTAATTAAAGCCCTAAAAATCAATTTAATTAACAAAAAGCCCAAAATGAGATTTTTTTACTTTTTAAACCTCCAAAATACCCTAACTTAATTTAAAACTATTTTTGAAAATTTTAAAATTAATTAAAACTATTTAAAATCGATTAAAAACTATTAAAACTTAAAATAATTATAAAATTTATCTAAGAACAACAAAAATATTCTAAAAGTTGTAAAATTCCTACTTTATGTATTTAACCTAAGAAAAATATAAAAACTTGAAAAATCTAAATTTTAATTTTTAATAATAAAATAATAATAAAATAATATTAAAAATCAAAAATTTATAACAAATTCTAAAAACATGCAAACTAGCTTAATTTAACCTAAATAAACAGAAAATGAAGTTGAAATTTCAAAAATACCCCTAATGGGCCTAGAAATGGGCTAAAAGTCAAAACAGACCCCTTAATGGGCTCAAATAGGCCCAATAAAAAAAATGTTGTCCAATTTAGCCCAAAAGCTCCTATCTGACTCAAAATTTGATTTTAAACACAACTTTTCAAAGACCCAAAAGCTGAAAATGTGAAATACGATGACTTATACCAAACAGCTTATTCTTAATGGGCTTTTTGGCCCATTAAGCTATAAGCTGATGCCATAAGCTCAAATTAGACACATAAATTGTGTATAAATGAAGTTCGTTTTCTCAGTTCTTAACAAATTGAAAGTCCTAACAAGATCGGGTTTATGATTGTTTTTGGTTGGTAAAGGTATTTGGATATTCTACGTCTAATTCAACAATCAAGTAAAAATGAAAAATATTAACTACGTAACCGTAAAACAAATTGCCAATTACCAAATTGTTATTCAAGTAAAGACAAAATGTAAATCTATGAAAGCAAAGGGCTAAAAATGTAAATTCTGAAAATTAAAATGCTTGAAATGTAAATCAATTAACTACAAGGACTAATTGTGAAAATGTAACTAACATTTAACTAACTTGTAACAATATTCAAAACTGTCTAACAACTTTTGTAAATTTCCAAAACTTTAAGGACCGATTATTTGCAAAACCTAATTAAGTGGGAAATTAGCTAGAATTGAAAACAGTTACAAATCTAAAGGACCTAAGTGCAATTTCTAACAACTTTTTACCAAAAACGGGCTAGGAACTTTGATAAGCTCATATAAGCTCAAATCTCAACCAAATAAGCTCAAACAAACTGCAAAACACTTAAAATTCGATTTTAGGTAGACCTATAAAAGGAATTAAGCTGAAACTAGCTGAAACTCAAACTAGGTTATTCTAATAAGCCCAAATTAAGCTATCTAAAAAGCTGAACATGCACATTCCAATTTTCTTATTAAAACTTGTTAACCAGCTCATAAGAAGCAAGGAATGTCTTTTCTTTTCCAAAATGATCAACTATATAAGCTGGAATATGAAAATAAGTTAAAAGAGTGCTTCTTTGACTTTCTTTGACCAAATTTTCCAAAAAGCTGAAAATTTCCAAACTTATCCAGGAACACTATCTAAACAGATTTGTGAAATAGAATTGGCAAGTTTGTGAAGTGGAAATGTTGGAATAAGAAAACAGTATGACACTTTATCACATAGAATGGCAAATGCTCAAGTGCTTATTTAAATGCTTATTTCTTTCTCAAAACTAGATACTGTAGAAATTCCAGCTATACACTAAAACTTCATATGTTGAATGATGATTAGAAAGTGGTTTCAAGTATATTCATCCAGTAACAAAGAAATGCCAATGATTTGAAAATCAACACTTTCTGAAATCTTACTTAATCAAGAACTGACCCAGACTTTTTCAACTACCAATTGCCTGTTTGACTAAAGACTTGACTTGAAAATGACTGAAATCATTATGCTATGACTAAATGACTGAAAAAGAACTAGAATTGGCCAAATGCTAACACTTGCACACAGATAAAATCCTACTCCCAAACACTAGTTAAGTGAACTTATTGAACTTTTTGTGAAGGAAATTTGAGTTAAAAGCTGAACGGAATCAAAACAAATACCAGGCTAAGTTTAGTGACTACAATGTGATGAATTAGAACCAAATTCAAGCTATGAAACAGACTTACACTCTAAGTGATCTAATAAGCTAAAAGTGACTGATATTAAGCAAACAGGTATGAGAATAAAGCTAGTGATTAAGTGATATACTACAATTAAGCTACTAAAACATCAACATCAACTCAATAACAGCTAAACACATTTTATCATGCAATCAAACAGCTTTACACTAGATATTGAGCATGCAAGCAACAATTGAGAGGAAAAAAAATTTAGAAAAGCAACACCTTCTAGCTTAGGCCTCCTTTGGGGAGTAGAGAAGCGCTGAGCTTTCTAGCTAGTGCTAAACCACCACCTTAGCACTAGAATCAACCAAATATCAACTAATCAACAGCTACCATTATCTAAATCTCCATTAATGAGCCTGAATTATTCAAAATCTACTCAATACTTGAACTAGAATGAACAGAAAATGAACAACAGCTACAGGTCTTCACAATTAGCTAATCATGATCAAATGGTGATCATAACAAGCTAAAAACAGCAACAGAGTAACAAGATGCAGGGTATGAACAGTAGATGAAGAAGATTAAGGTGAAATTTTATTTATTGAATTGGAACAGTGGTTACAAAGCTGGTAAATTGGTTACAACTAATAACAGACTCAAGAGATTGTCAGTCTCTTGAGTTGTTATGCTAAAACTAACTGAACTGAGAGAAAACTAAAAAGTGTGTGTGTTTTCACACTTTTCTACATTACAAGAAATGAGAGCTATCTAGGGTATTTATAGAGTGCAGATGAGAGTTGGTGAGGGAGAGTGACGTGTTGCATCCAATCCCAAGCTTCCACGTGTCCTCAATTAGTTAATTGGGATTTGTAGGTGATGAACACAATTGGGTATTTTTTATTGAATCAATTTCAGCTTAATTGAGTTGTTGGGATGAATTCCTTGTTTGATTTTGAGCAACTTTGGTGTTTATATCATCTTCTGAAACGAACTCTAGCTTAATCCCGATCCTGGTAATTTGTTGGAGAAGAAAGCCACGTGGCACGTTTTGATTTGCTAGGAGGGAAGCACACGGATTGTTATCCATATTGGATAAAAGTAATTATTGGCTGGCGTCTTCTCATTGATTGGAAAATAGAAGTAGTGCGCTGCACTGTTGGGATTTTGCTAATAAATGATTGGTGGTTGCTAGTGGCCAGCTGGCAATGCAAGTTCCTTCTTTCTTGACTCCTAATTGGTCCATTCTTCTCCACACGGATCAAGCACAAAATGTCTTTCCAAAAATGGCAGAAATGGTCCTTGTACTTGGCAGTTTGATATTTTGAGCTATAATCTTCATTTCTTTGACAATTTCTGTCCTTCCACTTTCATTCTTAAACATTTAAGCCCTTTGACTTGATTGACTTAATAGTTGACCAGGTTTGACTTTGATCTTGACTTTGACAAATTTACACTTTTGATCCTTTAACTTTGGTAGATTGTCAAGATAGGTCCTTTGTCTTCAAATAACTTGTCACTTTTGATCTTTCTTTGTCTTTTCATCCAAATTAGCTTGATTTTCTTCTTGTTTTCTTGAAAGTGCATCCTTCTTACCTATTTGTACACAAACACAAAACATACCACATAATTCCGCTTTATAGCACAAAGTTTGGGTATTTTTCTTGTGTTTTAGGGTGATTTGTTGATTAATTTATATGACTTTTTGCTCATATCAAATCCCCTACACTTGAACATTGTCATGTCCTCATGCAATGCTATATTTTAAAGCACAAAGTTTACATTCTCCTCATAATTAATCCACCTTGGCCATTATGGGATGCATCTACACTACTCTACACTATATGATGCATGATTTTGATTTTTAACAATGCAATGCACAAGAAACAATTCTATTTATATCTTTTTGGATTTTCCTTGAAATGGTTTTGATGAAAATAACTCATAAAGAATTCAATGACTTTGATTAGGGCTTGGGTACCATGGACACTTATCACCCTCAAGTTTCACTTTCCCCATACCAAGCTTAAAAATAGGATCATTGTATTCACAAGTAAAAAGTGCATCAACTTATTCATGACAATTAAATGTGGAACCGGTTATTAGTTGAGCAAATTTCTTTTGGGCAAATTTGTCATTATTTCAAGCGTGAAGTATAAGAAATGCAAAATCCAAAAATAAGGAAGCACGGTTTTAATCCTAAGTAATTCTCTCATCCATTACTTGAAAAACCGCTCACAATTAATATAAGTCCGTTTCAAGAGTAATAAGCCATTCGCCTTATGTGTAAAATACTCATGTCATGCATTAATAAGTAGCTACACACTCGCTAAGGAAAGAAAAATAAAACTCACGTAATAATTTACATCCGCCATCTTTTTGAGACTTTGGATCTTCAACCCCGCAAGCCGTCAAGGTAATATTGGATTGGAGCAACTATTAAATCCCCGCAACCCGTCAAGGTAATATTGGAATCTAATAGTTACTATAATTAACACTTCACTGCCCCTCTTGGGAGTCTTGTATAATTTTTTTATTCTTTTTTTTTTCTAGCCACTCATTTTTTTATAAGCCGCTCTTATTTTTCTTTATTCCTCACAAAGAAAGTTGAAAAGAATAAAAGGAAAAACACCCGCTAAGTATTAAGCATGACATAAGTCTAGTACACATAAAACGTTCTAACTTAGAATCTTAAGACGTACTTATACCAACCATGAATGATTAGACAAAAATGCATAAGAGATTACAAACCGATTAAAACCGTTCTTGATTATTTATTAACATATATACATGCGAAGAAAATAGAGGTAAAGAAGAGAAGGGTATAGCCACAAGTAATTATCATGAAGTTTATCTAGCCCTTTTATACTTGCTTCAACTCTATCATTTCCCATTCTACACAAATTTAAAATCTCAAATAATGAGATTGGTGGATGCTTAGCCTAATAAACCAATGAAGGACTACATGGTTTAGGATACTAGCTAGAGAATGCTAAGATAAGCAAACTCGGGTCGAGTCAAAATATCCATGGCGGGCCTATTATGTCAAAGAAGTCTAAATTTGTTAAACCATGTTTTTATTATATTTTTTTCTCTTTTAACAACTTTTGATGAAAAATAAAAGAAGAAATATATACAATGCAAATGTGTTATGAGAATGAAAAATGATTAATGAAAAAATTATGAATGCATATTTTTGGTGGCCAAAGTAGATCAAAAACTTGAAAAATGTTTGAAAAATTAATTTTCCAATTTATCATGAAGGTCAATGACAAGTTCTAGGTAAAGTTACTTCGATAGAAGACCCCCTACACTTGAGATAAACATTGTCCTTAATGTTTAAGAGCATGGGAGTCTAAACTCCCCTACACTTATGACAATGACTAGACTTTGTTTAACTCTTGTTAAGTAAAAGTCAACTATTGGTGAATTCATGTTTAAGCACAAGGTGTCTATGAAAAATCACAAAAGTAACAAAGTGAACCGGATACAAGGGCTTCCTCCATAAGCTCCAAAGCATGTAGTGAGTGAGAAACCCTACAAAAAACATGAAGACAAAAGAAGGTCTCCCCTACACTTCTCCTCAATTCTATACCCTTATTTCTAACCTACAACACTCTAAACCTAGTTATACGATGCTTGAGTTAAGGAGTCTCTAGCTCGACTCTTCCCTCAATGAATTAATTCATGGGGAAAATGGGGATCTCTTGGACCATTTCAACGGAAATGTCCTTCCCAAAATAACGTTTCACACGGTGACCATTCACTTTAAAATTTGGACCATCGGGTTGTGACAACTCAATAGTTCCATATGGAAACACTTGAGCAATAGTGAATGGACCGGACCATCTCGACTTAAGCTTGCCCGCAAAAAGTTTCAACCTTGAGTTAAAGAGGAGAACCGGCTCTCCAACTTTAAACTCACGGTTCTTGATCTTAGCATCATGCAATTTCTTAGTCTTTTCCTTGTAAAGCAAAGAATTCTCATAGGCATTGGCTCTCAATTCATCCATCTCATTAAGTTGATCTTTCCTATGTGAACCGGCTTGGTTTAAATCAAAGTTAGCCCACTTTAGAGCCCAAGATGCCTTGTGTTATAACTCGAATGGGAGGTGGCATGCTTTTCCATAGACAAGCCTATAAGGGGTACAACCAATTAGTGTCTTAAAAGCCATCCTAAAAGCCCATAAAGCATCATCAAGCTTATCCGACCAAGAAGCTCGATGCTCTCCCACCGTTCTCTCTAAAATTCTCTTTAAACCACGATTTGTGACCTCGGTTTGACCATTGGTTTGAGGGTGATACGCGGTAGAGAGTCTATGATTAACTCCATATTTCTTCATAACTCTCGTGAATTGATCATTACAAAAGTGCGTACCACGATCACTTATGATGGCCCGAGGTACACCAAATCTAGCAAACAATTGCTTTAAGAACTTCACAACAACTCTAGCATCATTGGTAGGTAAGGCTTTAGCCTCAACCCATTTGGACACATAATCCACCACTACAAGTATATACTTGTTTACCTTAGAAGATGGAAAAGGTCCCATAAAATCTATGCCCCATACATCAAAAATCTCACACTCTTGAATAAAATTTTGTGGCATCTCATCACGTTGCGTAATTTTTCCTTGTCTTTGACATACATCACAAAATTTCACCATCTCTTGGGCATCTTTGTAAATGGAATGCCAATAGTAACCCGAATCAAAGACTTTCTTGGCGGTATAGTTGGGCCCAAAATGTCCACCCGTAGGTCCTTTATGACAAGCTTCTAAAATTTTAAATGCCTCGGGCCCATCTACACACCGTCTAATGATTTGGTCCGCACATTGCCTAAAAAGATAAGGATCATCCCAAAAGTAGTACTTAACTTCCTTAAGAAATTTCTTCTTTTATTGGGAAGTAAGACCCTCAATAAGCACATTCCCCACAAGATAGTTTGCAATATCCGCAAACCAAGGGGTGGCATCCTCTTGGGAAGAGATTGACATGAGCTCCTCTAATGGAAAGGATTCATTGATTTCTTTATGAGGAAAAGCTGCTTGAAAAGGATGCTCAAGTCTACTCAAGTGATCCGCCGCTAAATTCTCGGCTCCTTTCTTATCGTGAATTTCTATCTTAAACTCTTGAAGCAACAAAACCCATCTCAAAAGCATAGGCTTAGCATCTTGCTTTGTCATGAGATACTTGAGAGCGGAATGATCCGTATACACTATTGTTTTGGATAGCACAAGGTATGGTCTAAATTTCTCAAAAGCATAGACTATAGCAAGAAACTCTTTTTCCGTGGTAGTATAATGAAGTTGTGCACCGGTCATGGTTTTACTCGCATAGTGTATAGGTTGAAAATGCTTATTCACTCTTTGTCCTAAGACGGCCCCCACCGCATAATCACTAGCATCACACATAAGCTCAAAAGGTAATTCCCAATTTGGAGAAACCAAAACGGGAGCCTTTGTCAATTTCTCCTTAAGAGTCTCAAAAGATTCCAAACACTCTTGGTTGAAAATGAAAGGAGCCTCTTTTTCCAAGAGGTGAGTCATCGGTCTAGCTATCTTAGAAAAATCTTGTATGAAGCGCCTATAAAACCTCGCATGACCTAAGAAACTCCTTACACCTTTAACCGTAGTGGGTGGGGGAAGCTTAGCAATCACATCAATTTTAGCTCGATCTACTTCTAATCCCTTATTGGATATTTTGTGACCCAAAACAATTCCCTCTTTCACCATAAAGTGACATTTCTCCCAATTAAGAACTAAACGTGTTTCCTCACAACGCTTAAGCATTCGTTCTAAATTGGTGAGACATGAGGTAAATGAATCTCCAAAGACGGAAAAGTCATCCATGAAAACCTCCATTGTTTGCTCTATCATATCATGGAAAATTGCCATCATGCACCTTTGAAACGTCCCCGGTGCATTACATAAGCCAAAAGGCATCCTCTTGTAAGCAAATGTACCGTAGGGACAAGTGAATGTGGTCTTTTCTTGATCCTTAGGGTCAATGGGTATTTGGAAATAACCCGAAAAGACATCAAGAAAGCAATAATACTCATTTCCCGCTAAGCGTTCAAGCATTTGGTCCATAAAAGGTAATGGGAAGTTTTCTTTCCTAGTAGCCTCATTGAGCTTCCTATAGTCAATACAAACTCTCCAACCGGTAACAAGTCTCGTAGGAATAAGCTCATTGTTCTCGTTAGGTACTACGGTGATTCTACCCTTTTTTGGAACACAATGTACCGGGCTAACCCATGGAGAGTCAGAAATGGGGTAAATCATGCCCGCATCAAGGAGTTTTATCACTTCCTTTTTAATGACCTCATGGATTTTTGGGTTAACCCTTCGTTGACTTTGAATGGCGGTTTTGTAATCATCCTCCATAAGGATTTTGTGTGTACAAAAATGTGGATCAATTCCCCTTATGTCGGATATTTTCCATGCTAATGCTTTCTTGTGTTTCTTAAGGACTTCAATGAGTTTCTCCTTCTCATCCTCTTTCAACTCTTTAGCAATGATCATGGGTAATTGGTCTTTGCCCTCTAAGAAACCATACTCTAGGTGGGATGGAAGGTCCTTAAGTTCAATTGGAGGTGGACTCTCTATGGATGGTTTTACTATGGAAGGATCATCATTAGTAACTTCTTGTGGAATGGGGGAAGGAATAGGGTCCTCATTGAGCACCTTTTGGATAGTAAGAATATCTTCTTCCCAATTGATGGGAGAATCATCATTACCAAGAAAGTTGGACTCAAATTCCTCCAAGAGGAAATCACTGTCTCCAAAAGGTGTTAAGGAAGGAGCAATTGAGGCCACGGTTTCAACATGGGGCATATCCTCACTATTACTTGCAAGCGTCATGAAAATTCTCATCACACACCTCATCTAGCACATCAACTATGTTAATAGTCTCACAAGGTATAGACTCCTTAACCTCTTTCTTATCACAAACTTTCCCTAACTTAAACACCACTTTCTCATCCTCTACTCTCATAATTAGTTCTCCCTCCGCCACATCTCTCAAAGTATGACCCGTTCTCAAAAACGGTCTACCAACAATCAAAGGAACTCTAGGATCCATGTCATAATCAACCACTACAAAGTCGTCTGGAAATGTAAACTTATCCACACCTACAAATACATCCTCAGTGATACCTACGGGGTAAGCTATGGTTCGGTTGGCTAACTCAAGTGTCATCCTAGTGCGAGTGAGCTCGGGAAGAGAGATTGTTAGGACCATTGTAATAGTTATATGTAATAGGTAGACTAGGGGGTATGTAGTTCCTCCTGGTCCTAGTCGTAGTAGGAGCAAGTCCTGCTCCTGGTTCTAGTCGAAGTCAAGCTTTATTATTTACTTAATATTTTGTTAGGATATGCATGAGATATGTTAGGAAAGGATATGCATATCAGTTTTACACGTTTTCTTTAATGATGTATTAGGGTTTCATTGTAGTATAAAAGGAACATTAGGCAGAAGGGTTAGACACACCTTCACAAAACGTAGTTCTAGTCATTATCAATATTAGAAATCCTTAGAAAGGATCAAGTCTTTATAGTTATTCTGTTCTTCTTAATTATATTTATATTCTACATTCATATTGTGTATAGAGTCTCTTTGTGATTTGACTTGTGATTACAAAAGTCATTCAACGGTCCTGACAGGCTGCAAGATCTACATCTAGTAGACCCAACAGAGAGTTTTCTCCAAACCGATGAAGGCATGAGGTTAATGCTTGCCCCTAGATCCGACAAAGCCATGCAATTTTCCACACCGGGAAAATTACAAGGTATCAAGAAGCGCCCCGGATCTCTAAGTTTTGTTGGTAAGGTTTTAAGTAGCACGGCGGAACAATTTTCATTAAGGGATGTGTTGGGCAAATCAACCAATTTTTCCTTGTTGGAGAGTAAATCCTTGAACATCTTAGCAAATTTTGGCATGTAAGCAAGAGCTTCCGCAAAGGAGATGTTTATGTTAAGTTGCTTGAACATCCTTAAGAAATTTGAGACTTGGATATCATCCTTGTTCTTTAACTTGTCCTTTTTTAATCTTGAAGGATAAGGAAGAGTTGGTTTAGGTGTAGGTGTTGTAGTGGAAGATTTGTCTTTGATAACTTTATCATTGGGAGTTGTGGAAGGTAAAGGAGAAGTGGGAATAGGTTGAGAAGGTGTGTTTGATTGAATGGGAGCATTTTGAGGTGGTGAAGTAGATGTAGAAGGTTTGTCACATGGAGGAACAAAAGTGGGTTTAACAATAGGAGGTGAAGGATCCTTTGTTGACTTTCCACTTCTTGTTGTAATAGCATTGACATTTTCCCTTGGGTTTACTTGTGTGTTAGATGGTAAAGCTCCTTGTGGTCTTTGATTGAATGTCATTAAAAGCCTATTGGTTTGTGCATCCATTGCAAGTTTCATTTGGTCACTCATTCTCTTTTCACTTTCACGAATTCTCTTCTCAACATACTCATGAGTCTCTAGTAGCCCATATCCTTGATTTTGAGATTGAGGGTAACCTTGATTGGGAATTTGAGAATATCCTTGATTTGGGAAGGGTGGAAGTGGTTGATTAAATCCTTGATGTGGTGGATAAAAGTTATTTCCTTGATGTTGAAAATTGTTAGGTGCCTTGTAGTTATTCCCTTGGTAATATGGTCTTGGACCTTGATTCCTTTGTAACAATTGAGGAGGATTTTGTTGAAGTTGGGTGGGTGGTTGGGGTGGGAATCCCGGTGGAGTAAGGTAATTTTGAGATTTTTAAAAAAGGTTATTGGGATTGTTGGCTTGAAATGTTCACGATGTTCCACTTGATAAGCATAACACTCCCCTTGATAATTTTGCACCTTATCACATTGTTGATAGGAATGAGGACCTCCACAAATCTCACATGAAAGGGTAATGTCATGCACATCATTTGTAGAATTGTTCAATGAAAGACTCTTAATAGCTTGGATCAATTCTTGATGTGCCTTAAAACTCATCTCATGATCCCTATCTATCTTTTGAATTATCTCTTGGTGACTCTTAAGGAATTGGTTATCACAAGGTGTTTGAGAATTGTTTTGGATAACATGAACCCTTTCTTCAGATTGAGTGTTTGTTTGTACCATTGCTTTGGTCTCAATAATATCCCAAGCCTCTTGAATGGATTTAAGAATAATATTTCCACCCGCGGAAGCATTGAGTGAGTCTTGATGATGAGGTTTAAGGCCATTGTAGAAAGTATTGATTTGGTGAAGATCATCCAATCCATGGTTAGGGCATCTCCTCAATAACTCTCTATACTCCTCCCAAGCATCACTAAATGTTTGACTAGGTTTTTGTTGAAAGCCTATAATTAAGTTCCTCAAAGCCGTGGTCTTAGATGGGGGAAAGAACTTGTTCAAAAACTTGGTAGTGAAACCATCCCATGTGGTAATACTCTCGGGTGGTTGTGTATCTAACCAATGCTTAGCCGGACCCTCTAGTGAAAATTGCACCAATATCAACTTAATAGCATCATTTGGAACTCCATTGTACTTAATGGTGTTGTAAAGAGCAAGAAATCTCTTAAGGTGATCATGAGAATTATCATTCTTATTCCCATAAAAAGGTGTGTTTGAAACCAAGTTAATCATGGATGTTTTTAGCTCAAATGTGTTTGCGGGAATATCGGGTATCTTGATAGCATCGGCATATCCGTGTACATTGGATTGCAATTGCTCCATCAAAGAACGAGTATCAAATCTGGCCATGGCTTCTTGTTGTGGATGAATCAAAGCACGATTCTCGTGATCGGCTTGATGGACGGTGGTGTTCCTACTCTTTCTCTTTTTCTTTCTTTTCAGAGGAAGAGGTTGTACACCAATCGGTATTTGTGCACGCCCGCGAGTGAGCATGCAACTCAATACGAGGAATGAGAGAGAAGCTCTCGTGTGACTTTGAAGAGAAAAGGATTATCCCCTTCGAATTTCAATATGAAATATCCACAAGAAAATAATAATATACGTATGTACTACTTGGGTGCAAGACCCCCAATGAAGCCTTCCTTCTTAGAATATTCACAAGTGAGCGGGGGGTTAGGTGGCGCGAAGCACTTAAGTACCTATTGACCCTTAGATGGCATTTTATAGCACATCGCCTTTCTATTCACTTGATTGTTTGTATTCTTCGAATTGTTGCTTATTGGAAGTATTTATCTATTCTTGCTTTATTTTGTTTGATCGATACACGTGTCAAGGACCGGAACGCCCCTCAACACGGTGTATTGCCTTGGCAATACTTATGGAGAATATGTGAATTGGTTGTTCTTATACGTATACGTATTTACTTATAATAATATATGGAAAATATTTTTGTATTTATGAGTTTTTAAGAGAAATACTATATGTACATAAAAACCGAGAGAATCCAATAATATATATTTTTGGGTGCAATCTCTTAAGAAAAAGATTGCTTTTTGGATTTTTTAATTTGTTTGGTCAGTTCTTTAGGAAAAGAATTGTTTTGTTATTTTTTTAGTTTTTATGTATTTTTATATTTTTGATTTTTTATTGTTTTTGATTTATGATACGTAAAAATAACGTTCACTAGGTGAACGGATCCCAAAAGCAAATGAAAATCGTCAATCGATAGTCTCTCGTAAAGTCAAAGAACCTGCAGCAGCGCTATTTGAAATTGTGTATAATTGAAGTTCGTTTTCTCAGTTCTTAACAAATTGAAAGTCCTAACAAGATCGGGTTTATGATTGTTTTTGGTTGGTAAAGGTATTTGGATATTCTACGTCTAATTCAACAATCAAGTAAAAATGAAAAATATTAACTACGTAACCGTAAAACAAATTGCCAATTACCAAATTTGTTATTCAAGTAAAGATAAAATGTAAATCTATGAAAGTAAAGGGCTAAAAATGTAAATTCTGAAATTTAAAATGCTTGAAATGTAAATCAATTAACTACAAGGACTAATTATGAAAATGTAACTAACTTTTAACTAACTTGTAACAATATTCAAAACTGTCTATCCACTTTTGTAAATTTCCAAAACTTTAAGGACTGATTATTTGCAAAACCTAATTAAGTGGGAAATTAGCTAGAATTGAAAACAGTTACAAATCTAAAGGACCTAAGTGCAATTTCTAACAACATTTTACCAAAAACGGGATAGGAACTTTGATAAGCTCGTATAAGCTCAAATCTCAACCAAATAAGCTCAAACAAAATGCAAAATACTTAAAATTCGATTTTAGCTAGACCTATAAAAGGAATTAAGCTGAAACTAGCTGAAACTCAAACTAGCTTATTCTAATAAGCCCATATTAAGCTATCTAAAAAGCTGAACATGCACATTCCAATTTTCTTATTAAAACTTGTTAACCAGCTCATAAGAAGCAAGGAATGTCTTTCATTTTCCAAAATGATCAACTATATAAGCTGGAATATGAAAATAAGTTAAAAGAGTGCTTCTTTGACTTTCGTTGACCAAATTTTCCAAAAAGCTGAAAATTTCCAAACTTATCCAGGAACACTATCTAAACAGATTTGTGAAATGAAATTGGCAAGTTTGTGAAGTGGAAATGTTGGAATAAGAAAACAGTATGACATTTTATCACAAAGAATGGCAAATGCTCACGTGCTTATTTAAATACTTAGTTCTTTCTCAAAACTAGATACTATAGAAATTCCAGCTACACACTAAAACTTCATATGTTGAATGATGATTAGAAAGTGGTTTCAAGTAAATTCATCCAGTAACAAAGAAATGCCAATGATTTGAAAATCAACAATTTCTGAAATCTTACTTAATCAAGAACTTACCCAGACTTTTTCAACTACCAATTGCCTGTTTGACTAAAGACTTGACTTGAAAATGACTGAAATCATTATGATATGACTAGATGATTGAAAAAGAACTAGAATTGGCCAAATGCTAACACTTGCACACAGATAAAGTCCTACTCCCAAACACTAGTTAAGTGAACTTATTAAACTTTTTGTGAAGGAAATTTTAGTTAAAAGCTAAACTAAATCAAAACAAATGCCAGGCTAAGTTTAGTGACTACAATGTGATGAATTAGAACCAAATTCAAGCTATGAAACAGACTTACACTCTAAGTGATCTAATAAGCTAAAAGTGACTGATATTAAGCAAACAGTTATGAGGATAAAGCTAGTGATTAAGTGATATACTACAATTAAGCTACTAAGACATCAACATCAACTCAATAACAACTAAACACATTTTATCATGCAATCAAACAGCTTTACACTAGATATTGAGCATTCAAGCAACAATTGAGAGGAACAAAAATTCAGAAAAGCAACACCTTCTAGCTTAGGCCTCCTTTGGGGAGTAGAGAAGCGTTGAGCTTTCTAGCTAGTCCTAAACCACCACCTTAGCATTAGAATCAACCAAATATCAACTAATCAACAGCTACCATCATCTAAATCTCCATTAATGAGCTTGAATTCTTCAAAATCTACTCAATACTTGAACTGGAATGAACAGAACAGGAACAACAGCTACAGGTCTTCACAATTAGCTAATCATGATCAAATGGTGATCATAACAAGCTAAAAACAGAAACAGAGTAACAAGATGCAGGGTATGAACAGTAGATGAAGAAGATTAAGGTGAAATTTTATTTATTGAATTGGAAAAGTGGTTACAATGCTGGTAAATTGGTTACAACTAATAACAGACTCCAAAGATTGTCAGTCTCTTGAGTTGTTATGCTAAAACTAACTGAATTGAGAGAAAACTAAAAAGTGTGTGTGTTTTCACACTTTTCTACATTACAAGAAATGAGAGCTATCTAGGGGTATTTATAGAGTGCAGATGAGAGTTGGTGAGGGAGAGTGACGTGTTGCATCCAATCCCAAGCTTCCACGTGTCCTCAATTAGTTAATTGTGATTTGTAGGTGATGAACACAATTGAGGATTTTTGATTGAATCAATTTCAGCTTAATTGAGTTGTTGGGATGAATTCCTTGTTTGATTTTGAGCAACTTTGGTGTTTATATCATCTTCTGAAACGAACTCTAGCTTAATCCCGATCCTGGTAATTTGTTGGAGAAGAAAGCCACGTGGCACGTTTTGATTTGCTAGGAGGGAAGCACACGGATTGTTATCCATATTGGATAAAAGTAATTATTGGCTGGCGTCTTCTCATTGATTGGAAAATAGAAGTAGTGCGCTGCACTGTTGGGATTTTGCTAATAAATGATTGGTGGTTGCTAGTGGCCAGCTGGCAATGCAAGTTCCTTCTTTCTTGACTCCTAATTGGTCCATTCTTCTCCACACGGATCAAGCACAAAATGTCTTTCCAAAAATGGCAGAAATGGTCCTTGTACTTGGCAGTTTGATATTTTGAGCTATAATCTTCATTTCTTTGACAATTTCTGTCCTTCCACTTTCATTCTTAAACATTTAAGCCCTTTGACTTGATTGACTTAATAGTTGACCAGGTTTGACTTTGATCTTGACTTTGACAAATTTACACTTTTGATCCTTTAACTTTGGTAGATTGTCAAGATAGGTCCTTTGTCTTCAAATAACTTGTCACTTTTGATCTTTCTTTGTCTTTTCATCCAAATTAGCTTGATTTTCTTCTTGTTTTCTTGAAAGTGCATCCTTCTTACCTATTTGTACACAAACACAAAACATACCACATAATTCCGCTTTATAGCACAAAGTTTGGGTATTTTTCTTGTGTTTTAGGGTGATTTGTTGATTAATTTATATGAGTTTTTGCTCATATCAGACACACAAGCTTATTTTGAGTTGCTTAAGACTTCTGTAAAAAAAATTTGAAATAAGCCAAAGGAATTAGCCTGAAAATGCAATAAGCAATCTATAGAAAACGACAAAATAGTCGTTTTTGAGTTCTAGGCTATCCCAAGAGCTGATTCAAGTTTCTAAAGCTTTTAAATGACATAACTAAGCTTAATCAACAAAAAGGTTTTCAAATAAGTTCACTCAATAAGCTGAAATAAGCAAATAAGCACTTATGAAAAAGTCAAATGAGTTGGTTTTCTAGCAAAAAGTCAAAGTCAAAGTCTAATAAGCTCTAGTTCAAACAAATGGGTCAAATAACGAAGATCTATCACAAACAATAAGTTGTTGCAGGTCTGGATAAGCTAAAATGGCTTATTGATAAGCTAAGTGAAAAATTGCACTAGCAGGGGCTAGTTTTGGGTGTTGAGCAGTGGAAACTTTTTCCACTGCTTGACTTCTTGACTTTTTTGTCTTTAGTGACTTTTTTGGAGATTCAAGTCACACAAAGGCACCCAAATGATCATTGGATCAAGAGGAGTCAAATACAAAAAATAAATCACAATCAACAACAGCCAATTAGTGTAGTTAATTCAATCAATCACCAGATATGCCCTGACATGAACAAATAAGAAGTTGAGGTTCAATAAGCACTTATAGCACAATTCAGCCAACCAAACTTAACCAAATGCATACACAAGCAATAATAAACTTAAATAAGCAAGTCTAAACAGGTTTCATGCACTAATTCAAAGTATTGAGCAAGATTCAAGCACTTAAAGTTACTGATGAACACTAAACATGCAGTTTAGAACACTTGTTGATGTAATTGACCACCAAGCCAAATTCAAACCTCCATATCTATCACATATGTTATAATAACTTTGATTTAACAGGTTATATCCCTAAACATGCATATACTCTAAGTACTCCCAAAATTTTAGGTAAAAAACAGTCAAACTCAAGTAGTTATAGCACAATCTTTGATTCAAGGGTTTAAACCCAAAAACTTGCAGCAAATAGCACTCAACCAAGTCAAGAACAGATAACAAGCATAAACACAAAATTCCAACAACACAATAACACACAATGATTCAAAACAGGTAATCCCAAACACCCTTTTAACTTTTCAAATCAAGATTTTCAAATCAAAAATGCATTCCAAGGTTACCCAAGCACAAATCAACACAACAACAACTGGGATAAACAGATTAGAACAAGATTAAGCCACAAAATCAGCAAGAACACAAGTCACACACAAATATCACAAATATCCAATATTTTATCAAATTTTGGGATTAAGTATGCAAACCTCATGGATGTACATCCACACCCACGAATTTTGAGCTTATGTACTAGCAAGAACAAGTACAAGCTTCCACAACAAAGCCTGCTAAGATTCAACAAGGTTAGAAGCAAAATAGTTATATCAAAAAAGTGAAAAGTTCTTGATTAATGCAACGTTAGTTCCCCACACTTGATTATCCCCAAGTTATAAGCTTCACCACACCTTGATAACTCAATATCAGGATGCTTTGATCAGCCTTATAGCCCAAGAATTCCAAGGTTTGAACTAGACTTAGCAAAATATCAAGAAAAGTGGAAAATGTGCAAACTTTTGCACACTCCTTTTGAAAACAGGTTTTTGATTCATGAACAAGTAAACATCAACAACAATAAACAGATATTAAGAGTGGAACTTGAGCTTTCTTCAACAAATTCAAACACATTTCATTAATATGAATATGAGATTTATAGATTTGTGAACGAAGGAAAATTCAAGAGCAAACTGAAATGAAATGAGTCCTATGCCTTATATAGGCTACAATGAACTAGTTAAGAGCTAAAAAATGTAAACCCTAATGTAGTAGAAGTCCCAAAATGCCCTTGTGAAGTTTGAACTCTTAGAGAATCATGTGACTGATTTTTGGATTGTTGTTGTAGCTAGCATGTGAAAAGTGAATCCAAAGGTGTAAAATAAGCTTAGGATTTAAGCTGGATCCTTGGACGTTGGATGACTGGCCTCTTCTTGTCTTCTTGTCCAAAGGCGCAAAAGCAGGGGTATCATGTGACCAAGGTGGTGATGTGGCACAAGGTATTAAGGTTGGGTTATGTTCATTAGCACCTTAATCATTAATCTGGAAAAGATTAAGGGCTAATTCATGATAATTATAAAACGCCCAATTGGGATTATGAACATGAAGAACAATTTTTTAATCAGTTTTAGGGGTGGATTATGTTTAAAAATGTGTTTAGGCGCCAAGATTAAACAAGTATTTAATCCGGGTTAGTGGATGGGTGAGGTGGAAGGAGGGTGAGTTGTGATTGGCTGGTTTGGTTGAGTGGGACATGTGTCACAAGGAGAGTGGTCTAGGTAAGTTGTGTTGTCTGCCAGGTTACACCCCTCACTTTTCTTCTTTCTTTCAATTTGTAAATAAACACATGAAATCCGTTTTCCTTTGTTAGCCAAGTTTCTCTTTTCACACTTTTGCCCCAAAAAGTTTTATAAAGTAATTTCAGGGGTATTTCTTGCCAATTCTTGATTCTTGAAGGACTGATTTGGTATTTTCTTCAAGGATAATGGTCTTAACTTGTATGATTGACATTTTGGAGGACTGAAATTGCAAAATCATGATTAATGATGGGACCATTCTTGCCAAGTCTTTCAAAGTCAAGGGTCCTTTTGGTAATTTTGAGATTTTCAAAGGACCAAATTTGTATTTCTTGTAGCTTGGAGTCCTTCTTGGTATGTTTGACTTTGAGAAGGACTAATATTGACATTTTAGTTTTGTTGAGGGACTAAAATTGCCAATTCTTCAAAGTGGAGGGCCCTTTTTGCAATATTGACAAACTTTAGGGACCAATCTTGTAATTATCAGGATACAAGGGTATAAAGTGTCCATTCTTCCATATTAGAGGACCCTTCTTCATAAATCTTCAAATCTTCAAGGGTTTTCTTGGAAATTTCTTCATTAGGGCTTGGTTCATTGTGCGGCTTCGTTTCCCGTGTTCGTTTTTGCATGATTCTTGTGATCTTTTGTCATTTTCTCAATATCCGTACCTAAAATACACAAGCAACAAACACAAGCATATATTGGGGTATCTTGATGATATTTAATGCATTTTAAGCCCTTTTTGGACGATGAGACTATGTATAAAAGCAGTCTCATCACTCCCCCATACTAAACAATTGCCGTGCCCTCACGCAATGCTAGAATAGAGTATCGTAGCACCTCCAAAATTCATTTTTATGGACTTTTATTGAATCATAAACTAGCTATACTACTACTATTACTACTTTTACTTGCGTTTTAGACATAATGTATGATTTTCATCGCAAAATGGGACGTTTAGGTTCATAGAATAAGAACACGTGAATACTTCGTTATAAATAATTTCGTCGTCCTCGATTTTTACCCTAATTCCATGCCAAACGTGCAACGAGATCATTGTCATTATAAGTTAGTAATGCTAACACTACTCATATGCCCTAATCACGTACTTATCCTCCCAATATCCTAAGTTGTATGTCTTATATTTTATTTTGTCTTGAATGTTTCACGAGGATACATTGTTTGACTTATGCGATAATAGAGATTTAAGTCTAAAAATAGAGTCCTAACGGTGTAACCAAGACCATCAAATCAATAACCCCTCCCAATAGACAACGATGTCAAAAAATTAAGTCAACAAGAAGGATCGATAAAAACGGTTTTATAACGGTTTTGAACATGGGACTTATTACCAAGACTTTTATACTCCCTCTAATGGAAGGGCCTTATTATCTTTGGTTTACCTCCATCTTTTATTCAACTTCGCCATGAAGCTTTTATTATGACTTCGGTCTTGCCTTGCCTTTTATTATCCACCTCATCGGTAGTTTTATTAGCCACAGACGTATATCCTCACGCTAAGGCGAATTTTGGATCTTTAAAGCTTCAAAGATTAAGGCTTGATTCACTTTCAATTTTGCATAGATTTTTCGGCCTTGTGGGCTTAAAATTGTTTGCTTGATTTAGGTGAGCACTTGAAATCTTATTATTGGGTGAAGCTTTTGATTATTCGGGTTGCCAATCCTTCAAAACCGTGACGCTGGCGATACCTTAATGTCTTCCCAATTTAATTACACGGAAGCTACTAGAAAAGACTAGAAACCCAACAATCAAGACTAAACCGCTAAGTCAATATAAAAATATTTACAAGCGAAGGGAGAATAAGCAAACAATGAGAACAAATGAGTTTTTGAAAGAATACGAGTATTCTACGTTTAGCATAGTAACTTATAATTAACCCTATCATTTCTCGTCCTCATTTAAGAGACTTAGCCTAATGTGAAGTTAAGGAATCAAAGCTAAGTGCTCAACACGCACGGTAGAGTCAAAAATTACTCTTATTATCGCCATCGGAAAACCTACATTCGTGTCTTCAAACACTTATAAAACATGAGAAAAATTTAAAATTTGGCCATATTTAGCCTTATTTTGCAACAAAACGATAAACAAAAAGATAAACTTTGGAAAGAGTGAAGGTTTGGCAAGGCAAGTATCTATTCACCCCCCATACTAATGTTAAACATTGTCCTCAATGTTTCAAGTCTAGGGGTGCAAACCCCCCATACTAGAGATGTAGTCGAATGCCTAATCTAGCATGGAAAGGGTGTAACCGTTAAATTTAAAGACGTTTATGAAGTGTGCTATAAACCTAAGGTTAGAACATTAAAGGATATATCATGGATATTGAGAAAGTCTTTAAAGAAAACGATCGAGTGCTCCCATAAAACGAACACGAGAGGCTCCAATCGTGAAGATAATGATCATCTAAAATCCACAATTCACAAACAACCACAGAACAAAGGTTGGAAGGGCACAAATCCCCACACGTTACTACATTAGAAAGAGATAATATGTACATAGGATAAGCATGGGACTCCCCCACGAGGAACCTCATTTTTGATTAACGAGTCATGAGCTTGACTCGATCCCCTCAATACTAATCATCATTGGGGAAAGTGATTTGGTCGAGGCAGTTTAACGATGGAACTTCCCCGCCAAAGTAGTGCTTCAACCTATGTCCATTCACCTTGAAATTGGGGCCATCATTTTGAGCTAGCTCGATGGTCCCATAAGGAAAAACTTGAGTCACGGTGAATGGACCGGACCAACAGGATTTCAACTTACCGCAAAAGATTTTCAAACGAGAATTAAAAAGGAAAACTTGATCCCTAATGTTAAAAACCCGGTTTTTAATTTTAGAATCATGCATCTTTTTAGTCTTTTCTTTATAAATTAATGAATTTTCATAAGCAATATCTCTCAATTCATCCAATTCATTTAATTGCATTTTCCAGTGTTTTCCCGCGGTCTCCATGTCATCATTACAATGCTTTAGGGCCCAATAAGCCTTGTGTTCCAATTCAATTGGTAAGTGACAATTTTTCCCATACACAAGCTTATAAGGAGTGCACCCAATGGGCGTCTTATGAGCGGTCCTAAAAGCCCATAAAGCATCGTCCAACTTATCCGACCAAGATTGTCGGTTTTCCCCAACGGATCTTTCCAAGATCCTCTTCAAAGCTCGGATTAAAACCTCGACTTGCCCACTTGTTTGCGGGTGATAAGTCGTAGAAAGCCGGTGTGTAACCCCATATTTCCTTAGGACCCTTTCGAATTGGTCGTTACAAAAATGGGTTCCACGATCGCTTATGATCGCACGAGGGGTTCCAAACCGAGAGAACAAGCTTTTCGAAAACTTGACTACCACACGAGCATCATTGGTGGGCAAAGCCTTAGCTTCCACCCACTTAGATAGGTAGTCAACCGCGACGAGGATATACTTATTACCACGAGATGATGGGAACGGCCCCATAAAGTCAATGCCCCAAACGTCAAAGATCTCACACACTTGGATGATATTTTGTGGCATTTCATCTTTTTGTGACGCTTTTCCTTGTCGTTGGCATGAGTCACACGATTTCACAAGCTCATGTGCATCTCGGTAAATAGTAGGCCAAAATAAGCCGGCATCAAACACCTTCTTAGCCGTGAGATTAGCACTGTGGTGACCACCCGTGGGTCCCTCGTGACAAGCTCCAAGGATGTTAGAAGCTTCGGTACCAAAGACACTACGTGGATGATTTGATATGCACAAGTTCGAAACAAGTAAGGGTCGTTCCAAAAGTAGAACTTGACGTCACGAAAGAATTTTCGTTTTTCTTGAGTCGTCATACTCTTGATGATGAAGTTACCCGCATGGTTATTTGCGATGTCCGCAAACCATGGGGTGGATGAATCAAGCTTATAATTCACTACATCAAGTGTCTCGAGCGGAAATGTTTCGGTGATTTCCTTGGGCTCGTAAACCCTTTGGTGAGGATCTTCCAAACGAGAAAGATGATCGGCCGCTAGATTCTCGGCTGCTTTTTTGTCAACAATTTTGTGATCAAATTCTTGAAGGAGGAGAATCCAACGAAGTAATCTCGGCTTTGCATCTTGTTTAGCCATAAGATACTTAATAGCCGAATGATCCGTATACACTATGCATTTCGTCAAGACGAGATAAGGTCGAAATTTCTCAAATGCATACACCACGGCAAGGAACTCCTTCTCAGTTGTAGTGTATTTTAGTTGAGCCTCGGCCATCGTCTTGCTAGCATAGTGAATAGGCATGAAGTGCTTTTCATGACGTTGCCCCAATACGGCCCCAATAGCGTAGTCACTAGCATCACACATGAGCTCAAAGGAGAGGTTCCAATTGGGAGCAACAAGAATGGGAGCTTCGATAAGTTTCCTCTTAAGGATTTCAAAGGCTCGTACACAATCTTCGTCAAAGACAAAACGTGCCTCTTTTTCAAAGAAGATGTGTAATAGGTCGAGAGATCTTTGAAAAATCCTTGATGAATCGACGATAAAAGCCCGCGTGGCCTAGGAAACTCCTAACTCCCTTAAAGGTTTTAGGATGAGGTAATTTGGTGATGACGTCTACCTTAGCTTGATCTACCTCAATCCCCGCTTTCGAAACCTTGTGCCCTAAGACGATTCCACTCTTAACCATAAAATGACATTTTTCCCAATTGAGCACAAGGTTGGTTTCCTCCAACGTTTCAACATTCTCTCAAGATTCGACAGACACGAAGTGAACGAACAACCAAACACGGAAAATTCATCCATGAAGACTTCCATCGTCTTCTCGATCATATCATGTAAATTAGCCATCATGCACCTTTGAAAGGTTCCCGGTGCATTACAAAGTCCGAATGGCATTCTACGATAGGCAAACATTCCATATGGACACGTAAACGTAGTTTTTTCTTGATCACGAGGATCGATGGGAATTTGGAAGTAACCGGAAAAACCATCTAAAAAGCAATAGAAATCGTTTCCCGCGAGACGCTCCAACATTTGGTCCATGAAGGGCAAGGGAAAATGGTCTTTACGAGTGGCTTCATTCAACTTACTATAGTCAATGCACACTCTCCATCCGATCACGAGTCTAGTGGGAATTAACTCATTGTCATCGTTTGGCACAACGGTCATTCCTCCCTTCTTAGGGACACATTGAATAGGACTCACCCAAGGGCTATCGGAAATAGGGTAAATCATTATCGCGTCAAGGAGTTTAAGGACTTCCTTTTTAATGACGTCGTGAATTTTGGGGTTAACCCTCCTTTGACATTGGATTGCGGGCATGTAATCCTCCTCAATTAAGATTTTGTGGGTACAAAATTTGGGATCGATCCACTTAATGTCGAATAACTTCCACGCAATTGCCCCTTTGTGATCCTTTAGAACATCGACAAGTGCGGTTTTTCATCATCCAAAAGTTCCTTCGCAATAATAACCGGCAACTTTTCGCCCTCCTCCAAAAATAAATATTCGAGATGAGGAGGTGAATCTTTCAACTCGAGGATAGGTGGTTCCTCAATTGAAGATTTGGGCTCGATACTCATAACCTTCTCGGGTGGAGGAAATGGGAAATCGTTAAGAAAATCCTTGATAATCGAGAAGTCCTCATCATTGTCGAGGTCTTCGTTACAAGTACGTGGAACATCGAATTCTTCCAACGTAAAACCACCACCTTCAAATAGAGTGAAGGTTGGTGTCGAGTTATCAAGAATGGGATCTAACATAGTGGGATTGCCACTATTTTCATCATCACCAAAACCTAAAACTTCTTATGAAAATTCCTCGCAAACAACATCAATCATAGCAACGAGGTTTATGGTTGCAACGGAATGAACATGAGAAATTTGAGAGTTTTGAGTTGCGTTTATAACAAGTTCCTCGTCGTTGAAACGTAAGGTGATCTTTCTAGCATGAACATCGATCAAAACCATAGACGTATCTAAAAACGAACGACCTAAAATGAGAGGAACTTGAGGATCCGTTGGAATATCGACAACAATAAAGTATACCGGATAATAGAACTTTCCCACTGTCACAAAAACATCTTCCGCCAATCCACATGCGGGAATCGTGGAATGGTCGGCCAACTCGATAGACATTAGTGAAGGAGAAAGATTAGGAAGATTGAGCGACTTGAAGATCGCAAGTGGCATCAAGTTAATGCTAGCACCAAGATCGGCCAAGGCAAAGCATTCCTCCATATCTTGGATTGCACAAGGGATGAAGAATTTACCGGGATCACCGACTTTTTGAGGTATGCGATTAAGATAAACCGATGAACAACTAGACAATTGGTGCAATTTCTCCTTGTTGTTCAACATACTCTTAAAGTTTGCGGCAAATCGAGGCATCATGACCAAGGCATCGGCGAAACTCACATTAAAGTGCAAATCACGAAACATTTTCATAAAAAACTCAAATTGATAATTGTCGCGCTCTTAACGTTTCTCCTTTCTAAGTCTCGATGGATAGGAAAAAGGTGGTGTGGGTTGAGGCATAGGCATAGCTTTTGGAATCTCGGGTTCCAATGTTGGTAATGGTTCAACCGTAGGTGTGGCATGAGCGGTACTTCGTGGGATTGGGAAATGCTCCTTTTGGACCACCACCTCGGGTTCTTCCTCAATTGCATCCTCTGTAGGAGCTATTGGTTGAGGAGTCGGTTCCTTAAGTGTCTTACCACTACGTATGGTAATCACTTTCATCTCACCCTTAGGGTTTGATATGGTGTTGCTAGGAAGACTACTCAAAGACGGTTTGCACATAATTGCCTCAAACATAGATGAAATTTTATCCTCAAACATGGATTGCCTCTTCTCGGCTTTAATCATCTCTGTCTTAATTTCATGTTGCCCTTGTTCCATTTTTTGTTGGTTTTGTTGTAACCTTGTTACATTTCCTTCCATCTTGTTGATATGGATTTTAATCTCATTTGCTAACTCATTTTTCAACTCTTTATTTAAGTCGTTCTTAAACTCGGATCTTAGGCTAATGATTTCTATTTGAATGTTGTCAAACTTAATATCGTTCCCATTAGCGTATTCAACAAATTCATTTGGAAGATCTTTCAACGTTTGCAAACTTTTGTTGTTGTTTTGAAAATCATTTTGATTTTTGTTTGAAACTTGATTATTAGCCCCTTGATTACCATAGTTTCTTTTGTTGTAATTGTTTTTGAAACCAACTTGATTGTTGCGATAGTTGTTGTTAGCATTTTTATTTGAACCAAAACCCGGTGGAGTCAATTGATTAGAGCGGGTAACTTAACCGTTTTGGTTGTAAGTTCCCGTGGCCGCGTAGGCACTCGAAGTGTTACCACCGTTGGTAATGCACTCGGAGAAATCATGACCTCCACCATAATACATGCATGAAACCTCAACCGCTTTAGCCGTAGCGGGAGCACATGGTTCTCCA
Source organism: Glebionis coronaria (assembly GCA_025667525.1). Lineage (NCBI taxonomy): Eukaryota > Viridiplantae > Streptophyta > Magnoliopsida > Asterales > Asteraceae > Glebionis > Glebionis coronaria. The sequence continues at coordinate 329,195,686 of CM046879.1, forward strand.
TATTTGAACTCAATCAAAAGACCTTTAAGTTTATCAAAGATTTTGTTTTCCAAGTTCGCCTCAATTTGGCAAGCATCGATGGTAGTAGATAAAGAAGGTGAAGCCAAAGACGAATCCTTACGAACACTAGACGTGCTACGAGGACTATACACCTTAGATCTTTTCTCAACTATCACCAAAGCTTCCTCAACCGTTTTACACAAAAAATTACCACCCACAGCGGCATTAAGATAATCCCTTTCATGATCATTAAGTCCATTGTAAAACGTGTCAATTTGATGCGAGTCGGAAAAACCGTGATGAGGACACTCATGTAACATTTCCTTAAACCTATTCCAAGTCGTTGAAAAACTTTCATTAAACTCTTGTGAAAATTTTGAAATCTCGTTTTTCAAATGCGTAGTCTTAGAGGGCGGAAAAAATTGGTTCACAAATTTTGAAACGAGATCCTTCCACGTCAATATAGAATTGGGTGGCTCTTTCTCTAACTAAATTTTAGCGGGCCCCGCTAAGGAATACGGAAAAAGCATCATCTTAATCGAGTCATTAGCAACATCCTTAAACTTGCAAGTGGCGGTAAGACGATTGAATTGGCGGATATGGTTGTGCGGGTTTGTCCTTCTCATCACTACGGAATTTGTTGTTTTGGATCATCGACAACAAACCAGTTTTTACTTCAAAATTCTCCGCAAGGATAGCTGGAATCACAATAGCCTCTCCATAACCCTCGGTGGGTGCTTGAAGTAACTCCATCATAGTTCGATTCGCCATGGTTGGTTCTTCTCTTACAATGGGTTCGTCAATAGGAGACTCCTCACTAGAAAGATTAGGAGTAGGTGTTGACTCCTTTCGGTTTTTTCGTTTACGTGCACGTCTTTCTTGATTACGAGTAAGCATAAACGTCACGTACAACGTGGGGGTGAGCAAAGAATATTCTTTTTGGTGTTTTGAATTTTTCCAATTTTTTGTGGTTTTTGATTGTTTTTACTTTCTTTGGATTTTTGTGATTGTATTAAGTAGACCAAAATCTACAAATCTCCTACTTAATCAAATCTCTTGATTAAAGAAGCCTCAAGGAATGAAAACGATCACGTGAAGTGAACGCCTTCGATGACTTTAGAACGTTGGTGGAACACCAAAACGTTCAAGAGGGTTTAATCAATGAAACCAAGAAAGTATATATGATACTTAATAATACTTTGGGCGGCAAAACCCTCGATTAGCTCTCAAAATCAAATACTCACAAGAAAGCGGGGAAAAGAGGCGACGCGAAGCACTTAAGAGCCTTTTTCCTTAGGGTATATTTTATAACCCGCCTTATACCCACCTTATAGTTTGTATTTTTCAAAATTGAGCTTCACGAAAGTATTTATCTATTTTTGCCTTTTCTTTCTTGTTTGAGATTCGAATACAATGATTGGGTAATGACCTCCCAAGTCAAGGTTGTGTTTTCACACTGTTGGAGTACTTGTGAATTTATTGTTCTACGTATACAATATAGTAATAGTATTCACACAAAAAACGAAAAACCGATAATACGTATTAGTAGAGTGCTACTAATACAATAATATTATGGCTATATATAAAAACAACAATGTCCAAATCAAAACACAACACGCCTCTCCGGCAGCGGCGCAAAAAATGATGTATCCTTTTTACACACCTTTAGGAAAAGGAGGTAAAATAGTTGAAAGTATTAAATGTCGGTTTAGGAAAACCAAGCACTAATGACCAATGGTGAAAGTTCGTTTCCCAAGGAGGCTAGTGTGTTGTGTAGAGAGATGATTAATTATGTGATTATATGATTATGACATAGAAAATAGAAATAGGATAAAAAGAGAATGACGGTTACGATGACGGATTACACTAAGACGAAAAGGTCGTACACGTAAAACCGTAAAAAGCACCAAATTTAAAAATTTACTCTAAAAATTCCTAAAAAAATTGCAATAAATCCTAAATAATGTATTAAGAGTTTACAAAAAATCAAAATTCACTCAAACCTTTTATTTAATTAAATAATGATTTTTTAATGCTAATTAAAGCCCTAAAAATCAATTTAATTAACAAAAAGCCCAAAATGAGATTTTTTCACTTTGTAAACCTCCAAAATACCCTAACTTAATTTTAAACAATTTTTGAAAATTTTAAAATTTAATTAAAACTATTTAAAATCAATTAAAAACTATTAAAACTTAAAATAATTATAAAAATTAATCTAAGAACAACAAAAATATTCTAAAAGTTGTAAAATACCTAACTTTATGTATTTAACCTAAGAAAAATATAAAAACTTGAAAAATCTAAATTTTAATTTTTAATAATAAAATAATAATAAAATAATATTAAAAATCCAAAATTTATAAAAAATCTAAAAACTTGCAAACTAGCTTAATTTAACCTAAATAAACAGAAAATGAAGTTGAAATTACAAAAATACCCCTAATGGGCCTAGAAATGGGCTAAAAGTCAAAACAGACCCCTTAATGGGCTCAAATAGGCCGAATAAGAAAAATGTTGTCCAATTTAGCCCAAAGCTCTTATCTGACTCAAAATTTGATTTTAAACACAACTTTTCAAAGGCCCAAAAGCTGAAAATGTGAAATAAGCTGACTTATACCAAACAGCTTATTCTTAATGGGCTTTTTGGCCCATTAAGCTATAAGCTGATGCCATAAGCTCAAATTAGACACACAAGCTTATTTTGAGTTGCTTAAGACTTCTGTAAAAAGAAATTTGAAATAAGCCAAAGGAATAAGCCTGAAAATGCAATAAGCAATCTACAGAAAACGACAAAATAGTCGTTTTTGAGTTCTAGGCTATCCCAAGAGCTGATTCAAGTTTCTAAAGCTTTTAAATGACTTAACTATGCTTAATCAACAAAAAGTTTTCAAATAAGTTCACTCAATAAGCTGAAATAAGCAAATAAGCACTTATGAAAAAGTCAAATGAGTTGGTTTTCTTGCAAAAAGTTAAAGTCAAAGTCTAATAAGCTCCAGTTCAAACAAATGGGTCAAATAACGAAGATCTATCACACACAATAAGTTGTTGCAGGTCTGGATAAGCCAAAATGGCTTATTGATAAGCTAACTGAAAAAGTGTACTAGCGGGGGCTAGTTTTGGATGTTGAGCAGTGGAAACTTTTTCCACTGCTTGACTTCTTGACTTTTTTGTGTTTAGTGACTTTTTTGGAGATTCAAGTTACACAAAGGCACCCAAATGATCAGTGGATCAAGAGGAGTCAAATACAACAAAAAATCACAATCAACAACAGCCAATTAGTGCAGTTAATTCAATCAATCACCAGATATGCCCAAACATGAACAAATAAGCAGTTGAGGTTCAATAAGCACTTATAGCACAATTCAGCCAGCCAAACTTAATCAAATGCATACACAAGCAATAATAAACTTAAATAAGCAAGTCTAAACAGGTTTCATGCACTGATTCAAAGTATTGAGCATGATTCAAGCACTTAAAGTTACTGATGAACACTAAACATGCAGTTTAGAACACTTGCTGATGCAATTGACCACCAAGCCAAATTCAAACCTCCAAATCTATCACATATGTTATAATAACATTGATTTAACAGCTTATATCCCTAAACATGCATATAATGTATGTATTCCTAAAATTTTAGGTCAAAAACAGTCAAACTCAAGTAGTTATAGCACAATCTTTGATTCAAAGGTTTAAACCCAAAAACTTGCAGCAAATAGCACTCAACCAAGTCAAGAACAGATAACAAGCATAAACACAAACTTCCAACAACACAATAACACACAATGATTCAAAACAGGTAATCCCAAACACCCTATTAACTTTTCAAATCAAGATTTTCAAATAGAAAATGCATTTCAAGGTTCCCTAAGCCCAAATCAACACAACAACAACTGAGATAAACAGATTAGAACAAGATTAAGCCACAAAATCAGCAAGAACGCAAGTCACACACAAATATCACAATCCAATATTTTATCAGATTTTGGGATTAAGTATGCAAACCCTCATGGATTTACATCCACACCCACGAATTTTGAGCTTATGTACTAGCAAGAACATGTACAAGCTTCCACAACAAAGCCTGCTAAGATTCAACAAGGTTTAAAGCAAAATAGTAAAATCAGAAAAGTGAAAATTTCTTGATTAATGCAACCTTAGTTCCCCACACTTGATTATCCCCAAGTTATAAGCTTCACCACACCTTGATAACTCAATATCAGTATGCTATGATCATCCTTATAGCCCAAGAATTCCAAGGTTTGAACTAGACTTAGCAAAATATCAAGAAAAGTGGGAAATGTGCAAACTTTTGCACACTCCTTTTGAAAACAGGTTTTTGATTCAAGAACAAGTAAACATCAACAACAACAATAAACAGATATTAAGAGTGGCACTTGAGCTTTCTTCAACAAATTCAAACACATTTCATTAATATGAATATGAGATTTACAGATTTGTGAACCAAGGAAAATTCAAGAGCAAACTGAAATGAAAGAGTCACATGCCTTATATAGGCTACAATGAACTAGTTAAGAGCTAAAAACGTAAACCCTAATGTAGTATAAGTCCCAAAATGCCCTTGTGAAGTTTGAACTCTTGGAGAATCATGTGACTGATTTTTGGATTGTTGTTGTAGCTGGCATGTGAAAAGTGAATCCAAATGTGTAAAATAAGCTTAGGATTTAAGCTGGATCCTTGGACGTTGGATGACTGGCCTCTTCTTATCTTCTTGTCCAAAGGTGCAAAAGCAGGGGTATCATGTGACCAAGGTGGCGATGTGGCACAAGGTATTAAGGTTGGGTTATGTTCATTAGCACCTTAATCATTAATTGAGAAAAGATTAAGGGCTAATTCATGATAATTATAAAACGCCCAATTGAGATTATGAACATGAAGAACAGGTTTTTAATCTGTTTTAGGGGTGGATTATGTTTAAAAATGTGTTTAGGCGCCAAGATTAAACAAGTATTTAATCCGGGTTAGTGGATGGGTGAGGTGGAAGGAGGGTGAGTTGTGATTCGCTGGTTTGGTTGAGTGGGACAGGTGTCACAAGGAGAGTGGTCCAGGTAAGTTGTATTGTCTGCCAGGTTACACCCCTCACTTTTCTTCTTTCTTTCACTTTGTAAATAAACACATTAAATCCGTTTTCATTTGTTAGCCAAGTTTCTTTTTTCACACTTTTGCCCCAAAAAGTTTTATAAATTAATTTCAGGGGTATTTCTTGCCAATTCTTGATTCTTGAAGGACTGATTTGGTATTTTCTTCAAGGATAATGGTCTTAACTTGTATGATTGACATTTTGGAGGACTGAAATTGCCAAATCATGATTAATGAGGGACTATTCTTGCCAAGTCTTTCAAAGTCAAGGGTCCTTTTGGTAATTTTGAGATTTTCAAAGGACCAAATTTGTATTTCATGTAACTTAGAGTCCTTCTTGGTATGTTTGACTTTGAGAAGGACTAATATTGACATTTTAGTTTTGTTGAGGGATTAAAATTGCCAATTCTTCAAAGTGGAGGGCCCTTTTTACAATATTGACAAACTTTAGGGACCAATCTTGTAATTATGAGGATACAAGGGTATAAAGTGACAATTCTTCCATATTGGAGGACCCTTCTTCATAAATCTTCAAATCTTCAAGGGTTTTCTTTGAAAATTCTTCATTAGGACTTGGTTCATTGTGCGGCTTCGTTTCCCGTGTTCGTTTTTGCATGATTCTTGTGATCTTTTGTCATTTTCTCAATATCCGTACCTAAAATACACAAGCAACAAACACAAGCATATATTGGGGTATTTTGTTGATATTTTATGCATTTTAAGCCCTTTTTGGATGATGAGACTATGTATAAAAGCAGTCTCATCAGAACTTAATTATAGGCTTTCAACAAAAACCTAGTCAAACCTTTAGTGATGCTTGGGAGGAGTTCAATGAGTTATTGAGAAAATTCCCTAAACATGGATTCGATGAAGTTCACCAAATCAATACTTTCTACAATGGACTAAGACCTAATCACCAAGACTCACTCAATGCTTCCGCGGGTGGAAATATTCTTTCTAAATCAATGGTAAAAACTAACACACAATTTGATGAGAGAGTCCATGTCATTCAAGAAGGAGGTTCCAAACCATTTGAGACTCAACTCCTTTCATCAATACAAGAATTGACTCAAGCTCAAACGGAAAGTCAAACAATTTTGCAAAACACCCAAAAGATGCAACAAACCATGATGAATGACTTTATGAAATCTCTTTAGGCAACAATTCCACCAATGATATGCATGCTATTGCTCTTTCATGTGAAATTTGTGGAGGTCCCCATTCCTATCAACAAGGTGATAAGGTACAAGGTTATCAAGGGGAGTGTTATGCCTACCAAGAAGAACATAGAGAACATTTCAAACCCAACATCAATCAAAACAACCTTTCTTATAAGTCTCAAAACTATCTTGCACCACCGGGTTTTCCATCCAATCTACCCACCCAAACTCAACCTAATCCCCCTCAATTGTTACAAAGGAACCAAGGACCTAGACCACAATACCAAGGGAACAACTATAAAGCACCCAACACCTTTCACAATAAAGGGAATAACTTTTATCCACCAAATCAAGGATTTAATGCACCACATCCACCGTATCGAAACCAAGGTTTTTATCAAGGGAATGTGCAACCTAACCCCATGGATTTGATTCTTCAAAAGCTTACTTCCTATGAGAGACAAATGAAAGAGGCTCAAGAGGAAAACAATAAGAAATTTGCTCTTCTTCACAACCAAATTATGCATAATCAAAGACCACAAGGGGCTTTACCATCTAACACACAAACAAACCCGAGGGCAAATGTCAATGCTATTACAACAAGAAGTGGAAAAACAACACATGATCCTTCACCTCCTACACCTTCTATTCTTAAGCCTACTTTGGTTCCAACTTGTAATAAACCTTATACATCTTCTTCACCACCTCCAAGCTCTACTATTTCATCACCAACACCGTCTCAACCTATACCCACTTCTCCTTTACCTTCCACAACTCCCAATGAAGAAGCGAATAAAGAGAAATCTTCCACTACAACACTTACTCCACCTACACCTAAACCAAACCTTCCTTATCCTTCAAGATTGAGAAAGGACAAATTGAAAAACAAGGATGATATACAAGTCTCAAACTTCTTAAGAATGTTCAAGCAACTCAACATAAACATGTCCTTTGCGGAAGCTCTTGCTTATATGCTGAAATTTGATAAGATGTTCAAAGATCTCCTCTCCAACAAGGAAAAATTGGTTGATTTGCCCAACACATCCCTTAATAAAAATTATTCTGCCGTGTTGCTCAAAACCTTACCTACAAAACTTGGAGATCCAGGGCGCTTTTTGATCCCTTGTAACTTTCCTGGGGTGGAAAATTGCATGCCATTGGCGGATCTAGGGGAAAGCATAAATCTCATACCTTTATCGGTTTGGCAAAATCTCTCTCTTCCTAAGCTCACTCCAACTAGGATGACCCTTGAGTTAGCCAACCGTACCATAGCTTAGCCGGTAGGTATTGCGGAAGATGTGTTTGTATGTGGATAAGTTTAACTTTCCGGCCGACTTTGTAGTGGTTGATTATGACATGGACCCTAGAGTTCCTCTAATTGCTGGTAGACCATTTTTGAGGATGGGTCGTACTCTAATAGAGACGACGGAGGGAGAACTAATTAAGAGAGTTGAGGATGAGAAAGTGGTGTTTAAGTTAGGAAAAGTGTGTGATGAGAAAGTGACTAAGAAGTCTCAAGCTTGTGAAACCATTAACATAGTTGATGTACTTGATGAGGTGTGTGATGAGCATTTCCATGACGCTTGTAAGAGTAATAGTAAAGATATACCCCATGTTGAGACCGTGGCCTCAATTTCTCCCTCCTTAACACCTTTTGGAGAGAGTGATTTCCTATTGGAGGAATTTGAGTCAAACTTCCTTGGTAATGATGATTCTCCCATTAATTGGGAAGAAGACATTCTCACTATCCAAAAGTTGCTCAATAAGGATCCCATTCCTTCACCCATCCCACAAGAAGTTACCAATGATGATCCATCCATAGTGAAACCTTCCATAGATAGTCCACCTCCTCTTGAACTTAAGGACCTTCCATCCCACCTAGAGTATGCTTTCTTAGAGGGGCAAGACCAATTACCCGTGATCATTGATAAAGATTTGAAATAGCATGAGAAAGAAAAACTCATAGAAGTCCTTAAGAAACATAAGCAAGCCATAGCATGGAAAATATCCGATATAAGGGGAATTGATACACATTTTTGTACACACAAAATCCGTATGGAAGACGATTACAAACCCGCTATTCAAAGCCAAAGAAGGGTTAACCCTAAAATCCATGAGGTCATTAAGAAGGAAGTTATCAAACTCCTTGATGCGGGCATGATTTACCCCGTTTCCGACTCTTCATGGGTTAGCCCGGTACATTGTGTTGCTAAAAAGGGTGGAATCACCGTAGTACCCAATGAGAACAATGAGCTTATTCCTACTAGACTTGTTACGGGTTGGAGAGTTTGTATTGATTATAGGAAGCTCAATGATGCTACTAGGAAAGATCAATTCTCATTGCCTTTTATGGACCAAATGCTTGAACGCTTGGTGGGAAATGAGTACTATTGCTTTCTAGATGGATTTTCGGGCAATTTTCAATTACCCATTGACCCTAAGGATCAAGAAAAGACCACATTCACTTGTCCCTATGGTACATTTGCTTACAAGAGAATGCCTTTTGGCTTGTGTAATACACCGGGGACATTTCAAAGGTGTGTGATGGCAATTTTCCATGACATGATTGAGCAAACTATGGAAGTTTTCATGGATGATTTCTCGGTTTTTGGTGATTCATTCACCTCTTGTCTCTCCCATTTAGAACGTATGCTAAAGAGGTGTGAAGAAACACGTCTTGTTCTTATTTGGGAGAAGTGCCATTTCATGGTCAAAGAGGGGATAGTCTTGGGACATAAGATATCCAACAAAGGTTTAGAATTGGATCGTGCTAAGATAGATGTGATTGCTAAGCTTCCCCTACCTACCACGGTGAAAGGAGTTAGGAGTTTTTTGGGTCATGTGGGGTTTTATAGACGTTTCTTACAAGATTTCTCTAAGATAGCAAGACTGATGACCTACCTCTTGGAAAAAGAGGCTCCTTTCATTTTCAACCAAGAGTGTTTGGATTCTTTTGAGATACTTAATGAAAAGTTGACTAAGGCTCCCGTTTTGGTTTCTCCAAATTGGGAATTGCCTTTTGAGCTTATGTGTGACGCTAGTGATTATGCCGTGGGGGGCGTGTTAGGACAAAGAGTGAATAAACATTTTCAACCTATACACTATGCTAGTAAAACCAAGACGGGTGCACAACTTCATTATACCACTACGGAGAAAGAGTTGCTTGCTATAGTCTATGCCTTTGTGAAATTTAGACCATATCTTGTGCTATCCAAAACCATACTCATTCCGCTCTCATGTACCTCATGACAAAGCAAGATGCTAAGCCTAGAATTTTGAGATGGGTTTTATTGCTACAAGAGTTTGAGATAGAGATTTGTGATAAGAAAGGAGCCGAAAATTTAGCGGCAGATCACTTGAGTAGACTTGAGCATCCTTTTCAAGGAGATTTGACTCATAAGGAAATCAATGAATCCTTTCCATTAGAGGAGCTCATGTCTATATCTTCTCAAGAGGATGCCACCCCTTGGTTTGCGGATATTGTAAACTATCTTGTGGGGGATGTGCTAATAGAGGGTCTCACTTCCCAACAAAAGAAGAAATTTCTTAAGGAAGTGAAGTATTACTTTTGGGATGACCCTTAACTCTTTAGTCAATGTGTGGACAAAATCATTAGACGGTGTGTAGATGGGCTGATGCATTTAAGATTTTAGAAGTATGTCATAAGGGGCCTACGGGTGGACATTTTGGGCCCAACTATACCGCCAAAAAAGTCTTTGATTCGGGTTACTATTGGCCTTCCATATACAAAGATGCCCAAGAGATGGTGAAATTTTGTGATGTATGTCAAAGACAAGGAAAAATTACTCAACGAGATGAGATGCCATAAAACTTCATTCAAGAGTGTGAGATTTTTGTTGTGTGGGGAATAGATTTCATGGGACCTTTTCCATCTTCTAAGGGAAATAAGTACAAGCTCGTAGCGGTGGATTATGTGTCAAAGTGGGTTGAGGCCAAAGCCTTACCTAATAATGATGCTCGAGTTGTAGTGAAATTCTTGAAGCAATTATTTGCTAGATTTGGTGTACCTTGGGACATCATAAGTGATCGTGGTACTCAATTTTGTAATGATCAATTCACAAGAGTTATGAAGAAGTATGGTGTTAATCATAGACTTTCTACCGCGTATCACCCTCAAACAAATGGTCAAACCAAGGTCACAAATCGTGGTTTAAAGAGAATTTTGGAAAGAACTATGGGATAGCATCGAGCTTCTTGGTCGAATAAGCTTGATGATGCTTTGTGAACTTTTAGGACGGATTTTAAGACAACAATTGGTTGTACTCCATATAGGCTTGTCTATGGAAAAGCATGCCACCTCCCATTCGAGTTAGAGCATAAGCCTTCTTGGGCTCTCAAGTGGGCTAACTTTGATTTAAACCAAGCCGGTTCACATAGAAAGGACCAACTCAATGAAATGGATGAATTGAGAGCCACTGCTTATGAGAACGCATTGCTTTATAAGGAGAAGACTAAGCAATTGCATGATGCTAAGATCAAGAACCGTGAGTTCAAAGTTGGAGAGCCGGTTCTCCTCTTTAACTCAAGGTTGAAACTCTTTGTGGGCAAGCTTAAGTCTAGATGGTCCGGTCCATTCACTATTGCTAAAGTATTTCCATATGGAACTATTGAGTTTTCACAACCCTATGGTCCAAATTTCAAAGTGAATGGTCACCATGTTAAGCATTTTTTTGGGGAGGACATTTCCATGGAAATGGTCCAAGAGATCCCCATTTTCCCCATGAATTAATTCATTATGGGAAGAGTCGAGCTAGAGACTCCTTAAATCAAGCTTGAATAACTAGGTTTAGAGGTTTTAGACTTAGAGTGTTGTAGGTTAGAAATAAGGATGGAGAGTTGATGAGAAGTGTAGGGGAGACCTTCTTTTGTCTTCATGTTGTTTGTAGGGTTGCTCACTTATCACATGCTTTGGAGCTTATGGAGGAGGCCCTTGTATCCGGTTCACTTTGTTACTATTGTGATTTTTCATGGACATATTATGCTTTAAAAATGAATTCACTATAGTTGATCTTTCCTTAACTTGGGTTAAGCAAAGTCTATTCATTGTCATAAGTGTAGGGGATGTTTTTACTTCCATGCTCTTAAACATTGAGGACAATGTTTAGTTTAAGTGTAGGGGGTCTTCTATCGAAGTGACCTTACCTCGACTTTGTCATTGACCTTCATGATAACATGGAAATTATTTTTTCAAATATCATTCAAATTTTTGATCTACTTTGGCCACAAAAAATATGCATTCATAATTTTTGCATTAATCATTTTTCATTTGCATAACACATTTGTATTGTATATATTTCTTCTTTATGAAAATTTGAAAGAGAAAAATATAATAAGGACATGGTTTAACAAATTTAGACTTCTTTGACATATTAGGCCCACCATGGATATTTTGACTCAACCCGAGTTTGCTTACCCAAGCATTATCTAGCTAGTATCCTTAACCATGTAGTCCTTCATTGGTCTATTAGGCTAAGCATCCACCACTCTCATTATTTGAGACTTTAAATTTGTGGAGAATGGGAGATGATAGAGTTGAAGCAAGTATAAAAGGGCTAGATAAACTTCATGATAATTACTTGTGGCTAAACCCTTATCTTCTGTACCTCTATTTTCTTCGCATGTATTTATGTTAATAAATAATCAAGAACGGTTTTAATCAGTTTGTAGTCTCTTATGCATTTTTGTCTTATCATTCATGGTTGGTATAAGTACGAAAAAAAATGAAAAAAAAATAATTATACAAGACTCCCAAGAGGGGCAGTGAAGTGTTAATTATAGTAACTATTAGATTCCAATATTACCTTGACGGGTTGCGGGGATTTAATAGTTGCTCCAATCCAATATTACCTTGACGGATTGCAGGATATAAGATCCAAAGTCTCAAAAAGGCGAAGGATGTAAATTATTTCGTGAGTTTTATTTTTCTTTCCTTAGCGAATGTGTAGCTACTTATTAATGCATGACATGAGGATTTTACACATAAGGCGAATGACTTATTACTCTTGAAACGGACTTATATTAATGGTGAGCAGTTATTCAAGTAATGGATGAGAGGATTACTTAGGATTAAAATCGTGCTTCCTTATTTTTGGATTTTACATTTCTTATATTTCACGCTTTAAATAAATACAAATTTGCCTTCAATCAATTTGCTCAAATAATAACCGGTTCCTTATTTAATTGTCATGAATAAGTTGATGCACTTTTTACTTGTGAATGCAATGATCCCATTTTTAAGCTTGGTATGGGGAAAGTGAAATTTGAGGGTGATAAGTGTCCATGGAACCAAAGCCCTAATTTAAGTCATTGATTTCTTTATGAGTTTTTCATCAAAACCATTTCAAGAAAATTCAAAAATATATAAATAGAATTGTTTTCTTTGCATTGCATTGTACAAAATCAAAATCATGCATCATATAGTGTAGAATAGTGTAAAAACATTCCATATTGGCCAAGGTGGGTTAATTATGAGGAAAATGTAAATTTTTGTTTAAAAATATAGCATTGCATGAGGTCATGGCAATGTTCAAGTGTAGGGGATTTGATATGAGTTAAATCTCATATCAATTTAATCATATTAAACCCTAAAACACGAAGCAAAATACCTACTTTATTGTGTCAAAACAGGTTTACGTGGTGTTTTTGTGTTTGTGTTCACTTGAATAGGTAAATTGATACAATATGAAGAAATCATGGAAATCAAACTTATTTGTGATGAAAAAGACAAGAAGGATGCTAAATGACAAGACTTTGAAGATGAAGGACCTATCTTGACAACATTCTAAAGTTGAGGGACTTAATTACAAAGTTGATAATGTCAAGATTCAAGTCAAACATGGTCATTTCTCAAGTCAACTTAATCAAGGAGCTTAAATGTTCAAGTATGCAAGTTGAAGGACTGATTTTGCCATAAGAATGAAGATATTAGCTCAAAACAACAAACTGCCAAAGTCAAGGGGCAAAAACTGCCATTTTTGGAAGTTAATATAGGGCTTAATCCGTGTGAGTATCTCTTAGCGAATCAGATTGCAAGAATAATGAGACACGGATTGCCAAACGAGCTGCCACCTCACATTTGCATTAAATACAATAAGCCAAAACAGTGCTCCCGCTATCTCTCTCTTTGGACCAATCAGGATTCGCCACTTAATAATCTATTTTATCCAAAATAGATAACGATCCGTGTGAAGGGATATCATCCAATAAAAGAACTCCACGTGGTGTCTTCTTCAACATCACAGCCCAGATTGAACAAAGAGTTATACTACATTTCAGAAGATGATTTATACATGAAAGATGCTCGTTTTCAAGCAAGGATTTCAACCCATTCACTTAATTACCCTGAAATTCACTCAAACAGAAAATCGCAAAATCAAGTTCATAACGGCTAGTTACAATTGAGAGTGTTATGACACCTGGCAACCTCCTATTGGTGGGAACACATCATTACTCCTCGCCTCACTTCATTTCAGTTCTATAAATAGATGGATAGGTCCTCATTTTGTGTAACGTAGAAAGTGTGAAAAACACACATACTTTTCTTTTCTCCTTCAGTTCAGTTAGAAAGTAGTTAGCAACTCAAGAGATTGACAACCTCTTGAGTTTGTTAGTAGTTATAATATCTTTACCTTCCTTTTGAAACAACTTTTACTTCAATCAATAAAATTCACTCCATTTCCCTTAAATCTTCATACTGTTTACTACATACTTTTACTCCTGTTACTGTTACTAGTTTCTAGTGATCACATTGATCAATAGAAGCTCTGTGAGTAGTTGTTATTCAGTTTGATCCAGTTCATTCCAGTAGCTGCATTGAAGTCTATAGCTGATTTTGGGTAGAATTTGATCAACAATAGCTTTTGGAGGTGATTGATATGGTTGATTGGTGGTGCTAAGGTGGTGGTTTAGCACTGTTAGAAGGCTCAGCGCCTCTCTACTCCATCAGAGGAGGCCTGTTGCTAATAGGTTTCAAGTTTCTTAGTTTGGTTCCACTCAAATGTTGATTGGATGTTCAATTCCTAGTGTAACATAATATGCTGCTCTGATTATGTGCTAGAACTTGTTTTAATGTAATTGATTTGATTTGATAGCTTGTTAGTAGATTTGTATCCCTTAGCTTGTTTTTACCTGATTTCACTCTTATTCTCATCAGTCATAATCTTTTAAGTGCATTTTGTGGTTAAGTGATTGTACAATTCTGAAATTATGTCTGATACCTTTCCTTTAACTCATTAAACATGTCTTGATAGAAGTCAAGGTTTGGATCACTCATTTACTAAAAGTTGCTTCATAAAAGTTCACATCAAAATTGACAAGTAGTGTTTGGATCTGTCAAATTTGTTTACTTCAAGTGTGTTAATCTTGATAAGATTTGCTCATTCATATTCAGTAGGTATTTGGTAACAAGTGTAATCAGTTTTGAAGTCAAAATAAAGGTCAAAAAGGCAAACGACTTGTAAAACGTTTGGGTCAAGTCTGTGATCATTCTTCATTCAGAAACTTGCTTATTTCGAATCCTTGTAATTACTTCATTTCACAACCAATTTCCTTGAAACAAGTTCCTAACTGTGTCTTAACATCCAAAATTTAATTCTGTGTAAGGAAATTATACAGTCTTTAGAATTCAGCTAGAAATCAGCTTATAAATAAGACCTTTAGCAAATGCAAGTTTCTATAATATCAAGGTTGACTGTTTTCTTGGTTTTCCAATTCCACTTCATAAATCTAGTCATTTTCTTTTACAAACCTATTTAGAAACATGTCATAAGTAAAATTTGAGCTTTTTAGTTTTTTCCATTTTTGGTCAAAAAAAGTCAAACAAGCACTTCTGAGCTTAATTCCACTTTCTTGCTTATTCTGTGGATCATTTTCAAGAAGAAAAGATATTCCCTACTCTTAAGAATCTGAGTAACAAGTTTGTGCATTAAAAGCAAGTTGTAGATGTCTGGCTTATTAGATAGCTTATTCATGGCTTATTGGTTTGAGCTTATTTGAATTTTACTTGGTTTCAAGATTTTTCCTCATACCAGTCTAGCTGATTTTATATTTTAAGACTTTTGAAATTTGTTTGAGCTTAGTTGGTTCAGTAATAAGCTCATACGAGCTTATTCTTTGATTGATGCCCGTTTTTGCTTAATGGTTCCATTTAATTGCATCTTCTTCCTTGAAGTTTGTTTCTGTTTGTAATTGTTGCTAATCTTTCTACTAATTAGGGTTTGCAATTATTAAGCCCTTAAACTTTCAACAACTTGTCATTTTCAGTTAGACAGTTTTATAGTTTGTTAGAAGTTTGTTACTAGTTGTTGGAATTTTCATTTTAGGTCCTTGCATTTCTGAACTTTACATTCAAGCTTTGTAGTTTCATTTACTTTACATTTTTAGCACTTTACTTTCATGTTTTTTATATTTTGTCCTTTTGTGAATATTACTTGGTAATTGCTAAGTGTTTTACGGATACGTAGCTTAATATTTTTCACCATTTTTACGTGTTGTTTGAAATAGACATAGAATATCCAAAAAAACCTATCAACCAAGAACAATAATAAACTTGAGATTTTTAGGACTTTCAATTGGTCAAGAATCGAGAGAAACGAACTTCAATATACTCAATTTCACCTACCTCGGTGAAGGCCCTAGAAGAGAGGAGTTTTTGGATATCTTGGATTTATTGAAGCATCTCACATCTGGTATCATTTAACTGTTTGCCCTACTGTGTATGACTCTATCATTCGCCAGATTTGGGCTACTGCTGACACTCGCGAGGTTTTGGGTCGCCCCTTGGATCTCCATGCCACTATTGATGGTCCCTCTTATATGGTGACTGAATCCTCCATCAGGTCTGCCCTTCATCTTCAAGATGATGATGGCATTATTTCTCTCCCCAATGCGGAGGTTTTGGATGGGATGGTTGCCATTGGGTACAACCATGAGGGAAAATTTAATTTTTAGAAAAATCGTTTTTCGACTCAATGGAAGTTTCTTGTCCACTTCTTGATTCAGTGTTTGAGTCCCAAGGCTGGGAGTTGGGATGCTTTTCCCATCTCCCTTGCTACTGGTTTGGTTTGTCTTGCCCAAGGTCGTAAGTTTAACTTTTCTCGTCATTTGCTAGATGGTAAGAGAGGAAATCTTGGTGGTGGTTCCAAAAAGAAATTTCTTATGTATCCTAGGTTTTTACAACTGATACTCATGTGTTTTCCTAGGAATAGAAAAGAATTTGTGCCTTCTAAACTCACTCCGAAGGTGTATGCTAACATGAAGCTTGGATATCTTGGTCCTGAAAGGCCTCTTACTGATGCTATGTTGGGGATTGCCCAAGGGGGTCCCAATGTGGTTCCTTCGGCTGATCAACCCGAGGAGGAACCTCATTTGGTTGATGACACTATGGAGGAGGAGCTTCTTGCTTCTAGGGAACGTCGTGTGGAGGTTTAGGAACCTGCTAGAGAGGTGGTAGTAGAAATTCCATTTACCTCGAAGGCTACTTCTTCCACTTACCCACATGTATCTCCCTTTCTTGATTCTCCCCCTCCTAGTCCTGTTCACCCTTCTACTAAGGAGCCTTCTAGCTCTCATGATCCCAAGGCTGACCAATCCTTTGCTTCTGGTCACAATGAAGCATCCCCAAAACCAAGTCCTCTTGGTGGGGAAGCTGAGGAACAAGTTACTCTCACTTCTTTACTTGCTTTGGTGCACAAGTACTATGCAAATATACTATCTTTAGAGGATGAGCTCAACAAGCACCTCAAGCTTACTCGGGACTTTATGCTCCCTTTGGCTAATAGAGTAAAGACATTGGAGAAGTTGCTGAAGACCAAAAGAAGAAGCTTGTTCTGTCTGATACTAATGAAGAAGAGGAGGAAGATGGTCTAACCGTTTTGGCCAAAGCCACCTTTGTAGTCCAGTTGAGTGAGGACATACATGCTCCTCCTAGTGCTTTTAGAATTCCCACTTCTACTGTTGGCCACGTGCCAAGGACTGACACTTCTGGTCCTTACACTTCCACTCCTGGTCCATCCAATGTTGACAAGGGTAAAGCCCCAATGCCTGATGCACCCTCCCCTCCTAGAAAGAGAACACACAGACAAATGGAGGAAGAAAGGTTAAGAGAGGAGGCTGCACAAAAATTACAAGAGGAGTTTGAGCAAGAGGTTGCGGGTGCCACAGCAGCTGCGGCTGATGATGAAGCTTTGAGGAAGCAACGCCATGAAGTGAAGCACAATGTGATGTTTTAGGACAACGCTGACTGGATGAATGTGGTTACCATTCTCACCTCCGATTACTCTCAGTTCACTGATGTCTTGGGTGCGGATGTGAATCAAAGGAATTGTGTTTGTCGGGCGATGTCTCTGATTCAAAGGCAAGGGGAAGACCTGGCTGCTCAACTTCGACAAATTCGCCGCAACAGACCACTTTCTTATGCTGAACAGAAGAAGCTCATGCAACAATATGTGAAGAATCAATCTGGATCTTACTTCACTTATGAATGGACCATGAAGAGAGTTAAGGAGCTGTCTGATGATGAGCTTAAGATTTTGTACAACAAGATGATCCAGTTGAATCATGGGGAAGTGCCCAGGCCTACAAATGCTGTATTTCACCCCCTGCTCCTGTTGCTCCATCCCCCAATCCTAGGGCTGCCCCAACTCCATCCTCCGGTGCTCATGATGAGGGTACATCTACCATCCCAATTGCTGATGAGGGTACTTTTGTTGTCCCTTCTAGTATATCTCCACAAGTTGATGCCACCTCTTCATCTCATGTTGAAGCTACTACCACCCCAGTTGTTGATCCTACTCATCCACCAGTTTCTGAGAAAACATCTACACCTGTTATTAATGAAGCTGCTACTGATCCCATGCTTGTTGACCTGACCATTTAGGATGATGCTCATACCTCTCCTTCTGGTGCTGCTACTACTACTCATGCTAAAGTCAAGGATGAGCCTTCTCCTTCTTCACCTACGCCTCACAGGTCTATTCGTAAGAACAAGGCTCGCCGTGGCAAGGCTATTTCTTTGGGAGAAGAGGGACTCTGCATACTTAATTGATACCGCTTCTGACAGTGATGATGATATCCCACTTGGTCGTGGCAGGATTGTGTATTGGGAAATTGAACCATCCCCCATTGTTGCTGGTACTTTTACTCATATGATCAATGTGACAATCCGTCAATTTGAGGTCGTTTTTTATTCTCAAGTATTATTTTAAAATCATTATTTTATTATTAATTTATGAACTCACTCACTTTTGGGAAGAAATAAGGGTTTACGTCCTAAAGTAGCATCGACTACGTCTAAACCAGAAAACTCTACGTTACGTGCTTACGTTTACATACACCGTTTTTGTGACAGTCCAACATTTCAGGAAATAAGTTTATTCTCGAATAGTATTTTGGAATTTTAATTTGTGTTGGTTCATAAACTCACAAATTTACGAGAAGAAATTAGAACTTACGTGCATAATTTAGCGTCTTTTGCGATTAAACCGGAAACCCTAGGTTTACGTATTTACGCTTTTGAACTCCGTTTGTGATGAGACAATTTTTATTAGAATCGTTTTCTGTCGTAGATTCATAATTTATAAAAATGTCTTTCGTAAAACGACTCGAGGGTACGTAAATCGAGGAAACTAGAATCAAAGAGTACCCGTAAATTAGTGGAGATGAGGCAAGTTTACACTTGCCTCACCCCCACTATGGGCGGCCAAATAAAAGCCACAACACCATCTTGGTGTCAAAGCTATATGAACTAAGTGGACACATGTCCATCTAGTCTTCCAAACTTTACAAAACCACTACCTAAAACCATTATCTCATTTCACAACATGCAAACTAGCTAAATCTCTCTCTTCTCCCCTCCTTGGCCGTCCCATATACACCACTACCACCACCATTCATCAGAAATTCTAGCCATGAACTTCAACTATAATTCACATTATGTTGAAGCCTAGTTGAGAAGATGAAGATTGGAGGTGGTTATAACATGTGAAAAGAAGTTTCTATGGAGGTTTAGGGCTGAGTTCATGAAGGTGTTCATCCATTTGAAGGACCCAAAAAGTTGTCTAGAAAGGTCGAAGATTTGGTGGCAAGATCAAGCCTTGTTCATCCAAAAATCTCATCATTTCATCATATTGATTGGTATAGGGATCAATTACTTCCTATAATCTTGTTATTTTGTAAAAGTAATCATGTATTTTCTTTATAAATGTATATGTATATGATGATGAATGATGATCAAAATATTATGTGGGGATTTTGTGTTAATAGATTTGGTTAAAAAGGCTAAAATCAACAAGTAAAGATGTTAAAATCTTTGTTAGATTCATAGGCTGTATAAAACAGTAAGTATCAATATGATCACTTGGTTAAATGGCTTGGATTATTAAATATATAGATAGATATATGATTTTTACATATGTAGAGAGTTGGCCACTCAATGGAATCATTAAAACGAGCAAGATATGATGAAAACACTATTGAGGTACAAATATGTATAATTTGTTTTGGATGAATATTTAAAATACCTAAGGGATAATTGAGCAGTATCTATAAAAAGATATTTGTAGCACACATCATGTAGTTTATTCTCCTCAAATTTGAGCTTCTATCTCCTCGTATAACTCAAGATATGACAAAAAAGGTGGAATGGACTTTGATAATCAGATTTGTAAATAAACTATGTTAGGACCTTTGTAATAGTTATTTGTAATAGGTATGCTAGGAGGTATGTAGTTCCTCCTGGTCCTAGTAGCAGTAGGAACACGTGATCCTGGTCTTTAGAAAGTCAAAAAGTATTATTTTGAGTAGTTTGTTAGGATATGCATGAGATATGTTAGGAAAGGATATGCATATCAGAATTACACGTTTTGGTTTAACGATGTATTAGGGTTTCCTTGTAGTATAAAAGGAACCATTGGCAGAAGGGTTAAACACACCTTCATCAAACATTATTCTAGTTGATATTAATATTAGAAATCCTTGGTAAGGATCAAGTCATTATAGTTATTTTGTTTCTTCTTGTTCATAGTATTTGTATTCCGCACTTATAATGTGTAGGTTATCTAGAGTCTTTCTGTGAATAGTCTTATGATTACAGAAGTCGTTCACCATCCTTAACATGCTGCAAGATCCATATCTAGTGGACCCAACAAGTGGTATCAGAGCCTGGAAGAGTCTCTGCACAAGAAGAATCAATTTTTCTTTTTACTAACATCTTTGTTTAATCATGTCTACCTATAGTTCCACTAAAACAGGAGAAGCAAGCACCCCTAAAACAAAACAACCTCAGCAAATCGTTGCTACGGTTTCCAATACGAATGGAAAATTCCCTCTCTTGAAGAAGGATGAGTATGATAGCTGGGCAATGAAGATGGAATGCTGGATCACCAATACTGATCTAGAACTTTGGAAAATTTTTCAGAATGGGAACAGTAAAAAGCTTACTATAAGAGAAAAGAATGGTAATGTCATCCTTCTAGATCCTAAAACTCATTAAGAAATCACAGTTGTACAGAAGGAAATCAAAGCAAAAACTATATTGCTTCAGTCCCTTCCTGATGATCACATGGGTGATTTTTATCACTTGGATGATGCTAGAGAGATTTGTAATGGAGTAAAGGCAAGGTTTGGAGGGAATGAGGAATCAAAGAAAATGCGCAGATCCATGCTGAGAGATGAATTCATAGAATTTAAGATCTCTGAAACTGAAGGTATTCATCAAGGGTATGATAGGTTCCAAAAGATACTTAGCCAGTTGAATCAACTCAGGTCCATACCTGACAATGGAGACATCAATGCCAGGTTTCTTAGAGCCCTACCTCACTCATGGAATCAGGTAGACATCTATCTCAAAGCAAAAGGTGGCCTTGACTATCTTAATTTTGATGACTTGTTTTATAAACTCAAAACCTTTGAGCCTAATATGAGAGGATACTCAAGTGATTCCTTTCCTACTCCTGATAACTCTGCTTTTGTGAGTTCCATTGGATCTAGTCCAATGTCTTATGCTAGTAGCCCAAGCTATACTGTGTCTTCTCAACATACTTCTACTCCTAAACCAAAAGCCAAGACATGTAGCATGGTAGAAGCTATTCTTCACTCTTTTGTTTCTGATTTTGATCCACAACAGCAGCTTGTTTTTGATGATTTCAAACAGGTTGATAAACTTGACTTAGATGAAATGGATCTAAAATGGAAAATGGCTATGCCCACTCTATAGGTTCATAAGTTTGAAAAGAAAGCCGGTCGAAAATTTAACTACAACCCGAGAGAGCGAGTCAGGTTTGATAGAAGCAAGGTTAGATGCTATAACTTCCACCAGCAATGTCATTTTGCTAGGGAATGCCCTAACAAAACTGACCAGGAGAAGAACAGGTATTCAGCCTTCAAGGTTCAAGAGCTCAAGGATGACAAGAAAGCTTTGGTGTCTGTTGACTCTATGGTTAACTCGAATGATCATCAGACTACTACCTTGGAGTTAGCTAAAGCTTCTACTGATGTGTCTGCAATGATTGATGGGAACCTATCTGATGCCGAGGAAGCTGAAGAATTTGCTCTTACGAGCATCTCACCTCAGGTACAAACTTGCCCTCTTGGTTTCATGATAAATATTCAGAACTGTTGTCTCAATACAATGAGCTAAATGAACAAAATGACAAATATTTTTTAGATGTTCTAGCATATAAGAGTTCTTTAAAAACGTTGGAACAACAAAAAATGTGGCTTCAAGATACTCAACGTGAATATGAGGATAAAATTAGAATTCTAAACATTGATTTAGAAAACACCACTAATGTGCTTAAATATACTGAAAAACTGAACAATGACAGTATTAAGGATAAGCAAGACATGCAGGAAATATTGGATACTACATTTTTTAAGATTTGAAAAATGGAAAAAAAATTGGATACTGCACCCAAGAATCTTTCTAAGTTAATTGATAGTAGCATGTCTGGTAGAACTAAGAGAGGTTTGGGCTTTGATAAATATATTGATTCAGAAGATGTGTTTGATTTATCTTTCTCAAGTGTCTTTGATCCTGATAAGGAGGAGGAGGGAAAACCTAGTTACAATAGGTTTCAACCAGCTGCAGCAATGCATGCTGTTCCTCCACCTCTTACAGGAACTTTTATGCCCATATCTAGGCATACTGACTTGGATGGATCACAGATGCATGAGTCTCCAAGAAGCTCTACTAATACTAATGACTTTATCTCTTTTACTTTCAGTGACAAGGCCAGTGACTATGCATCATGTGGTTCAAGTGAAGAGTCAAGACCTACAAGCTCCAAGAAAATGACCCTGCTGCTACTAGTGCTAGGAAGAGTGAAGAGAGAGTTGCTTCTACTGTTTCCAGTTCTAGTTTATTGAGTCCTAGGAATGTTGATTCTCCTAGAGTTGTGTGTAATAAATTTAGAAGTATGAAACAATGTCATTTGAATAAAAGTTCTGTTAAAACATGCTTTGTTTGTGGAAGTAAATTTCATTTGATTAAGGATTGTGATTTTTATGATCAACCTTCTTCTGTTTATCAAGCTTATCCTGCTCCTGGTTCTCCAGGAGTTGCTCCTTTTTCTTCTAGAAGACTAAACCCATGTGCCCAATCCTATTCTTCTTCTAGAAGGACCTCTCCTTTAGCTTCTGATCTTTGGAGAAGCAAAGGTTGCATCAAAAACAAACCAACCAGCAACTATGTTCAGAAGTTTAATCAGAATTATGCTTTTAAATTCAGACCAAATGTATTTTGGGTTGGGAAATTTGGGCACTGATGTTAAGCCCTCAGCAAGTTTTTCTTGGTCAAATAACAACACCCATATGATGAATAGGAAACCTATGAACAACAGTGGATCTCATCAATCTTCTTGGCTATCTACAAAAGATCCACAAGGCAGACTCAAACCTGAAAATGTTTGGGTCCCCTTAAGACACTAACTTTTGCATATATCTTTTCTGATGTTGTAGATTACTCCATACCAAGATCCTACTCTAGGAATTGTTGATAGTTGATGCTCTAGGAGCATGACAGGAAAGAAAGGACTTCAATCTAACTTTGTACCATTTCAAGGCGGAATGGTCTACTTTGGAGGTGGTGAAGGAAGGATCTCTGGCAAAGGAACTATACTGACACCTAACCTTAATTTTGAGCAGGTCTACTATGTGGAAGCACTTCAACACTTCAACTTGATCTCTGTCTCACAGATTTGTGACAAGAAGCAATTTGTTCTCTTTACGGATATTGATGCACTAGTGTTATCCAAAGACTTTAAGCTCCCAGATGACTCTCAAGTTCTACTCAGAATCCCTAGAAGACACAATCTCTATAGTATCAAGCTGAATGAAGTTAATCCTATTGGTCAACTAGCTTGTTTGGTTGCTAAAGCCTCAGAAGATGAAGCTACTAAATGGCACAGAAGGATGGGACATGTAAACATCAAGGCCATTCACAAATTGGCAAACATGAACTTGGTCTTTGGTATACCTCCCAAAACTTTCAGAAATGACATCAATTGCCTTGCGTGCAGCAAAGGCAAACAACACAAAGCATCCTTCAAGGCCATTACTGCTCTCAGTCTTATAACTGAACCATTGCAGCTACTACACATGAATTTATTTCGTCCTACCTCCATTAGGAGCATTGACCACAAACAATACTGTCTTGTGGTAACTGATGGGTATAGCAGGTTCACATGGGTTTTCTTTTTGGCTGCCAAAAATGAGACCTACTCAATTCTCAAAGATTTCATTACACTCATTGAGAATCAGCTGTCCAAGAAAGTGAAAGGTATCCGATGTGACAATGGAACATAATTCAAAAATGCAGACCTCATAGCACTTTGCAATTCCAAAGGTATCAAAAGATATTATAGTGCTGCAAGGAATCCTCAACAGAATGGTTTTGCAGAAAGGAAGAACAGGACACTAATAGAAGTTGTGAGAATCATGCTTGCAGACTCCAAACTTCCTACTATGTTTTAGACAGAATCTGTTAATACTACAAGTTATGTGTTGAATAGGGTTTCAACTTCCAATCCACACAAGAAGACTTCCTATGAGCTACTCACAACTAAAGTACCTAGCATTACTCATTTGAAGCCATTTGGTTGTCCTGTCACCATTCTGAGTACTAGTGACTATTTGGGGAAATTTGATGGCAAGGCAGATGAAGGATACATAGTGGGATATTCAGCTCACTCTCGGGCCTATCGTGTTTATAATCTCCATGCCAAGCGTATCATTGAAACTATTAATCTCAGGTACTTTGAGGAGAAGACAAACATCCAAGGCAAAGGTCTTGAATGGTATTTTGATCTTGATTATCTTAGTGACTCATTGGGATATTTTCGTTTTAAAACTAACCAAGATGCAGGTCCACAAGTGTTTGCAACTTCTAGTGCAGGTGCTCATTCTAGTTTTTCGGACTCAGATGAGGAGGATGATATTTTTGTTGTTCCATCCTATTCCACCATAGTGTCTCCAAACAACAATGCTACTCCTATTGATGCTTCTCCATCAAACATGGTGGACTCACAAGGAGCTCTTGACACATTGCTCAAGCAACAACAAGATGCTACTACAATAGCTGTTCAAGGAGGCTTTGAGTTTCCCTTGAGTACCCCTGATGTCCAAGTTACTCCTAGTGCTCCTAATGTTACTCCTAGTGCAAGTTTAACACCTATTGGTAGTCCGTTTAGTGATCCAACTTCCTCAACTAGATTCTCTGGTCCTTTTGACCTAGGAAACTATCAAAAGAAGACTTCTACTAAGCTGGATGATATTCATAAGCAACCAATAGATGGCATTTTCGACTCTGCTTCATATGATGATGACATTGTTGGGGATCTTAATAACTTGGCACCAGAAGTGGATGTAGCTCCTATTCCTGTTAAGCAGATGAATAAAGATCATCCTACTACTCATATCATTGGAGATCCTGGTTCTATTGTCAAGACTCGTCGCATGCATAAGAAAGAAACGTCTGATCATCATGCTCTTGTGAGCTATATTGAAGACCAAAAGCGTAATAATCACACAGACTTTCTTTACTGTTTGTTTTCTTGTTTTCTTTCACAGGTGGAACATAGGTCAGTCTTACATGCTCTTGAGGATCAAAGTTGGGTGCTATGTAAGAGGAGATGCAGCAGTTCTTGTTTCATAATGTTTGGATCCTAGTTGACTTGCCAGATGGAAAGACAACAATTGGTACCAAATGGATTCTTAAAAACAAGAAAGATGCAAGGCGTATTGTGGTGAGAAATAAGGCTAGGTTGGTTGCACAAGGTCACACACAACTTGAAGGAATTGACTATACTAAAGTATTTGCTCCTGTTGCTAGGATTGAGGCCATTCGTCTGTTTTTTGCTTTTGCTTCTAATGTTGGCTTTACGGTTTTTTAGATGGATGTCAAGAGTGCATTTCTCTATGGCAAGATTGATGAGGAAGTTTATGTCACTCAACCTAAGGGCTTTGTGGATCCACTTCATCCCAAGAAAGTTTACAAGGTGGTCAAAGCTCTATATGGACTTCATCGGGCTCCTAGAGCTTGGTATGAGCGTCTGTCCACTTTCTTGTTGAAACACGGCTACAGAAGAGGCACTATTGACAAAACAATGTTCCTTAAAAGGAATACCAGGGACATCATCCTAGTTCAAGTGTATGTGGATGATATTATCTTCGGTTCTACTAAGAAGGAATGGTGTGATGAGTTTGAACAGTTAATGAAAGGCGAATTTCAGATGAGTGCCATGGGAGAACTTACATTTTCCCTTGGTCTTCAAGTCAAGAAACAGTCAGATGGTATTTTCATAAGTCAAGACAAGTATGTTCATGAGATTCTTCAGAAGTTTGATGTGGAACCTCTTAGACCAGCACCAACACCTTATGAAGTCACTAAAGTCAAACTCAAGAATGAGCCAGATCCTCTGGTAAATGTTCACATGTACAGGTCAATGATTAGCTCACTCATATATTTGACTGCATCACGTCCGGACATTATGTTTGTAGTAAGTGCTTGCTCTAGACATCAGGTGGCTCCAACCGTATCTAACTTGAATGCAGTCAAGAAAATCTTTAAGTATATCAAGGCACAAACAAAGCTAGGCTTGTGGTATCCTAGGGAATTACCTTTTGTTCTTGAAGCCTATAGTGATATTGACTATGCAGGTGCTAGTAATGATAGGAAATCTACTACTGGTGGTTGTCAGTTTTTGGGTCGAAGACTTATCTCATGGCAATGCAAGAACCAGACAATAGTAGTTACCTTTTCAACAGAAGCTGAGTACGTAGATGCTGCTAGTTGTTGTGGACAAGTCTTGTGGATACAAAATTAGATGCTGGATTATGGGTTCAACTTCATGAACACCAAAATTTTCATCGACAGTGATGAGACTGCTTTTATACATAGTCTCATCGTCCAAATCGGGCTTAAAATGCATAAAATATCATTAAAACTGCCAAATATATGCTCGTGTTTGTTACTTGTGTATTTTAGGTACGGATATTGAGAAAAGGCAAAAAGATCACAAGAATCATTCAAAAACAAACACGGGAAACGAAGCCGCATAATGAACCGGACCCAAATCTGGAATTTCCAAAATGGACCTTGAAGAATTGAAGATTGGCAACTTTAGTCCCTCATTTTTGAAGACTTGGCAAGATTAGCCCTTGAAGAAATCAAGATTGTCAACAAAGGTCCTCCATGTTTGAAGATTACACAAGTTTTACCCTTGAAGAATCCAAAAATACGCATTTATGGTCCTTGTTTTAAGTTTGGAAACAATATGTGCCAAAAATGACAATATGCCAAAGTTAAATACAAAGGGGATGAAGTTTGTTTCCTAATTAATACAAAGTGAAGAAGAAAAGAAAGCTTGGGGACCATTACTGCCAAATCACACAACTTCATCCTCCACTCACAGGCTTACACGTCACCATAACCCACCCATTTACCATTTACCCATACCTCACCCAGCCCATTACCCAACCCATTCTAATACCCGGTTTAATTAAATAAACCTGGGTCAACTCACTAGTTAAACCCCCTTCCCTCCAAACACCTTTTTTAAATAATCTATTTCCCTTTTTGGATTAAACCACTCCTAATCACCCTCTTAAACCCTAATCTACCCCAGCCTCAGTCACCTTTAATACAAAGGGTTTTTGGCTAATATTGTCCAGATCCCTGATTAACAACCTTGTCACCTAATCCCACCTCCCTAATCACCACAAGACACACCCATGTGTCTTGTGGGACCCTCCCCTGCTGCGTCACTTTCACCCAAACCCCAAATCCCGACCAATTAAACGTCCAAGATTTTTCTACTTGGTCCCCAAGGCTAATTGGACGTCTATGATCAACAAACAAGAGCTCTCCTTTAGCTTCTGATCTTTGGAGAAGCAAAGGTTGCATCGAAAATAGACCAACCAGCAACTATGTTCAGAAGTTTAATTAGAATTATGCTTTTAAATTCAGACCAATGTATTTTGGGTTGGGAAATTTGGGCACTGATGTTAAGCCCTCAGCAGGTTTTTCTTGGTCAAATAACAACACCCATATGATGAATAGGCAACCTATGAACAACAGTGGATCTCATAAATCTTCTTGCCTATCTACAAAAGATCCACAAGGCAGACTCAAACCTGAAAAGGTTTAGGTCCCCTTAAGACACTAACTTTTGCATATATCTTTTCTGTTGTTGTAGATTACTCCATACCAAGATCCTACTCTAGGAATTGTTGATAGTTGATGCTCTAGGAGCATGACAGGAAAGAAAGGACTTCAATCTAACTTTGTACCATTTCAAGGCGGAATGGTATACTTTGGAGGTGGTGAAGGAAGGATCTCTGGCTAAGGAACTATACAGACACCTAACCTTAATGTTGAGCAGGTCTACTATGTGGAAACACTTCAACACTTCAACTTGATCTGTGTCTCACAGATTTGTGACAAGAAGCAATTTGTTCTCTTTACGGATATTGACGCACTAGTGTTATCCCAAGACTTTAAGCTCCCAGATGACTCTCAAGTTCTACTCAAAATCCTTAGAAGACACAATCTCTATAGTATCAAGCTGAATGAAGTTAATCCTACTGGTCAACTAGCTTGTTTGGTTGCTAAAGCCTCAGAAGATGAAGCCACTAAATGGCACAGAAGGATGGGACATGTAAACTTCAAGGCCATTCACAAATTGGCAAACATGAACTTGGTCTTTGGTATACCTCCCAAAACTTTCAGAAATGACATCAATTGCCTTGCGTGCAGCAATGGCAAACAACACAAAGCATCCTTCAAGGCCATTACTGCTCTCAGTCTTATAACTGAACCATTGCAGCTACTACACATGAATTTATTTGGTCCTACCTCCATTAGGAGCATTGACCACAAACAATACTGTCTTGTGGTAACTGATGGGTATAGCAGGTTCACGTGGGTTTTCTTTTTGGCTGCCAAAAATGAGACCTACTCAATTCTCAAAGATTTCATTACACTCATTGAGAATCAGCTGTCCAAGAAAGTGAAAGGTATCCGACGTGACAATGGAACAGAATTCAAAAATGCAGACCTCATAGCACTTTGCAATTCCAAAGGTATCAAAAGAGATTATAGTGCTGCAAGGACTCCTCAACAGAATGGTGTTGCAGAAAGGAAGAACAGGACACTAATAGAAGTTGTGAGAATCATGCTTGCAGACTCCAAACTTCCTACTATGTTTTAGACAGAAGCTGTTAATACTATAAGTTATGTGTTGAATAGGGTTTCAACTTCCAGTCCACACAGGAAGACTCCCTATGAGCTACTCACAGCTAAAGTACCTAGCATTGCTCATTTGAAGCCATTTGGTTGTCCTGTCACCATTCTGAGTACTAGTGACTATTTGGGGAAATTTGATGACAAGGCAGATGAAGGATACATAGTGGGATATTTAGCTCACTCTCGGGCCTATCGTGTCTATAATCTCCATGCCAAGCGTATCATTGAAACTATTAATCTCAGGTACTTTGAGGAGAAGACAAACATCCAAGGCAAAGGTCTTGAATGGTATTTTGATCTTGATTATCTTAGTGACTCATTGGGATATTTTCGTTTTAAAACTAACCAAGATGCAGGTCCACAAGTGTTTGCAACTTCTAGTGCAGGTGCTCATTCTTGTTTTTCGGACTCAGATGAGGAGGATGATATTTTTGTTGTTCCATCCTATTCCACCATAGTGTCTCCAAACAACAATGCTACTCCTATTGATGCTTCTCCATGAAACATGGTGGACTCACAAGGAGCTCTTGACACATTGCTCAAGCAACAACAAGATGCTACTACAACAGCTGTTCAAGGAGGCTTTGAGTTTCCCTTGAGTACCCCTGATGTCCAAGTTACTCCTAGTGCTCCTAATGTTACTCCTAGTGTAAGTTTAACACCTATTGGTAGTCCGGTTAGTGATCCAACTTCCTCAACTAGATTCTCTGGTCCTTTTGACCTAGGAAACTATCAAAAGAAGACTTCTACTAAGCTGGATGATATTCATAAGCAACCAATAGATGGCATTTTCGACTCTGCTTCATATGATGATGACATTGTTAGGGATCTTAATAACTTGGCACCAGAAGTGGATGTAGCTCCTATTCCTGTTAAGCAGATGAATAAAGATCATCCTACTACTCATATCATTGGAGATCCTGGTTCTATTGTCAAGACTCGTCGCATGCATAAGAAAGAAACGTCTGATCATCATGCTCTTGTGAGCTATATTGAAGACCAAAAGCGTAATAATCACACAGACTTTCTTCACTGTTTGTTTTCTTGTTTTCTTTCACTGGTGGAACATAGGTCAGTCTTACATGCTCTTGAGGATCAAAGTTGGGTGCTATGCAGGAGGAGATGCAGCAGTTCTTGTTTCAGAATGTTTGGATCCTAGTTGACTTGCCAGATGGAAAGACAACAATTCGTACCAAATGGATTCTTAAAAACAAGAAAGATACAAGGCGTATTGTGGTGAGAAATAAGGCTAGGTTGGTTGCACAAGGTCACACACAACTTGAAGGAATTGACTATACTAAAGTATTTGCTCTTGTTGCTAGGATTGAGGCCATTCGTCTGTTTTTTGCTTTTTCTTCTAATGTTGGCTTTACGGTTTTTTAGATGGATGTCAAGAATGCATTTCTCTATGGCAAGATTGATGAGGAAGTTTATGTCACTCAACCTAAGGGCTTTGTGGATCCACTTCATCCCAAGAAAGTTTACAAGGTGGTCAAAGCTCTATATGGACTTCATCGGGCTCCTAGAGCTTGGTATGAGCGTCTGTCCACTTTCTTGTTGAAACACGGCTATAGAAGAGGCACTATTGACAAAACACTGTTCCTTAAAAGGAATACCAGGGACATCATCCTAGTTCAAGTGTATGTAGATGATATTATCTTCGGTTCTACTAAGAAGGAATGGTGTGATGAGTTTGAACAGTTAATGAAAGGCGAATTTCAGATGAGTGCCATCGGAGAACTTACATTTTTCCCTTGGTCTTCAAGTCAAGAAACAGTCAGATGGTATTTTCATAAGTCAAGACAAGTATGTTCATGAGATTCTTCAGAAGTTTGATGTGGAACCTCTTAGACCAGCAGCAACACCTTATGAAGTCACTAAAGTCAAACTCAAGAATGAGCCAGATCCTCTGGTAAATGTTCACATGTACAGGTCAATGATTAGCTCACTCATATATTTGACTGCATCACGTCCGGACATTATGTTTGTAGTAAGTGCTTGCTCTAGACATCAGGTGGCTCTAACCGTATCTAACTTGAATGCAGTCAACAAAATCTTCAAGTATATCAAGGCACAAACCAAGCTAGGCTTTTGGTATCCTAGGGAATTACCTTTTGTTCTTGAAGCCTATAGTGATATTGACTATGCAGGTGCTAGTAATGATAGGAAATCTACTACTGGTGGTTGTCAGTTTTTGGGTCGAAGACTTATCTCATGGCAATGCAAGAACCAGACAATAGTAGTTACCTCTTCAACAGAAGCTGAGTACATAGACGCTGCTAGTTGTTGTGGACAAGTCTTATGGATACAAAATCAAATGCTGGATTATGGGTTCAACTTCATGAACACCAAAATTTTCATCGACAGTGATGAGACTACTTTTATACATAGTCTCATCGTCCAAATCGGGCTTAAAATGCATAAAATATCATTAAAACTGCCAAATATATGCTCGTGTTTGCTACTTGTGTATTTTAGGTACGGATATTGAGAAAAGGCAAAAAGATCACAAGAATCATTCAAAAACAAACACGGGAAACGAAGCCGCACAATGAACCGGACCCAAATCTGGAATTTCCAAAATGGACCTTGAAGAATTGAAGATTGGCAACTTTAGTCCCTCATTTTTGAAGACTTGGCAAGGTTAGACCTTGAAGAAATCAAGATTTTCAACAAAGGTCCTCCATGTTTTAAGATTACACAAGTTTTACCCTTGAAGAATCCAAAAATATGCATTTATGGTCCTTGTTTTAAGTTTGGAAACAATATGTGCCAAAAATGACAATATGCCAAAGTTAAATACAAAGGGGATGAAGTTTGTTTGCTAATTAATACAAAGTGAAGAAGAAAAGAAAGCTTGGGGACATTACTGCCAAACCACACAACTTTATCCTCCACTCACAGGCTTACACGTCACCATAACCCACCCATTTACCATTTACCCATACCTCACCCAGCCCATTACCCAACCCATTTTAATACCCGGTTCAATTAAATAAACCTGGGTCAACTCACTAGTCAAACCCCCCCTTCCCTCCAAACACCTTTTTAAATAATCTATTTCCCTTTTTGGATTAAACCACTCCTAATCACCCTCTTAAACCCTAATCCACCCCAGCCTCAATCACCTTTAATACAAAGGGTTTTTGGCTAATATTGTCCAGATCCCTGATTAACAACCTTGTCACCTAATTCCACCTCCCTAATCAACACAAGACACACCCATGTGTCTTGTGGGACCCTCCCCTGCTGCGTCACTTTCACCCAAACCCCAAATCCCGACCAATTAAACGTCCAAGATTTTTCTACTTGGTCCCCAAGGCTAATTGGACGTCTATGATCAACAAACAAGAGCTGGCATCTTCACATGGAGCTTTTTAACCAAATTCAAGATAAAGACCCCAAGGGCATTTTTGGATCATCATGCTATTAGGGTTTAGGGTGTTATTTTTCTTGTATTATTTTATTTAGCTATTTAGAATGTTCAATTAGGTAGTATAAATATGGACGTCTTGTGTCCATATTCCTTGTTCCAGTTTTTCTAGCAAAAAATTTTGTAATTCCTTTTTAATCAATATAAACTTTGGTGTTTGATGTTCAAAGTAATTCCTTTTATGATTTGTTAAAAGTTGGTAAACGTTTTTTAAGCTAGAATACTGAGTTCCATTAACATTGTTGAAGTAATTTTGAGTTTTCAAAATTATTTTCAAGTTTCTGAAACATTGATTTCACTTGTTGAAATCTTGTTTCAAGGTTGATTTTTCAGGGTTTCAAGTTAGTTTGTTTAAGTGTTATCAAAGGAAGATTTTCATTGGTTCAATGTTTGTAAGAAAGGTTTTAAAAAGGTTTCAGAAAAATCAGATTTTGGATATATTGTTTGTTCACTTTTTCTTAGCAGGTTATTTAGAATTTGTTGTCCAAGTGTACTGCATAGGCCCGGGCCTATTTGGAGAAGGCTAAGCAGCCTTGGTGGGACCTGGATGTGGGTCCCACAAGGTAGTCTCTTGTGTTCTCTCATTTTCAGTTTTAAGTGTGATTTGTGTGATTTGCTTGTGTTTTGTTTAAAAGTTTGTTTAAATGTTTGTATTTGCTCATGTTGGGTATAATATGCATGGTAAGAGTGATTAGAAGCAGTTTGATTAGGTTTAGATTTGATTTGCTTTGTTAGATTTTCATTTTCAGTGTTTAAAAGAGTGTTTGGATACGGGTTTTAGCATAAGTTTGTGAGAAGTACAAGTTGTTAAAGCTGTTAAATTCAACTCCTTTTTGTTGACTTTGTGGTATACCAGTATTTGAGATAGAATTGTTTAGCTTTGGCAAGTCTTGTATGCTTAAAACTTAAAACATAGTAACAATCTGTCATAGCCATAAACTGATCATTTTTTGTGTGATTTTTGCCATCAAAGCTTGTAGGCTGATAGTTTGTAGGTCAACTTAGGGATTGTTATCAGTTACATGCTCTTTGGTCTATGTGTGTGCAAGATTTGAAGGTTTGAAAGTCGATTTTGTGCCAACTGCATCAGAAAAACACCCCCAGGCCTAAACAAGTCATATCAGCAACAGTCATTAGCCATTTTGTGCAATTTTTGTGCTTGATTTGTGTGCTACTTGTGTGATTTTGTGTTTCCAGTGACTCCCTATACTCAACTGAGTATAGGGGTGCCCCTTGTGTCCATCAAAAACACCACAAAGACCAAGGATCAAGTCCTCTTGATCCTATCTGCATAAGTGAAGAAACCATTTTTCCTTTGAGTTCATAAAGAACCAACTGGGTACGATTCTGGCACTTGAGTGATATAATCTTGTTTAAATTGGATTTGGATTTGTGTTTTTGAGGCTTAAAGAGTATCAGGCTTAAGTTTTTAAAAGAAAAAGAAAAAAAATATAAAAAGTTCAAAAAGGACTGGCCAGGATTCGAACCTGCGCCATCCCTCTCACCACACACACTCACTACCATTGCGCCCTTGGGTCTTTTACTGACCAATGGTGTTTTCATAATCTATTTAACACGTTTTGAGTTGGGATTTTCCAAAATAAGCCATGGCCTTTTTAGCTTATTTGAGCTTATTGGTTAAGCTAATTAGCTAAGTAGCATTTTTCCTAGGACTGTTATAGAGTTTAGGATTTTTCTTAGCTAAGTTTTGTTTTTTCTCTTTCTTTATTTATTTTTAATCATTTTTTAATTACCCGTTTTTATTTAATTAGATAAAAAATAGGAAAAAGCATTTTAAAAATCCATAAAAATGGTTTTAGGTTTTGTTTAAGTAATTTGAGGTTTACAGCTAAAAAAGTTTTCAAAAAGTCTTATTTTTGATTTTATTTGATTTTAGGATTTTTAACCAACTTTAAAATTAAATATAAAATTATTAAATAGGTTTTAGAAACTTTTAATTGCATTTCTGTCTTAGTTATATTATTTTAGATTTTTGGTAATTTTTTAGAATTTTTTAGTAAACTTTGAATTTTTTTGATTATTTTATTATTATTTTATTATTAAAAATTGAAAGTTTGTTTTTTCTACTTTTTTTCATTTTTCCTAGATTATAGACACTAAATTAGGAATTTTGTAACTTTCCAAATATTTTTAGGGCTTTTTAATTATTTTCTAGAATTTATTTAAGTTTTAATTGATTTTAATAGTTTTTATGAATTTAAAAATAGTTTTATTTGGTTTTAAAATTTTAAAAAAATACTTTTTAGCTTAATTAGGTCATTTTTGAGGTTTACAAAATTGAAAATCTTGTTTGGGACATTTTTGTGATTTTTAGGGCTTTAATTAGCATTAAAAAGTCATTATCTAATTAATTAAAAGGTTTTAGCAAGTTTGGATTTTTTGTAAACTCTTAGAATACTATTGTGCATTTTTAATGATTTTTAGGAATTTTTAGGTTAAAATTTTAATTTTTGTAGTTTTTACGGTTTTACGTGAACGCGTTTTCGTCTTAGCTCGATCCGTCTTCGTGACCGTCATTTCATCCTCTTTTCTATTTTCTCTTTTCTCATAACAAATAAAATCATCGTTAATCAGTTCAATTTACAACACACTAGCCTCCTCGAGAACGAACTCACTTTCTTTTAGGGTCATTCACACACGGTTTCCCTAAACCGCTTGTTAATACTTACCCTATTTATTGCTCTTTTCCTAAAGAGTAGTAAAAACTCCAACATCAATTTTTGGCGCCGCTGCCGGGGAGGCGTGTTGTGTTTTGATTGAACCATTGTTGTTTTTATAGCCATAATTAGTATTTGTATTAGTAGCACTCTACTAATACGTATTATCGTTTTTCGGTTTTTGTGTGAATATTATTACTATATTGTATACGTAGAACAATAAATTCACAAGTACTCCAAATACGTGAGCAATCACAACCTTCACTTGGGAGGTCATTACCCAATCATTAGATTCGAATCTCAAACCAAAGAAAAAGGCAAAAATAGATAAATACTTTCGTGAAGCTCGATTTTGCAAAATACAAACAATAAGGTGGGTATAAGGCGGTTGTATTTCACGACCTAAAGGAAAAAGGCTCTTAAGTGCTTCGCGCCGCCTCGTTTCCTCCGCTTGCTTGTGCGTATTTGATTTTGAGAGTGAATCGAGGGTTTTGCCGCCCAAAGTATTATTACATATCATATATATTTTCTTGGTTTCTATTGATTAAACCCTCTTGAACGATTTGGTGTTCCACCAGCGTTCTAAAGTCATCGAAGGCGTTCACTTCACGTGATCGTTTTCATTCCTTGAGGCTTCTTTAATCAAGAGATTTGATTAAGGAGGAGATTTTTAGATTTTTGTCTACTTAATACATTCACCAATTTCCAAAAAAATTAATACCATCAAAAACCACAAAAAAATTGAAAAATACAAAACACCAAAAAGAATCTTCTTTGCTCGTCTCCTCGTTGTACGTGACGTTTATGCTAACTCGTAATCAAGCAAAATGTGCACGTAGACGAAAGAACAAAACTCCCACTCTAACTCATTCTAGTGAGGAGTCTCCTATTTACGAACCCATTGTACGAGAAGCACCAACCATGGCGAATCGAACTATGATGGAGTTACTTCAAGCACCCACCGAGGGTTATGGAGAAGCTATTGTAATTCCCGCAATCCTTGCGGAGAATTTTGAGGTGAAAACGGGTTTGTTGTCGATGATCCAAAACAACAAATTCCGTGGTGATGAGAAGGACAATCCCCACAACCATATCCGCCAATTCAATCGTCTTACCGCCACGTCCAAATTCAAGGATGTCTCGAATGACTCGATTAATATGATGCTTTTTCCGTATTCCTTAGCGGGGCCCGCAAAAATTTGGTTAGAGAAAGAGCCACCCAATTCTATATTGACGTGGAAGGATCTCGTTTCGAAATTTGTGAACCAAATTTTTCCGCCCTCTAAGACTACGCATTTGAAAAACGAGTGTCACACCCCACCAATGGCGGAATATGAGGCGCGACGTATGGATATCATCACAACAAATGGTGTCTCTATAGAGAAGACTAAAATGCAAATATAATGTCATAAATGGCGACACAAATGTCATGACAATATCTCAACAATGCAGAAGTCTAGGTAAGTAGGTAACAGTCCTACCACTTACCCAAGACAAACAATAAACATAAACCAAACAAACATATAGGTGCCAACATGTATCACCTATCAAAAAAACATAAAGGTAAACTAAGAAGGAACGGGGATCTCCTTCTATATGCAATCCTAAGGCATCCAAGTCTAGCCACTTCTATCCTCAAGCTTAACCACATTCTCACCTGAAAGAGACACTAAAACACGTCAACATAAAGTTGGTGAGAGTCATAGGTTTAGACTCCAACGCTAAATCAGTTACAAGCTGTGAATAACAACCATCAACACAATAACATATGGACAATGTGCTACAATTATGTATTAACAACTAGCATTCAAAATCAATCATTCCAAACCAAAATCCAAGGCTCCTACCTTGCCAAACAACATGGTACCATAGATGATCACACTATGTACCTATCCCAAGGCCACTACCTTGTCAAACCACAAGGCCACTACCTTGTCAAACCACAAGGCCACTACCTTGTCAAACCACAAGGCCACTACCTTGTCAAACCATAATAACTGAGACGACACGTGTCCCACGATCCAAAACATACACAATCAAGAATCACATAGCCATTAATCACATAATGTACACACAAGTCCATCACAAACCATAAAAACATTCACAACAACAATTTAGAAATAACTCAACACAGTGTCTCTTCCATCCCATCTGGAAGTCAAAATCAATAGTAAACATGGGACTATGAAACTCACCTGATAGCTCCTTCACACGTCTTTGCACTAGCAACAAGCTAACAAACCAAAAACACGAAATCAATAAACGAACCAATCACTAAGATG
Source organism: Glebionis coronaria (assembly GCA_025667525.1). Taxonomy (NCBI): domain Eukaryota; kingdom Viridiplantae; phylum Streptophyta; class Magnoliopsida; order Asterales; family Asteraceae; genus Glebionis; species Glebionis coronaria. Next base: position 329,233,101 of record CM046879.1, read on the forward strand.
GCTCATTAACCTATGATGGACATCTAACCCATTCTCACATATTTACCTCATTAGTAAGCTCTAATTACCCCATTACCCTTCCTTAACAAGTCCTTAACTTGGTTAAGTTTAATAACTAACCCGTTCGTATTTTACCCAAAACAGTCCCAGTTTTTAGGTCTCAAAACTTTAGGTCAAACGCCCACTTAAACCTACCCATGATTTCTGTAAAAGGAATATTCACATCCTTACATATGTTGGCTAACACCTCCCACTTGCCCTAACCTTAAAGCTACTGTTAAGGCCCCGATATATATATAACTACTTTCGTCATTCCAGATTTCCTGATTTTAAACGTACTAAAAGTTTGTTACCATTAAGGGGTCTTACCCTAAACCACCACCTTATCCCAAGTGCAGATATTAACTACAATATATAAACCATCTCTCAAGTTCGTGAGAAGATCCCAATGCAACCATAAGTGCCCCAAACAACCCAAAACTTAAAAAGAAAACAGGCTGAATTCAAAACTGTTTTGACCTCCGACTGTTGTAACCTGTTTTTGACCCACTTCCCGACCTCCAATTTAGTTCTCGTTTCATGAATTGGAAAGCCACTTCAAATAGATTTCCAGACGTACTTGGATCGTAAAATAAGAGTTTATAGAACTCCCGATATGATTAAAACAATTGACTCAAAAATCTGCCCAGTTTTTAAAAAACGGGTTTAACAAAATCAACCTCATTAATTAACCCTAATCCCTCTAATTACAAGCCCTAATTTATGTAATCATCATATTATGATTAATAAAACATTAATTTACTGTTTTTATATTAAACCCTAACCTAAATCCATCATAAGATTATTAAAGAAAACATAAAAACAATTTAATTAAAAAGGGATTTGAAGATTTACCTTGGATTTATGAAAACCCCCAAATTTTATGAAGAACCCTAATTTTTTATAAGACTCACGAATTTCCTTCATCTCCAGGAGAAAAATAATGAATTTGGTTTAGTATATACATTATATAGGGTATGGGTGAATCCTAGTCCAACCCAAAGCCCACTTTCCTTTTTTTTTCCTTTTCTTCCTTTTTTTTTCTCTTCTAAACCGACCCAAACACCCCTAATTTCGTTTTTTTCTTTATTTTTTTTTCTTTTTATTGTTAATTAATATCTTATTAATATTACCTTAATTTACCTTAATTTATTTCAGCTCCTAAAACTTCCAAAACCTCAAAACCGTAAAACTAGTCAAATTTACGCGTTTTACCGTAAAAGACGTAAAATATACACTTTTATAATAAATCTCAAATTTTGAAATAAACTTTATATTTAAGTCCTAAATGACTTAAAACCATCCCGAAAAATATTCATATGGATAATTACCTCACCCGAGACCTCTAAATGCTAAACCGTAAATCCTAAAAAAAATACTATTACTATAATACTTATACGTATACGTAAACACCACAATATCACCATTTTCATTTCATAGTTACCACTTGTGATCTCATGAACATGAATTAACCGTTCCTCGATTTACTTATGAGTACTCTATACTCATAAACGATAATCACACCAACCTCGTTCACCCAAAATAAACACGTAAGCACAAAAATCAAGTAGTCACACATAAAATAACCTAAAAATAAGACCAAGTGACGAACCTCAAAACCACGGTTGTCACAACGAGATTTCTAAATTTTCACAAGAACCAAATGAGAGTTTTTCAACGGCTTGGAATAGGTTTAAGGAGATGTTACATGAATGTCCTCATCACGGATTTTCCGACTTACATCAAATCGACACGTTTTACAATGGACTTAATGATCATGAAAGAGATTACTTAAATGCCGCCGCGGGTGGTAATTTTTTGTGTAAAACGGTTGAAGAAGCTTTGGTCGTAATTGAGAATAGGTCTAAGGTTTATAGCCCTCGTAACACACCGAGTGTTGCCAAAATGTGCTCATCCTCGTCTCGTAGTATCAATGCCTTACATGATGAAGCTAATGAGGAAAATCGGTTTTTCGATAGGTTTTCGACCCTTATGTCCCATTGGAAAGCTCAAGAAGCTTCGAATTCCGCTTCGGTTAAAGCGGTTTCTAAGAGTTGTTTGTCGTGAAGTGGAGCTCATGATCTTTCCGAGTGCATTACCGCGGATGGTAACACTTCGAGTGCTTATGTAGCCACAAGAACTTATAACCAAAACGGTCAAGGTTCCCGCCAAAATCAAGCTCCACCAAATCAAAATGCTAATAACTATCGCAACAACAACCAAGGTGGTAATTATCAAGGAAATCAAAGAAATTACAACAAGGGTAATTATCAAAGTGGAAATGGGCAAATTTCAAACCAAAACCAAAACCGTGATTTTCAAACTTCTACTCAAGGTTTTCAAAATGATCAAACCAAAAATCTTCAAGGAGAGTTTTTGAATTATGCTAAGGCTAATGATGCTAAGTTTGACAATATGCAACGTGAAATGGTTAGCTTAAGATCCGAGTTGAAAAACAAGCTTAAAAACGAACTTGCTAATGAACTTAAAACTCATGCTAACAAAATGGAAGGAAATGTCACACGTCTCCAACAAAATCAACAAAAAATGGAGCAAGGACAACATGAGATTAAGCAAGAGTTGTTAAAAGCGGATGCTAGGCAATCTAATTTTGAAGACCGAATGGCTAAAATGTTTGAAGCTATCATGTGTAAGCCCTCTTCTTCGGGTGGTCTTCCTAGTGATACCATCGTCAACCCGAAAGGGGAGTTGAAGGTTATTACTACTCGTAGTGGTAAAACTTTCAAAGAACCCATTTCTCGTCCAAGTACTTCTATGGAGAAGGAAAAAGAGAAAGAACCCGAGGTGGTGGTTGAAAAGGAGCACATACAAGCCCACGAAGTACCGCTCAAACCACACCTACGGTTGAACCAATACCAATCATGGAACCCGAGATTCCAAGGCCGATGCCTATGCCTATGCCCCAACCCACACCACCTTTACCTTACCCTTCAAGACGAGACAAGGAAAAGGCACAAGAACGAAATAATTATCAATTTGAACTCTTTATGTAAATGTTTCGTGACTTGCATTTCAATATAATTTTTGCCGACGCCTTAGTCATGATGCCTCGATTTGCCGCGAACTTCAAAAGTATGTCGAATAACAAAGAAAAATTGCAAAAATCGTCTAGTTGTTCATCGGTTTTTCTAAGCCGCATACCTCAAAAAGTCGGTGATCCTGGAAAGTTTTTAATCCCATGTGCTATACAAGACATGGAAGAATTCTACGCCTTGGCCGATCTTGGTTCTAGTATTAATTTGATGCCTCTTGAGATTTTTAAATCGCTCAATCTTCCAAATCTCACTCCTTCAAGAATGTCAATCGAAATGGCCGATCATTCTACGATTCTAGCTTGTGGATTTGCCGAGGACGTATTTGTGAGAGTTGGAAAGTTATCCTATCCTGTAGACTTTATTGTTGTTGACATTCCCATCGATCCTAAAGTTCCGTTAATTTTAGGTCGATCTTTTTTTGATACCTCGAGAGCACTTATCGATGTGCATGCAAGGAAAATCACTCTTCGTTTCAATGAGGAAGAACTCGTCATTAATGCAACCCAAAACTCCACTCTTTCTCATGTGTATTCTATCACGTCTTTGTACAATGTCAATCCCATCAAAAACATTTGCAAAAGAATTTCAAATAGAGTTTTAGGAGTTGAGAAAAATGAAGTTCCGTCCCCTCCGCCGGTGGAGGTTAAGAGTGTTAAGCCTACGGTTCCAATTGTGAATGATTCTTTGGATGATGAATACGTTGATCCCGATGGGGAAGTTTTCTTTGTTGATAAACGTTTTGAAAACTCACCACCACCTATACCAAAACGGTTTCAAAATGTGAGAATTTTTAGTGTGACTAACATTGCTTTAGAAACGCCAAATATTTTCGACATAATTAAATCTGGTTTTCACAAGGAGAGTGTAAAAGATGAAAAAGGAAAAGATTTTGAATTGAATTTAAAAGTTTTTTCTACAAATCTAACTCCGTCATCACCACGTGTATTGAGTACTACAAGCTCGTCTTCTCCTTTTGAAGATGCTTTGTGTGGACTTAGTATGGGGGAATCCCCTTATATTCCCTCCCCTTTCTCCACCGAGGACGAGATATTTGATCCTGGAATTGCTTATATAGGGAAATCTCGGTCTTCCACCGATGCAATAAATGGAAAATCTTTTCATTTGATTGGTGCAAGTCTACCTCGAGTAGCTCAATGTTTTTATGACTTACCCATTGTCCCACCCTTCTATTTCTTCTCATCTATTTTCTTAAAACCCTTTGGGTTTGTGTTGGCACACGATGAAGTGGCGTTGGTTTGTTTTTCCAATGAAAACGAGAACGCCATCTTCGATCCCGGTATTTTGCACCATCAAAGGACTTAGTCCTTTATACCGGTTGTTTTTGGGCCTTGTTTATCATGTAAGCCCCACCAAAAATTGACCACACCATGACTATCCCTAAATGATCACATTTATGAGGATTCGAGTCGAGCTTTTGACTCGGTTATCAAAAACAAGGTGCCTCGTGGGGGAGACCCATGCTTATCCATGTACATATTATTGCTTTCTAATTAGTTTAATGTGAGGGGATTTGTGCCCTTCCAACCTTTGTTCCGTGGTTGTTTGTGCATTGTGGTTTTTAGATCATGATCTTCACGATTGGAGCCTCTCGTGTTCGTTTTGTGGGAGCACTCGATCGTTTGCTTTGGAGACATTTCTCAATATCCATATGATATATCCTTTTGATGTTCTAACCTTAGGTTTTTAGCACACTTCATAAACGGCTATTAATTTATTGGTTACACCCTTTCCATACTAGATTAGGCATTCGACTACGTCTCTAGTATGGGGGTGTTTGCACCCCTAGACTCGAAACATTGAGGACAATGTTTAACTTTAGTATGGGGGTGAATAGATACTTGCCTTGCCAAACCTTCACGCTTTCCAAAGTTTATCTTTTTTGTTTATCGTTTTGTTGCAAAATAAGGCTAAAAATGGCCAAATTTTAAAATTTTTCTCATGTTTTATAAGTGTTTGAAGATACGAATGTAGGTTTTCCGATGGCGAGAATAAGAGTAATTTTTGACTCGACCGTGCGTGTTGAGCACTTACCTTTGATTCCTTAACTACATTAGGCTAAGTTTCTTAAATGAGGACGAGAAATGATAGAGTTAATTATAAGTTACTATGCTAAACATAGAGTATTCGTATTCTTTCAAAAACTCATGTGTTCTCGTTGTTTGCTTATTCTCCCTTCGCATGAAAATATTTTTTGCGTAATAAATATTGACTTAGCGGTTTAGTTAGGATTGTTGGGTTTCTAGTCTTTTCTAGTAGCTTCTGTGTAATTAAATTGGGAAGACATTAAGGTATCGCCAGCGTCACGGTTTTGAAGTATTGGCACCCGAATAATCGAAAGCTTAACCCAATAATAAGATTTCAAGTTCTTACCTAAATCTAGCAAACAATTTGAAGCCCCACAAGGCCTAAAATCTATGCAAAAATTGAAAGTGAATCAAGCCTTAATCTTCGAAGCTTTAAAGATCCAAAATTTGATTTTGCGTGAGGATATACGTCTTTGGCTAATAAAACCACCGATGAGGCGGATAATAAAAGGCAAGGCAAGACCGAAGTCATAATAAAAGCTTCATGGCGAAGTTGAATAAAAGATGGAGATAAACCAAAGATAATAAGTCCCTTCCGTTAGGGGGCGTATAAAAGTCTTGGTAATAAGTCTCATGTTCAAAACCGTTATAAAACCGTGTTTATCGATTCTTCTTGTTGACTTAATTTTTTGACATCGTTGTCTATTAGGAGGGGTTATTGATTTGATGGTCTTAGTTAAACCGTTAGGACTCTATTTTTAGACCTAAATCTCTATAATCGCATAAGTCAAACAATGTATCCTCGTGAAACATTCAAGACAAAATAAAATATAAGAGATACAACTTAGGAATAATGGGAGGATAAGTACGTGATTAGGGCATATGAGTAGTGTTAGCATTACTAACTTATAATGACAATGATCTCGTTACACGCTTGGCATGGAATTAGGGTAAAATTCGAGGACGATGAAATTATTTCTAACGAAGCATTCACGTGTTCTTATTCTATGAACCTAAACGTCCCATTTTGCGATGAATATCATACATTATGTCTAAAACACAAGAAGTAATAGTAGTAGTAGTGTAGCTAGTTTATCATTTCAATAAAGTGAATAAAAATGAATTTTGGAGGTGCTATGATACTTTATTCTAGCATTGCGTGAGGGAACGGTAATGCTTTAGTATGGGGGCGTGATGAGACTGCTTTTATACATAGTCTCATCTTCCAAATCGGGCTTAAAATGCATAAAATATCATTAAAACTGCCAAATATATGCTCGTGTTTGTTACTTGTGTATTTTAGGTACGAATATTGAGAAAAGGCAAAAAGATCACAAGAATCATTCAAAAATAAACACGGGAAACGAAGCCGCACAATGAACCGGACCCAAATCTGGAATTTCCAAAATGGACCTTGAAGAATTGAAGATTGGCAACTTTAGTCCCTCATTTTTGAAGACTTGGCAAGATTAGCCCTTGAAGAAATCAAGATTGTCAACAAAGGTCCTCCATGTTTGAAGATTACACAAGTTTTACCCTTGAAGAATCCAAAAATATGCATTTATGGTCCTTGTTTTATGTTTGGAAACAATATGTGCCAAAAATGACAATATGCCAAAGTTAAATACAAAGGGGATGAAGTTTGTTTGCTAATTAATACAAAGTGAAGAAGAAAAGAAAGCTTGGGGACCATTACTGCCAAACCACACAACTTCATCCTCCACTCACAGGCTTACACGTCACCATAACCCACCCATTTACCATTTACCCATACCTCACCCAGCCCATTACCCAACCCATTTTAATACCCGGTTTAATTAAATAAACCTGGGTCAACTCACTAGTCAAACCCCCCTTCCCTCCAAACACCTTTTTTAAATAATCTATTTCCCTTTTTGGATTAAACCACTCCTAATCACCCACTTAAACCCTAATCCACCCCAGCCTCAATCACCTTTAATACAAAGGGTTTTTGGCTAATATTGTCCAGATCCCTGATTAACAACCTTGTCACCTAATCCCACCTCCCTAATCACCACAAGACACACCCATGTGTCTTGTGGGACCCTCCCCTGCTGCGTCACTTTCACCCAAACCCCAAATCCCGACCAATTAAACGTCCAAGATTTTTCTACTTGGTCCCCAAGGCTAATTAGACGTCTATGATCAACAAACAAGAGCTGGCATCTTCACATGGAGCTTTTTGACCAAAGTCAAGATAAAGAACCCAAGGGCATTTTCGGATCATCATGCTATTAGGGTTTAGGGTGTTATTTTTCTTGTATTATTTTATTTAGCTATCTAGAATGTTCAATTAGGTAGTATAAATATGGACGTCTTGTGTCCATATTCCTTGTTCCAGTTTTTCTAGCAAAAAATTTTGTAATTCCTTTTTAATCAATATAAAGTTTGGTGTTTGATGTTCAAAGTAATTCCTTTTATGATTTGTTAAAAGTTGGTAAACGTTTTTAAGCTAGAATACTGAGTTCCATTAACATTGTTGAAGTAATTTTGAGTTTTCAAAATTATTTTCAAGTTTCTGAAACATTGATTTCACTTGTTGAAATCTTGTTTCAAGGTTGATTTTTCAGGGTTTCAAGTTAGTTTGTTTAAGTGTTATCAAAGGAAGATTTTCATTGGTTCAAAGTTAGTAAGAAAGGTTTTAAAAAGGTTTCAGAAAAATCAGATTTTGGATATATTTGTTTGTTCACTTTTTCTTAGCAGGTTATTGAGAATTTGTTGTCCAAGTGTACTGCATAGGCCCGGGCCTATTTGGAGAAGGCTAAGCAGCCTTGGTGGGACCTGGATGTGGGTCCCACAAGGTAGTCTCTTGTGTTCTCTCATTTTTAGTTTTAAGTGTGATTTGTATGATTTGCTTGTGTTTTGTTTAAAAGTTTATTTAAATGTTTGCATTTGCTCATGTTGGGTATAATATGCATGATAAGAGTGATTAGAAGCAGTTTGATTAGGTTTAGATTTGATTTGCTTTGTTAGATTTTCATTTTCAGTGTTTAAAAGAGTGTTTGGATACGGGTTTTAGCATATGTTTGTGAGAAGTACAAGTTGTTAAAGCTGTTAAATTCAACTCCTTTTTGTTGACTTTGTGGTATACCAGTATTTGAGATAGAATTGTTTAGCTTTGGCATGTCTTGTATGCTTAAAACTTAAAACATAGTAACAATCTGTCATAGCCATAAACTGATCATTTTTTGTGTGATTTTTGCCATCAAAGCTTGTAGGCTGATAGTTTGTAGGTCAACTTAGGGATTGTTATCAGTTACATGCTCTTTGGTCTATGTGTGTGCAAGATTTGAAGGTTTGAAAGTCGATTTTGTCCCAACTGCATCAGAAAAACACCCCCAGGCCTAAACAAGTCATATCAGCAACAGTCATTAGCCATTTTGTGCAATTTTTGTGCTTGATTTGTGTGCTACTTGTGTGATTTTGTGTTTCCAGTGACTCCCTATACTCAACTGAGTATAGGGGTGCCCCTTGTGTCCATCAAAAACACCACAAAGACCAATGATCAAGTCCTCTTGATCCTATCTGCATAAGTGAAGAAACCATTTTTCCTTTGAGTTCATAAAGAACCAGCTGGGTACGATTCTGGCACTTGAGTGATATAATCTTGTTTAAATTGGATTTGGATTTGTGTTTTTGAGGCTTAAAGAGTATCAGGCTTATGTTTTTAAAAGAAAAAGAAAAAAAAAATATAAAAAGTTCAAAAAGGACTGGCCAGGACTCGAACCTGCGCCATCCCTCTCACCACACACACTCACTACCATTGCGCCCTTGGGTCTTTTACTGACCAAGGGTGTTTTCATAATCTATTTAACACGTTTTGAGTTGGGATTTTCCAAAATAAGCCGTGGCCTTTTTAGCTTAATTGAGCTTATTGGTTAAGCTAATTAGCTTAGTAGCATTTTTCCTAGGACTGTTATAGAGTTTAGGATTTTTCTTAGCTAAGTTTTGTTTTTTCTCTTTCTTTATTTATTTTTAATCATTTTTTAATTACCCGTTTTTATTTAATTAGATAAAAAATAGGAAAAAGCATTTTAAAAATCCATAAAAATGTTTTTAGGTTTTGTTTAAGTAATTTGAGGTTTACAACTAAAAACGTTTTCAAAAAGTCTTATTTTTGATTTTATTTGATTTTAGGGTTTTTAACCAACTTTGAAATTAAATATAAAATTATTAAATAGGTTTTAGAAACTTTTAATTGCATTTCTGTCTTAGTTATATTATTTTAGATTTTTGGTAAATTTTTAGAATTTTTTAGTAAACTTTGAATTTTTTTGATTATTTTATTATTATTATTTTATTATTATTATTTTATTATTAAAAATTGAAAGTTTTTTTTTCTACTTTTTTCATTTTTCCTAGATTATAGACACTAAATTAGGAATTTTGTAACTTTCCAAATATTTTTAGGGCTTTTTAATTATTTTCTAGAATTTATTTAAGTTTTAATTGATTTTAATAGTTTTTAAGTATTTAAAAATAATTGTATTTGGTTTTAAAATTTAAAAAAATACTTTTTAGCTTAATTAGGTCATTTTTGAGGTTTACAAACTTGAAAATCTTGTTTGGGACTTTTTTGTGATTTTTAGGGCTTTAATTAGCATTAAAAAGTCATTGTCTAATTAATTAAAAGGTTTTAGCAAGTTTGGATTTTTTGTAAACTCTTAGAATATTATTGTGCATTTTTAGTGATTTTTAGGAATTTTTAGGTTAAAATTTTAATTTTTGTAGTTTTTACGGTTTTACGTGAACGCGTTTTCGTCTTAGCTCGATCCGTCTTCGTGACCGTCATTTCATCCTCTTTTCTATTTTCTCTTTTCTCATAACAAATAAAATCATCATTAATCAGTTCAATTCACAACACACTAGCCTCCTCGAGAACGAACTCACTTTCTTTTAGGGTCATTCACACACGGTTTTCCTAAACCGCTTGTTAATACTTACCCTATTTATTGCTCTTTTCCTAAAGAGTAGTAAAAACTCCAACATCAGACAACCAAAGCACTATCTTCATTGTGAAGAATCATGTTTTTCATCAACGAACCAAGCATATGGATATTAGGCACCATTTTATAAGGGATGCCAATGAGAAGAAACTGATACAGGTTCTTAAGGAACATACTGATGATAATGTTGTTGAGTTATTGACTAAGGCCTTTGATGGTCCAAGATTCAACCACTTAGTGGTTCACATTGGAATGGTCAATCCTTGAGGCCTAGGATTGACGGGAGGCTAAGCCTAAGGGGAGGCTTAGTGTACATATTTCATTGCACAGTCTAACTTATGGTATATTCTAACAACAGTTTTCATGGGTATTTGCGGTGTGTGCTACTTCTAGTGGAAGATTTTGGTTACTCCTAGTGGCAATCTTCAGCTCCTAGTGGGTATAAACCCTTCTAGTACACTCATGGTTGGCTTCTAGTATTGCTTTTGGGTCACTGTTCACTTCGTTGACTTTCATTGACCACTTTGTGCTCCTAGTGTTGACCTTTACGCGTTTTGACTTTTAGTCAACGCAAGTTACTTCTGATATATATCTTTTTTTTATCTTTGGTAACTGGGATTTGTAAATAATGGTTAAGGGGAAAGTGGTTACTCTTGCATCAATGATTTAATTTTTGAAAGGGCAACCCCATAATTAGGGGTCAATGAACAGTTTTATGACCATTATTTATGGTCAAATCCCTCAATTGACTCATTCATCCCAACCATACACACACATACGCTCCTACTCTTTCCCTCTTCAATCAATCAGCTTCCATTACTTCAATCATCAACAATGGCTGCTCTTCATTACAAACCCGATCATAACAAGGTGGCCTATCTTGGCGAAGGTCCTAAACGAGAAGAGTTCACAAACATCCTCGAATACATTGAGGCTTCCAATCTAAGGTATGCTTTTACGGTTTGCCTACTGTGTATGATAGTGTTATTCGTCAGTTTGGGGAAACTGCCCATCTAGTTGATGTTTTGGGATGCCCACTAGAGCTCCATGCTACCATAGATGGTCGCTCATATGTTGTGTCTGAGGCATCCATTAGGTCTGCCCTTCATCTCCAGGATGAAGGTGGCATTGTCTCCATTCCCAATTCAGAGGTATTGGATGGGATGGCTGCTCTAGGCTATAATCATGGGGGAAGTTTAACTTCCAGAAAAATAGGTTTTCCCCCTAATGGAAGCTTCTGGTTCACTTCTTGATTCATTGTATGAGTCCAAAGTCTGGGAGTTGGGATGCATTTCCCATCCCCCATCCCCCTGGCTACTGGTTTGATTTGTATTGCACAGGTTCATGTTTTTAACTTTTCTCATTACTTGTTTGATGGTATGATTTGTAACCTTAGTAGTACTAGTTCTAGGAAGAAGTTCTTGATGTACCCTAGGCCTTTGCAGTAGGTTCTTATGTGCCTACCTAGGACTAGGAAGGAATATGAGACCCTAAAGCTTAGTTCCAAGGTGTATTCGAATATGGCACTTGGTTTTAAGGGTCTTTGGAGGCCTCTTACTGATGTTATGCTGGGCCTTGCCCAAGGGGATCCTAATGTGATTCCTCTGGCTAATGAAGCCGAGGAGGAACTTCCATTGGAGGATGATCCTATGGAGGAGGAGCACCATGCTACTGGTGTGCCTCATGTGGAGGTGGAGGAGCCCTCTGGAGAGGTGGTGGAAGAAATGCCATCCACCTCAAAGGCTTCCCCTTCCTCTCGCCCACATGAGTGCCCATTTGCTGATACTCCCCCTTCTAGTCCAGCTCTGCATTCTGCTGAGAAGCCATCTAGCTCTCATGCTCATATGGATGACCTATCTGTTACTTCTGCTCCCAATGATGCATTCCCCAACCCAAGTCCTCTTGGTGGGGAAGCTGAGGAACCAGTTACACTAACTTCTTTGCTAGCTCTTACGCACAGGTATTATGCGAGGGTTGTTTCATTAGAAGATGATCTTAATCAACACCGCAAGCTCACTCGGGACTTTGTACTTCCCTTGGCGAACAGGATTAAAGCACTGGAGTCACAACTGAAGCGCCAAAAGAAGAAAGTTGTGCTTTCTGATTCTGATGAGGATATTGAGGAGGATGGGCTGACTATTTTGGCCAGGGCTGCTTTTGCTGATAAGACGAGTGATGATTTGCCTGCTCCTCCTAGTCTTTCATCCATTCCTAAGACTGCTGATCCCAAGCCAATGTATGTTTCCACTGGTCCTTCTGCTGGTTCTTCTCATGATCCCAAGGGCAAACCCCCTATGACTGATGCACCCTCTCATCCAAGGAAGCGTACTCGCAGACAAATAGAGGAAGAAAGGTTGGGGGAAGAGGCTTCTCAGCGACTACAAGAGGAGATTGATCAACAGCTAGGGCTGAGGATGAAGCCCTTCAACAGAAAAGGCGTGAGCAGTTGAGACATGATGCCATGCATTGGGATGACAATGACTGGATGAGGGTGCTTACCATACTTACTTCTGACTACTCGCAGTTCATGGATTTGTTGGGAGCTGATGTGAATCAACATAATTGTATTCCACGGGCAATGGCTTTGATGCGAAAACAACAGTTGTCTCTGGCTGCCCAACTTCGTGAAAAGCGCCATAACAGACCTATGTCGAGAACCGAGGAGAGGAAGTTGATGCAACAATATGTTAAGAATCAATCGGCTGCTTACTGTCACACTGGATGGACATGGGAACGATTTAGGGGGATTTCCTTTTATGAGCTTAAAGATATGTAAACGAAGATGATCAAGCGTCAAAACACACCGGTCCCTCAACGCTTTATTTATCACCCTCCTCCAAGTGTTGTTCGCCCTTCTCAGCCTGCTGCTACTCACACTTCTTCGTCTGGTGTTCCTAAGGATACTTCTGGTGTTCCTAAGGATACTTCTGCTGTTCCATCTGTTGGTGCTCCTTCTACTGCTATTCCTACTACCACCACTTCGACTGTTCATCCCACTCACTCTCAGGTTCATACTACCACCACCAATGAAGCTACTACCACTCCTGCTACTAATCCCACCCCTGCTACTCCTGATATGGAGCAAACATCAATACTGGTGACTAAACCACTTTCTGCCTCCTCCGCTGGTGCAGCAAAATCTGATCCTATGGTTGGTAAGGAATTTGAGTCTACTACTGCTGATGCTACTGCTGCTGGAAAGGTCAAGGTTGAATCTTTTTCTGGTGTCCCTTCACCTCGTCTTTCTATTAGGAAGAAGAAGGATCGTCGTGGAAAGTCTATCTCGTTTGAGAAACACGATCCTACAAATCTTGTTGATGCTGCTTCAGATACTGAGACAGAGTTGCACATGGGTAAGGGTTGGATTGTGGCTTGGGAAGTTCGGCCATCCCCTATTGTTCATGTCTTTTAGGTGGGAGTTGGGATGAAGATACCCGACATACACCCATTGTGAGTTGGACATGTCTTTTAGGCTTAAGTTGCCTATGATGACAAACATAACCCTTCAAAATACACCCATTATGAGATGTAAATCTTGAAGTGCAGGATGGGTAGCGAATTTATGCCAAGAATTTTCACCGTGGAAAGGTGAATTTATGATCTAAAAGATCATGGGAAACTAAGTCCCCGTTGTATGGGACCATTGAGATAATGTAAAAAGTTGGTTTGAAAGGCATATAAGCTGGATCTACCCGAGGACTTCAAGGGCTGCATGATTTATGTTTCGTATAACGAACTTGATAAAATGTCTATCAAGTGAGAATCTGATTATTTCTTAATGAAGTTTGGATCGGCGAAAAGTTGCATTCATCAAAATCCCGTGAACATCATGGATAGAGAAAGTAAGTCAACTTAAGCCTGATCGTATTCCCGTAGTTATGTTTGATGAAACTCGCGTATTGTAATGAATTACACCTGAGAGAAAAGACCGAATGTGGAGGAAATACCCAAATGTCTCTAACTGTACAAGAAGCGAGTAGTAAGATAAATTGATATTTGAGGACATAGATCCTCTTTAGGATAACTACTGTGACAATCCGTCAATTTGAGGTCGTTATTTTATTCTCAAGTATTATTTTAAATTTATTATTTTATTATTAATTTACGAACTCACTCACTTTTGGGAAGAAATAAGGGTTTACGTCTTAAAGTAGCATCGACTACGTCTAAACCGGAAAACTCTACGTTACGTGCTTACGTTTACATATACCGTTTTTGTGACAGTCCGACATTTCAGAAAATAAATTTATTCTCGAATAGTATTTTGGAATTTTAATTTGTGTTGGTTCATAAACTCACAAATTTACGAGAAGAATTTAGGACTTACGTGCATAATTGTCAATATTGCACAGTCTAACTTATGGTATATTCTAACAACAGTTTTCATGGGTATTTGCGGTGTGTGTTACTTCTAGTGGAAGATTTTGGTTACTCCTAGTGGCAATCTTCAGCTCCTAGTGGGTATAAACCATTCTAGTACACTCATGGTTGGCTTCTAGTATTGCTTTTGGGTCACTGTTCACTTCGTTGACTTTCATTGACCACTTTGTGCTCCTAGTATTGACCTTTACGCGTTTTGACTTTTAGTCAACGCAAGTTACTTCTGATATATATCTTTTTTTTATCTTTGGTAACTGGGATTTGTAAATAATGGTTAAGGGGAAAGTGGTTACTCTTGCATTAATGATTTAATTTTTGAAAGGGCAACCCCATAATTAGGGGTCAATGAACAGTTTTATGACCATTATGTATGGTCAAATCCCTCAGTTGACTCATTCATCCCAACCATACACACACATACTCTCCTACTCTTTCCCTCTTCAATCAATCAGCTTCCATTACTTCAATCATCAACAATGGCTGCTCTCCATTACAAACCCGATCATAACAAGGTGGCCTATCTTGGCGAAGGTCCTAAACGAGAAGAGTTCACAAACATCCTCGAATACATTGAGGCTTCCAATCTAAGGTATGCTTTTACGGTTTGCCTACTGTGTATGATAGTGTTATTCGTCAGTTTGGGGAAACTGCCCATCTAGTTGATGTTTTGGGATGCCCACTAGAGCTCCATGCTACCATAGATGGTCGCTCATATGTTGTGTCTGAGGCATCCATTAGGTCTGCCCTTCATCTCCAGGATGAAGGTGGCATTGTCTCCATTCCCAATTCAGAGGTATTGGATGGGATGGCTGCTCTAGGCTATAATCATGGGGGAAGTTTAACTTCCAGAAAAATAGGTTTTCCCCCTAATGGAAGCTTCTGGTTCACTTCATGATTCATTGTATGAGTCTAAAGTCTGGGAGTTGGGATGCATTTCCCATCCCCCTGGCTACTGGTTTGATTTGTATTGCACAGGGTCATGTTTTTAACTTTTCTCATTACTTGTTTGATGGTATGATTTGTAACCTTAGTAGTACTGGTTCTAGGAAGAAGTTCTTGATGTACCCTAGGCCTTTGCAGTAGGTTCTTATGTGCCTACCTAGGACTAGGAAGGAATATGAGACCCTAAAGCTTAGTTCCAAGGTGTATTCGAATATGGCACTTGGTTTTAAGGGTCTTTGGAGGCCTCTTACTGATGTTATGCTGGGCCTTGCCCAAGGGGATCCTAATGTGATTCCTCTGGCTAATGAAGCCGAGGAGGAACTTCCATTGGAGGATGATCCTATGGAGGAGGAGCACCATGCTACTGGTGTGCATCATGTGGAGGTGGAGGAGCCCTCTGGAGAGGTGGTGGCAGAAATGCCATCCACCTCAAAGGCTTCCCCTTCCTCTCGCCCACATGAGTCCCCATTTGCTGATACTCCCCCTTCTAGTCCAGCTCCGCATTCTGCTGAGAAGCCATCTAGCTCTCATGCTCATATGGATGACCCATCTGTTACTTCTGCTCCCAATGATGCATTCCCCAACCCAAGTCCTCTTGGTGGGGAAGCTGAGGAACCAGTTACACTAACTTCTTTGCTAGCTCTTATGCACAGGTATTATGCGAGGGTTGTTTCATTAGAAGATGATCTTAATCAACACCGCAAGCTCACTTGGGACTTTGTACTTCCCTTGGCGAACAGGATTAAAGCACTGGAGTCACAACTGAAGCGCCAAAAGAAGAAAGTTGTGCTTTCTGATTCTGATGAGGATATTGAGGAGGATGGGCTGACTATTTTGGCCAGGGCTGCTTTTGCTGATAAGACGAGTGATGATTTGCCTGCTCCTCCTAGTCTTTCATCCATTCCTAAGACTGCTGATCCTAAGCCAATGTATGTTTCCACTGGTCCTTCTGCTGGTTCTTCTCATGATCCCAAGGGCAAAGCCCCTATGACTGATGCACCCTCTCCTCCAAGGAAGCGTACTCGCAGACAAATAGAGGAAGAAAGGTTGGGGGAAGAGGCTTCTCAGCGACTGCAAGAGGAGATTGATCAACAGCTAGGGCTGAGGATGAAGCCCTTCAACAGAAAAGGCGTGAGCAGTTGAGACATGATGCCATGCATTGGGATGACAATGATTGGATGAGGGTGCTTACCATACTTACTTCTGACTACTCGCAGTTCACAGATTTGTTGGGAGCTGATGTGACTCAACATAATTGTATTCCACGGGCAATGGCTTTGATGCGAAAACAACAGTTGTCTCTGGCTGCCCAACTTCGTGAAAAGCGCCATAATAGACCTATGTCGAGAACCGAGGAGAGGAAGTTGATGCAACAATATGTTAAGAATCAATCGGCTGCTTACTGTCACACTGGATGGACATGGGAACGATTTAGGGGGATTTCCTTTTATGAGCTTAAAGATATGTAAACGAAGATGATCAAGCGTCAAAACACACCGGTCCCTCAACGCTTTATTTATCACCCTCCTCCAAGTGTTGTTCGCCCTTCTCAGCCTGCTGCTACTCACACTTCTTCGTCTAATGTTCCTAAGGATACTTCTGGTGTTCCTAAGGATACTTCTGCTGTTCCATCTGTTGGTGCTCCTTCTACTGCTATTCCTACTACCACCACTTCGACTGTTCATCCCACTCACTCTCAGGTTCATACTACCACCACCAATGAAGCTACTACCACTCCTGCTACTAATCTCACCCCTGCTACTCCTGATATGGAGCAAACATCAATACCGGTGACTGAACCACTTTCTGCCTCCTCCGCTGGTGCAGCAAAATCTGATCCTATGGTTGGTAAGGAATTTGAGTCTACTACTGCTGATGCTACTGCTGCTGGAAAGGTCAAGGTTGAATCTTTTTCTGGTGTCCCTTCACCTCGTCTTTCTATTAGGAAGAAGAAGGATCGTCGTGGAAAGTCTATCTCGTTTGAGAAACACGATCCTACAAATCTCGTTGATGCTGCTTCAGATACTGAGACAGAGTTGCACATGGGTAAGGGTTGGATTGTGGCTTGGGAAGTTCGGCCATCCCCTATTGTTCATGTCTTTTAGGTGGGAGTTGGGATGAAGATACCCGACATACACCCATTGTGAGTTGGACATGTCTTTTAGGCTTAAGTTGCCTATGATGACAAACATAACCCTTCAAAATACACCCATTATGAGATGTAAATCTTGAAGTGCAGGATGGGTAGCGAATTTATGCCAAGAATTTTCACCGTGGAAAGGTGAATTTATGATCTAAAAGATCATGGGAAACTAAGTCCCCGTTGTATGGGACCATTGAGATAATGTAAAAAGTTGGTTTGAAAGGCATATAAGCTGGATCTACCCGAGGACTTCAAGGGCTGCATGATTTATGTTTCGTATAACGAACTTGATAAAATGTCTATCAAGTGAGAATCTGATTATTTCTTAATGAAGTTTGGATCGGCGAAAAGTTGCATTCATCAAAATCCCGTGAACATCATGGATAGAGAAAGTAAGTCAACTTAAGCCTGATCGTATTCCCGTAGTTATGTTTGATGAAACTCGCGTATTGTAATGAATTACACCTGAGAGAAAAGACCGAATGTGGAGGAAATACCCACATGTCTCTAACTGTACAAGAAGCGAGTAGTAAGATAAATTGATATTTGAGGACATAGATCCTCTTTAGGATAACTACTGTGACAATCCGTCAATTTGAGGTCGTTATTTTATTCTCAAGTATTATTTTATTATTAATTTACGAACTCACTCACTTTTGGGAAGAAATAAGGGTTTACGTCTTAAAGTAGCATCGACTACGTCTAAACCGGAAAACTCTACGTTACGTGCTTACGTTTACATATACCGTTTTTGTGACAGTCCGACATTTCAGAAAATAAATTTATTCTCGAATATTATTTTGGAATTTTAATTTGTGTTGGTTCATAAACTCACAAATTTACGAGAAGAATTTAGGACTTACGTGCATAATTTAGCGTCTTTTGCGATTAAACCGGAAACCCTAGGTTTACGTATTTACGCTTTTGAACTCCGTTTGAGATGAGACAATTTTTATTAGAATCGTTTTGTGTCGTAGATTCATAATTTATAAAAACATTTTTCGTAAAACGACCCGAGGGTACGTAAATCGAGGAAATTAGAATCAAGGAGTACCCGTAAATTAGTGGAGCTAAGGCAAGTTTACACTTGCCTCACCCCCACTATGGGCGGCCAAATACAAGCCACAACACCATCTTGGTGTCAAAGCTACATGAACTAAGTGGACACATGTCCATCTAGTCTTCCAAACTTTACAAAACTACTACCTAAAACCATTATCTCATTTCACAACATGCAAACTAGCTAAATCGCTCTCTTCTCCCCTCCTTGGCCATCCCATATACACCACCATCACCACCATTCATAAAAAATTCTAGCCATGAACTTCAACTATAATTCACATATGTTGAAGCCTACTTGAAAAGATGAAGATTGGAGGTGGTTATAACATGTGAAAAGAAGTTTCTATGGAGGTTTAGGGCTGAGTTCATGAAGGTGTTCATCCATTTAAGGACCCAAAAAGTTTTCTAGAAAGGTTGAAGATTTGGTGGCAAGATAAAGCCTTGTTCATCTAAAAATATCATCATTTCATCATATTGATTGGTATAGGGATCAATTTATTCCTTTCATCTTGTTATTTTGTAAACGTAATCATGTATTTTCTTTATAAATGCATATGTATATGATGATGAATGATGATAAAAATATTATGTGGGGATTTTGTGTTAATAGATTTGGTTAAAAAGGCTAAAATCAACAAGTAAAGATGTTAAAATCTTGGTTAGATTCATAGGCTGTATAAAACAGTAAGTATCAATATGATCACTTGTGTAAATGTCTTGAATCATTAAATATACAGATAGATGTATATTTTTACATATGTAGAGAGTTTGCCACTCAATGGAATCATTAAAATGAGGAAGATATGATCAAAATACTATTGAGGTACAAATATGTATAGTCTGTTTTGGATGAATTATTTAAAATACTTAGTGGATGATTGAGCAGTAGCTATACAAGAGTTATTTGTAGAACACATCATGTAGTTTATGTTGCTCAAATTTGAGCTTCTATCTCCTTGTAGAACTCAAGATATGGCAAAATGGTGGAATAGACTTTGATAATAAGATTTGTAAATAAACTATATAGTATAAAATGAGCACTCAAGTAAATATTATTATAAAAATAAATATATAAAACCCACTTAATAATAATAATATTTATAAAATGAGTTTTATACTATGATAAATAAACATGGCATTTTATAAAAGTAAAGACTCAAATGTTTTCTATAGTTATAAAACTATATATATGTTTTACGTCTTTTCGACTAAAACCGAAAGATTAACGTTTTCGCCAAATAAAACGTAGACGGTCGGACCCGTCTAATGTAACTTTTTTATAACTCATATACTGATATGTAAACACATTTGACAAGTAAAAACCGATAAACCCGAGCTTTATAACTTATGGACCTTAATGGGCCAAAGTAGCCTTATTGGACCATTATCCCAACTAGTTTGGCTTAACACTAATGGAATTACTCATGGGCTTAACGCACTTGGGCCCAACATATGAGTATAGGCCTGGTACTAAAAGTATAAATGGGCTAATATAATGAATTGAACTCTTAATGGGCTTATGGCCTTAATATGTAATTGGGTTAAAACTAGTATAACTAGTCTAAATTGACTAACACATATCAACTATAATGTTGTATGAAGAGATAAAATCCCACTTGATCATCATCATACTTATGATATCATCATACATACATAATCATTATTTTTATATAGTCATTGGACAAGAGTCTAAGACCGAGTATTATTTGTCTAGGTTTCCGTGATTGAAGCACGCACCATCGCCGATAACCCGCCTTTCGCAATAAACGTGAGTTCATAGCCTCGCACTCTTTTAAATGTTTTATGAAATGTTTTATTAACCCGCGAGGGAGATAACATGTTAGTTTTAATAAAAATAGGACACTAGTTGTCCCGATTGTATGCTTATTGATATGGACCCGAATGATTATATGACCCGATGAATAAAATGAATTGGATTATTATTAGTTAGGTTATGTCACTAAAAGTCCCATTAGCATGAATTGTGAACTACCGGGATTTGGTAGACGATTATGCATATAATAGTACTATTTGGGGAAGATCACCACAGTTCGCGCCTTGACGGTTGCTCCCCGTCGTGCCACAATGATTGGTAAGTGATTTTATGTATAAGAAGATTTATATAAACGTAATTGTTGTGACGACACGCTATTTTAGCTGGGCAAAGGAATTACGGGTTAGCTACCCGATATGTGTTATAGAAAAGTAACAATGTCATGCGGCTTATAATAATCCAATAATCAAAATACTGATATACGAATTGAATTCTAATATATTGCCTGACTAGCAATACGAGGTCTTATTATTGATATTATGTTAGTGTTTTGGTTTTACATAACCATTTTCATATAACGGTTTTTACTAAATTCTATACAACATTATAAAACGTATTGTATGATGTTTTTACGACATTGGTTCGTATAATGGTTTTGAAGGGAAAAGCCTATATTATAATTTACGACAAAGATTCCTATTAAATGTATTTGGCCTATTTTATGGCCTACGACAAAGAATTGTACAAAAGTGATTTTCGGTAATGAATATATACCGTTGATATATATATATTAATGGGTTTTATTAAACTCTATGAATTCACTCGGTGTTTCGCTGACTTTTTAACATGTTTTATCTCAGGTACTTGAAGGTAATTCCCGGGAAGACGACAAGAATTTATGGCCCGCATTCAAATAAAAATTTCCATTCAAATGTTTTGTATATTTGTATGACATATTATGACCTGAGGACCTATGTAATTTGATATTCATGAATGGAAAATGCTTTATTATCAAACGACGCGATTTTTATGCGTTGTCTATGATTTGAGTAATGTGCTATCACATAACACCCACACTCTTCCGCTGATTTGAAACATGAATATTTGGGGGTGTTACAGTTTGGTACCAGAGCTCTCGTTATAGAGAACGAAAGATTTTTAAAACCGAGGTTTTGAATAAAACATTTCAAAATCTTTTCACCATAAATATTTTTAAATAAATATTTTGAATAAAATTTTTAAAAATCTTTTGACTATAACGGTGCCGAAGAAGTCCCGAGATACCGACAAGGCCAGACTGAGAACTGTTATTTTAATATATATATATATATATATATATATATATATATATATATATATATATATATATATATATATATATATATATATATATATATATATATATATATATATATATATATATATATATATATATATATATATATATATATATATATATATGTATATATATATATATAAAACTTGGATTATATATGTTGTAATTTGATTACATGATTGTTTGATGATTATTTTAATACTTATACGAGATTTTTATACGACGTAGATTGTAACAAGAAACCCTAACTCCCCTAGCAAATCAATCGAAGCAATCTCTTTGGAATTCTAGCTATTCTAGATCTAAACCAAGTTGTGGATGTTCATAATTCCAACAAAATGGTTGATATTCGTAGAAATGTTGATATTAGTTGATTATGATCTTGAAGAAGAATTGGCGAGATTAAATCTAGTATCGATGTCATGATGATCTTTCCTTATAGAGTGAAGTTTGACAAAACGTTACCACCTGAAAGGTGTCATCTGATTCGTTGTCACCCAATTCATAAAATTGAAATCGAAAAAGGTAAATGTTGCACTTGAGGCTGTCATTGCAACCATTACCCAAAAGCCTCATGCCACTTGTACCTTTCCGAGAAGTCTAATTGAATGTGTGAGTCATTTCATACTAGTGACTCATTTGATATCTATTGTTGTAAGAGCTATAGGATTGGGAATTAAGTGTTGTTCATATCGAGCTTTTATTGCCCTTTCAAGGTCTAAGAATAAGTAATAACAGATTTTTGGTGTGTTAATAAAACGGGTTTGTTGCAAGATCTTTTGTCGTGTTGCTCGCACCAAATTATATTTGTCGTTGTTTCGTTCTCGGTGTCTTCTCGAATCGATCACTGTTTAAAGTGGAATTATTGTTCTTGGTGACTAAAAGGGGGAGCTTTTGATCTATATCTACTTAAAAGGTAAATGCGTGAAGTGATAAAAATAAACTAAAAGCAATTAATAAAATTAAATCTTAGACAGAAATACCTTCTCCTGGAAAAACTGCTGATTCGGAATAATAACTTCATTCGGAAAGTATAGCTGGTTAATAAACTTTGGAAAGCCTTGGTTCGGAATGTCCTTGCTCATGCGGAATAATCAAAGAAAACTGTTGGTTCGAAATAAATTCACTCATCCGGAATAACGGTTGATTCGGAATATACCCTTCATGCGGAATAAAAACTTGGTTCGGAATAACTATGCTTCATTCGGAATACTTCTTCATCCGGAATAAAGACTGATCCGGAATAATTAGCTTATTCGGAATACAATGCTGGTTCGGAATAAATGATAAAAAGCTTCGTTCGGAATATTCAACTGATGCGGAATAAATAAAACCAACCAAGATAAATCTAAAGAATCAACCAAACTTAACCACTAATCATCTATTGATGATAAACATCAAACCAAATCAATAAAAACACAAAACCACTTGTTTTTAGGAATCAAAATCAACAAAATAAAAACTTAGAACTTAGAATCAATAAGAAAAGAAAGAACAAGATTAAATGAAAGATTGTATTGAAAGATTAAGGTTTAAACAATCAAAATGAAATATTAAAACTTACAAGATCATGGATTGAATGCTAGAAAAATAAAAGTTACCAAACACCTTAAGGGTGTTGGTTTTCCCTACGAAACGGGAAGAAGAAAAACAGAAAAAATGAAGACTAGCTTGAAAATGTGAAGGAGGTCACCTATTTATAGGCCTTGGAGTTGGTTGGTGAGTGGGCTTTCTCTCTTTCTTTTTCTCTTCTCGTCTTTTCAGTAAAGTTGACGTTTTCGATTCTGATTCGGGATTTGTCGATGAATAAATTCAACTCGTCTTTTAATTTCTTGGTTTAATAGACTTGAGTTCTTCGACATATATAAATCTTCCATCTTTGGTCCTTTCCTTCGATAAATCTTCAAATAGGCCCATTGACTTCAAATCTTTTGCATCTCTTGGACTATAGACTTCGTCTTTCGTCTTTTTCTTCGATAAAAACCCGTGCAATCCCATGTTTTCTTCAATATTTATCCGGTTGGCTCTGAAAACACAACAAACACACAAACAACGCATAATTCTAAAGAAATGATATTAAATACGCGTTTTGGTCTCGTTTTAGCAAGGAATAAGTGGTAAAAGGATGGGTGTTTTCACACCTGTCAAATCCCCTACACTTAACCATTGCCATGCCCTCATGCAATGCTATAAGATATGGCAAAACTTAACACTTTTCTCATAGTCAATCAACCTTGGCCTTATTAACAAACTACTAAATAAAAATTAAAGTAATAAAAGATTGAATGAAACAAAAGGGATAGAAAACTATTTTCACTTGGAAATAGCTATAAGGAAATAACTCGCAAAGAGATCTAAGACTTACATTAGGGCTTTGGTGCTGCGAAAATTTATCACCCTCAAGTTTCACGTTCCCCAAACTAAGCTTAAAAACGAGATCATTGTTATTATAAGTTAGCAAAACAAACACTTACACACATGGCTTCATTACATGCTTATACTCCCTTATTCTTAGGTGTATCTCTTATATTTTATTTTTTTCTTAGAATGATCATGAAGATGCTTTTTTGGACTTATTGCGATAGTTTATTTAGGCTGAAAATAAAGTAGGACGATTTGATTAATATTTAGCTAAAGGAAAAAATCTCTTAAAACTGCTTCTCGAGACCTCAAAAAGTGCATATCTTGGCATAACTCGCTTCACGATTTGAGACCTTTCCCGTTCCGATATTTGGCATGTACTTCATACTTCATATCTTGAGAGACGTTCTTGAGATAATGGTCTTCTCTTCATTAATAGAATTTCTTTACTTGGAGTAATTTGAGGGATACTCCAACTTTGTTGACCACGACTTCATCATTATTTCTTCAATCATAATTTGAGATTTTGAAATACAACAATCCGCCTCCTTTTCGGACTTGGATCTATTTATCCTCATACCTTGTTAGGGTCTTTTCGGATATACTTCTCCATGATCTTTATGGGAGTTAATTGCTTTTCGTCATGCGTCTTGATCCTTCATATTGATTTTGGGAATAATGCTTTTCACATCATCTTGGATCTTTAGTAATAAAATGGAATCCTCATGCCTTGTTAGGGCCTTTTCGGATTCGCCAATCTTCGCGCCCCGCTTCAATAGTTATGCCTTGGCTATGAACTCTTATCATAACCGAGCAACTTTTAAACGATCTTGGGCTAGAATCTAAGTAATTCAATAAAATCGTACGACCTTACTTATTGCATTAATTTATTTACAAGCGATGGGAGGAAAAGCTAATAATTACACCAAGTGTGCTTATGCAAGAATACCGACTTATAATTGACTCTATCATTTCTCGTTCTCCATAATTTAAAATATCAAGTAATGAGACTCGTGGATGCTTAGCCTAATAAACCAATTAAGGTCTACATGGTTAAGGATACTTGCTAGAATAAACTTGGATAAGTCTATTCGGGTTGAGTCAAAAGAATCACAACGGGCCTAATATATCAAAGACTTCTAAACTAGCTACACCACATTATTAATATTTTTTATTTTTCTTGTATTTTGACTTTATTATGGGATATATACATATGATAGCGACGATAAAAGGGAAGAAATAAAAGACATAAAAATTTTAAAATTACGACTATATGGCCAAAGTTAATTAAAAATTTGAAAAATGCCGAAAAAGATGATTTTCTAGTTAAATGAAGGAATTTTAATAGAAAAGTCCACTTATAACTTTGATATAAGTCTCCCCTACACTTAAGATAAACATTGTCCCAATGTTTAAGCATGTGGGAAAAGTCTCCCCTACACTTATGACATTGTGCACGTTGGTTAAATCAAGTGAAGGAGGAGACAACTAAAGTGATCAATTTAAATGTGAGTATGAAGAAAATTGAATCACGATAGTTGGGAGATAGAACCGGATTTGCGGATAACATGGGAGCACGGTTCTTCAAAGATACCAAAAGTGCACTTATCCCTGTAATCACATCACCATACAAACACAAGCAACCTATATAGCTCCCCCCTAAACTTAGGATGAAAAAGGGAAAAAGGGGGGATAGATACTCGGGTTGCCTCCCGAGGAACGCTTGTTTTTGGTAACCGAGTCACGAGCCTGACTCGGTCCCGAACTAATACAAGGGAAAGGTGGAGAGGGATGGAATCTCATTAGAGATGTCCTCTCCAAAGTACAATTTCACTCGTTGACCATTCACCTTGAAATTTCGGCCATTGGTTTGAGCAAGCTCAATAGTACCATATGGAAAAATTTGAGCAATGGTGAATGGGCCGGACCAACGAGATTTGAGTTTGCCCGAAAAGATTTTCAACCGAGAGTTAAAGAGTAAAACTTTATCACCAATGTTGAAATCTCGGCTTTTGAGCTTAGCATCATGAAAGAGCTTGGTCTTCTCTTTATAGATAAAAGAGCTCTCATAAGCTTCATTCTGAAGTTCGTTTAACTCATTTAGTTGGATTTTTTTGAAGTCACCAGCGTTGTTGATATCAAAATTAGCCCATTTCAAGGCCCAATAGGCCTTGTGCTCCAACTCAATTGGGAGGTGGCATGATTTTTCGTACACAAGACGATAAGGTGTACAACCAATCGGTGTCTTATATGCAGTACGGAAAGCCCACAGAGCATCATAAAGTTTATCGGCCCACGAGGCATGATGCTCTCCCACAGTACGTTCCAAAATTCGCTTTAACCCACGGTTAGAGATCTCGGCTTGCCCATTGGTTTGTGGGTGATATGCAGTGGAAAGACGGTGATTGACACCATACTTAGCCATGACTCTGCGAATTGATCATTGCAAAAATGAGTCCCGCGATCACTAATAATGGCACGAGGCACACCGAATCTAGCGAATAGCTGTTTCAGAAAGTTACAAACTACCCTTGCATCGTTAGTGGGTAAAGCTTTTGCTTCAACCCATTTTGAAACGTAGTCAACGGCGACAAGGATGTATTTGTTTCCTTTCGAAGAGGGGAATGGCCCCATAAAGTCGATGCCCCATACATCAAAGATTTCACATTCTTGGATGAAATGTTGAGGCATCTCATCTTTATGTGTGATCTTGCCTTGTCTTTGGCAAGCATCACAATGTTTAACCATCTCATGAGCATCACGATAAATGGTGGGCCAATGAAATCCCGAGTCAAACACTTTCTTTGCGGTGAAGTTGGAACCAAAGTGACCACTGGTGGGTCCTTTGTGGCAAGCCTCGAGAATGTCTAAAGTTGCCGGTCCATCAACACATCGGCGAATAATCAAATCAGCGCATTGTTTGAAGAGAAAAGGGTCATCCCAAAAGTAATTCTTAACATCGTTTAAGAACTTTTTCTTTTGTTGGGATGTTAACCCTTTGATGAGAACACTACCCGCTAAGTAGTTTGCAATGTCGGCAAACCACGGGGTGTCATCAAGCTTGGCACTAATAGACATTAATGTCTCAAGGGGAAAAGAGTCATTGATCTCTTTTTTCGGATGATCCCCTTGATATGGATCCTTAAGTCTACTTAGATGATCCGCGGCTAGGTTTTCGGCTCCCTTCTTGTCACGAATTTCAATGTTGAATTCTTGAAGGAGTAAAACCCAACGAAGAAGTCTTGGCTTAAAGTCTTGCTTTGTCATCAAGTACTTCAACGCGGTGGTCCGTGTATACGATGGTAGTAGATAAAACAAGATAGGGGCGGAATTTTTCAAAAGCATAGACAACAGCTAAAAGCTCTTTTTCGGTTGTCGTGTAATGCAATTGAGCCCCGGTCATTTTTTTGCTAGCGTAATGGATTGGTTGGAAGTGTTTGTTCACTCTTTGACCCAAAACCGCTCCAATAGCAAAGTCGCTAGCATCGCACATCAACTCGAAAGGTAGCTCCCAATTAGGGGTAACCAAGACCGGTGCCTTAGTGAGCTTATCCTTAAGAAGGTTGAATGATTCAATACACTCTTTGGAAAAGATAAAAGGAGTATCTTTTTCCAAGAGGTGGGTCATCGGGCGAGCGATTTTAGAGAAGTCTTGAATAAATCGACGATAGAAGCCCACATGACCAAGAAAACTTCTCACACCCTTCACGGTTGAAGGTGGAGGTAATTTGGCTATGACATCCACTTTAGCACGGTCCACTTCGAGACCGGCTTTTGAGATTTTGTGTCCTAGCACAATGCCTTCTTTTACCATAAAATGACATTTTTCCCAATTTAGAACAAGGCGAGTGTCTTTGCACCGCTTAAGCATACGTTCTAAATTGGCAAGGCAAGAAGAGAATGAATCCCTAAAGACCGAGAAATCATCCATGAAGACTTCCATGGTTTGCTCAACCATGTCATGGAAGATAGCCAACATGCACCTTTGGAAAGTCCCGGGGGCATTGCATAAGCCAAAAGGCATTCTTTTGTAAGCAAATGTGCCATAGGGACAAGTGAATGTTGTCTTCTCTTGATCTTGGGGATCGATGGGTATTTGGAAATAACCCGAGAAACCATCTAGAAAGCAGTAATATTCATTACCCGCTAAACGTTCAAGCATTTGGTCCATAAAAGGAAGAGGAAAATGATCCTTTCTCGTGGCATCATTGAGTTTGCGATAGTCTATACAAACTCTCCACCCAGTAACGAGACGTGTAGGAATCAACTCGTTGTTTTGATTGGGCACAACGGTGATTCTGCCTTTCTTAGGCACACAATGGACCGGACTAACCCAAGGTGAATCCGAGATAGGGTAAATCATGCCCGCATCAAGAAGTTTGATAACCTCTTTTTTATAACGTCATGGATTTTAGGATTCACCCTTCGTTGGCTTTGAATTATGGGTTTAAAATCGTCCTACATGAGAATTTTATGTGTGCAAAAGTGAGGATCAATTCCACGAATATCGGAGATTTTCCAAGCAATAGCTCTTTTATGTTTCTTGAGAATTTCAATGAGACGAGTTTTCTCATTGGCTTTTAAGTCCTTAGCAATGATAACGGGAAGTTGATCAATGCCCTTTAAGAAAACATACTCGATATGAGGAGGTAAGTCCTTAAGCTCA
The DNA here is from genome assembly GCA_025667525.1 of Glebionis coronaria. Lineage (NCBI taxonomy): Eukaryota > Viridiplantae > Streptophyta > Magnoliopsida > Asterales > Asteraceae > Glebionis > Glebionis coronaria. The sequence continues at coordinate 329,261,872 of CM046879.1, forward strand.
AGAGTGGGAGGATCCTCAATAGATGGTGTAACTAATGATGGATCATCATTAGTCACCTCTTTAGGAGAAGGAGGAGAGAAAGGGTCTTCATTGAGAAGTTTCTCAATTGTACGAATGTCTTCTTCCCAATCGGTGGGAGAATCATCATACCTAAGATCAAGTGGACCCAAGCTAGCTTCAAAATAATCCAAAATAAAGTCACTTTCTCCAAAAGGAGTTAATGACGGAGCGATTGAGGCAACGGTTTCAACATTGGGTAGAGAAGAAAGATTACTTTTGCAAGCATCATTAAAGTGTTCTTCACATGCCTCATCGAGAACATCAATAACATTAACACTCTCATATGAATAAGGTTGCTTAGAAATCTTACCCATGTTGAATACAATTTTATCGTCACCAACTCTCATGATTATTTCGCCCGCGGCTACATCAATGAGAGTGCGACCGGTCCTCAAGAAGGGACCGGGGATGATTAATGGAACACGGGGATCCATCTCGTAGTCAACGACAACAAAATCCGCCGGGAAGGTGAATTTGTCAACGCCAACGAAGACCTCTTCGGCTATCCCTACTGGATAAGCAACCGTACGATTAGCTAATTCCAAAGTCATTTTGGTGGGGACTAGCTTGGGGAGAGATAATTTGTAACACCCCCAAATTTATACAACTCAATACAGCAGAAGACTAGTTGGTGTTACGGGATAGCACATTACTCACATCATAGACAACGCATAAAAATCGCGTCGTTTAATAATAAATCATTTCCATTCATAAATATCAAAGTTACATCGGTCCCAAGTCATTATATTTCATACAAAGTTTTACAAAGTATTTGAATGGAAAATATAGTTTAGGTGTGGGCCATGAATTCTTGTCGTCTTCCCGAGAATTACCTTCAAGTACCTGAGATAAAACATGTTAAAAGAAAAGGTCAGCGATAACGCCGAGTGAATTCATAGAGTTTAATAAATTCCATCAATATAACTTTGGTATAAAATTAGTACCAAAAATCAATTCGTACAAATCATTGTAATAGGCCGTAAAATAGCCAAAATCATTTTATACAAATCTTTGTAATAGGCCATAAAATAGCCAAAGTCATTTTATATAAATCCTTATCGAAAATCATAATATAGGCATTTGCCTTAAAAATCATTATACGAGCCAATGTCGTAAAAACATCATACAATATTCTTATGACGTTGTATGAAAACAAAAACCGTTATATGAAAATGGTTATGAAAACCAAAACACAAACATAATATCAATAGTATGACCCTGTATTGCTAGTCAGGCAATACATCGTAATTCGGAGCGTCTATAAGTATTTCGTTAATTTGGATTATTATAAGCCGCATGACATTGTTACCTTACTAAACCAACAACGGGTAGCTAACCCGATACCAATTTTGCCCATCTAAAGTAGCGTGTCGTCACAAAAGTCACGCTATGTAAATCTTCTCATACATAAATTTGCTTACCAATCAATGTGGCACGACGGGGATCAACCGTCAAGGCGCGAACTGGGGTGATCGTCCCCAAATAGTACTATTATATGCACAAGCGTCTACCAAATCCCGGTAGTTCACAATTCATGCTAATGGGACTTTTAGTGACATAACCTAACTTTAATAATCCTTTTAATTTCATCTATCGGGTCCTTTAATCATTTATCGGGTCATACAATCGGGTCATTCAATCATTGGGGTCCAAAATCAATAAACAAACGATCGGGACAAGTGGTGTCCTATTTTATAAAAACTAACATGTTATCTCCCTCGCGGGTTTATAAAACATTTATAAAAACATTTAAAAGAGTGCGAGGCTATGAACTCACGTTGATGTGGGAAGGCGGGTTATCGGCAATTCGGACGTACAGTGCGTGCTTCAATCACGGATACCTATATAAATAATAATCGGTCTTCGACTCATGTCCAATGACTTCATAAAAATAGCAATTATGTATACGTATGATGATTATATATATATGATGATCAAGTGGGTTTACATATCCTCATTTACTCATTTTTGTGTTATGTGTCGGTAACGTTTATACTAGTTTACTAGTTTTACCTATTTACGTGTTTTAAGTCCAATAAGCCTATTATAAGTTCTTTAACTTTTTTTAATTCCTTTTATACCTATATTATCAGTATGTATACTTTCCATGTTGGGCCCAAATGGGTTAAGCCCAACAAGTTCTTTTTACAAGTTTTTATCTTATTTTGTCCAATTATTACTCCAATATGCTTAATTAGCTCGTAAATGTCCGTATTTCTTATAGTTTGGGTTTTATCGGTTTTTACTTGTATTAGATACTTATATATCAGTATATGACTTTTATAAACTTTACATTAGACGGGTTTGGTCGTCTAAGTTTTATTTGGCGAAAAACGTTAATTTTTCGGCGATAGCCGAAAAAGTCGTATTAAATCAAGTTTTTAGTTTTTATTACTTATAAATATTATTTCACCACCATTTATATAATTTATCCATTTAATTAACCTTTTATATATTTATATAAATAAGTTTTATAAGTTAGTGGGTTTTTATTTTACATTTTATACATTAAAATGTGAGTGCTTATATAATAATAATAAACATTAATTCCAAAAATCTGATTTTTATCTTCATGTTCACCATTTTTACCATATCTAGAGTTCTATAATGAATTAGAAGCTCATTTTTGGGTGACATGTTCTTCATATTATGTGCTACATTTATCTTAGTTATAGCTACTGCCCATTTTGAGTTCATCTTGCCTTAACAGTCCCTACAAAACTGCTTATTCAGATTAGACCACCTAACTTGTTTTGATCATATCTCACTCATTATTTTGATTCCATTGCATGGCCAACTCTCACATGTGTATAAGACCCATAGCTTACTGTAAATGGATTCTACTTCATCACTTTATCAGTTCATAACATGTTTCTTTACTGTTGTTTATAGTTTTTCACCTTTTTAATCATATTTATCAACACCAAATCCCCACACAACATTTTTATCATCATATAATCATCATATACATATACAATAGGAAATAAAATACATGTTTACATAATCAAAATAACAAGAAGATGAGGAGGACAATCTTTATACCACCAAGTTGATGTTGGTTGTGATCAAAACATGGAATTTGATGGAGAAACTTGTGATGCACCAAGACCATCTTCAAGACCACCATTCTTCATAGACACCTTGTGGAAAATCAGCCCTACTACTCCATGAAAACTCCTCCTTTGATGTTATAAGCACCACCAATCAATAGGGTTTTAAAAGGGCTTCATCATGTATGTAAATAACATGAGATTTCATGGTTAATTTTGATCAAGTGATGGTGGTTTGTGGTGAAAAATGGGACGGCACTAATGAGGTTAGAGAGAGAGATGAGAGTGTTTGTAGCTAGTTTGCATGTTGTAAATGGTATGTGTGAAGTGTAGGTAGTGGTTTTGATGTAAGTAGCTTAAACTTTAAGCTTTAGTAGACAAGTGTAAAGTAAGTAGTTCAAGGCTTGACACCACACACATGGTGTTGGCTTATGTTGGACGCCTCATATAGTGGGGGTAGGGCAAACTTGTTTTGTCTCATCCCCATTTAATTACGGGTACTCCTCGATTCTAGTTTCCTCGATTTGCGTGCCCTCGGGTCGTTTTACGAAAAACGTTTTTATAAATTATGAATCAACGGCACAAAACGAATCTAATAAAAATTGTTTCTTCAAAAACGGAATCCGAAAACGTAAATACATAATCCTAAGGTTTCCGGTTTAGTCGTAAAGGACGTTAAAATAAAATCGTAAGTCCTAATCTCTTCTCGTAAATTTGTGAGTTTATGAACCAACACAAATTTAAAACTCCAAAATAATATTCACGGATAAATTTATTTTCTGAAATGTCGGACTGTCACCAAAGACGGTGTATGTAAACGTAAGCACGTAACGTAGAATCCTCCGGTTTAAACGTAGTCGATGCTACTTCAAGACGTAAATCCAAATTACTTCCCAAAAATAAGTGAGTTCATATTGTAACATTAAAATAATGTTTTGAAATAATATTCGAGAATAAAATATCAACCATAAATTGACGGATTGTCACAGCATTTACCCCTAAACAGGATCTTTGTCCTCAAAGATCATCTTACTTTACTACTCGCTTCTTATAGAGTTAAAGCCATGTGGGTATTTCCTCCACATTCGGTCTTTTCTCACAAGTGCAATTCATTACAATACGCGAGTTCTATCAAACATAACTACGGGAATAAGATCAGGCTTAATGTTGACTTACTTTCTCTATCCATGATGTTCACGGGTTTTTGATGAATGCAACTTTTCGCCGATCTAAACTTTGCTAAGAAGAATCAGATTCTCACTTGATAGATATTCCATCAAGTTCGATATACGAAACATAATTCACGCAGTCTTTGAAGTCCTAGGGTAGATCCAGCTTATATGCCTTTCAAACCAATCCTTTATATCATCTCAATGGTCCCATACAACGGGGACTTATATCCCATGATTTGTCAGATCATGAATTCATTATTCCAAGGTTAAAAATTGGGGCATAACTTCGCTACCCATTTGGCACTTCAAGATCTACATTTTATATTCACATAACCTCTTGCCTGCTACCGGCAATCAATAATCAGATCCTAATTTCAACAATCATTTTAGATCTCGCGGGTCAAGTATTTTGCAAGGTTAGGTTTTCCATCATAGGAAACCTTAAACCTAAAAGACATGTCCAACTCACAGTGGGTGTATGTCGGGTGTCTTCATCTCAACTCTTGCTTACAGATGCTCTAAGATTTAGATCTTAACAAGATTCGATCTCGTTCCTAATACGATGATTATCAATGATAATCTTTCCAAAGGAAAACGATTATACGGTCTATTACCAAAGGTCATTCATTCAAACATAAAACAGCACTTATATTACTTTGTATCGTTACTTTACCTCGTCCCTTCGATTTGGGGTGGTATATAGTACTCTCATCAAGGTTCGTTCTCAATGATTTCTGAGCAAATCTCTAGAAATTCAATGCGAAGAGAGGATCTTGATAAAGATGTTTGATACAGGCACACTATGTTTACACAACTCTTTTGCATTTATCATTAACGGTGATGATATTAGCAGATTTGGTCAGTCTGTCGACGATGACCCAAATCGAATCAAATTCAGATGATGACCTTTGCAATAGCTAGACGTTTACTAATGTATGAGGCGATGTCTGCCTTCATAATTGCCATTAGTACAACTTCTTCAGACAAAAATACTTATAGTCAGAAATGACATAAATAGAATATTTATACTTACAAATTCCAACATAACTATATCTCACAATCTCCATATTTAGGCAACCACAAGTGGCCTTTTAAAACATTCAACACTATCAGCTTCTCAAATTCTAATGGTTCACATCAGCCATGAACTCCTTTTTTAATCTATATTATCCTTTTTACTAACATCATTTATTTTTATATTTCTCGGCAATTTATTTTGCACCTTCATTATTAAGAAATATATCCTAATTGGTTCTTTATCCTTTTTATATAATATGTCAGTATCTATATTCACTTCTCATGATGATGTAATTATCATGTCCACAATTCACTCAGATATTCTTTCTATATTATGCGTCAGTAATTACGTTCACCTTCCTGATGAAATAAATATCACAACCGTAGTTATTCAAAATTCTTTCTTCATATCTTCTATGTTTTAGTTTTGTCTTTACTATTATCTTTATCTGTTTTACTCAACCCGACGTCTAAAGCGTCGATAATTATTACATGTAAGTTAACAATAAATATTTAATTTTTATGAAACGTAAACGTTAAAAGTTTAAATTTCTTTGTTCGACCAATTATATAAAAATGTTCAAAATAAATTTGAATTTAATTAACAAGATTTTTTTTTATTTATCGAAAATATTTAATAAGATTCGTAAATGTTCAAAAAACCTTTGTTTATACTTTGGTCAAAGTTTTCTTAGTTGAAAAGTAAAAATTGTTGTTTCAAATTTCAAGTTATGGTATAAATGGTTCTCCTCAATCCTTCTTAAGTTGTCTTAAGTTGTGCAAAATCATTTACCCCTAAACAGAAGTTTAGTTAAATGTTTTGGTTATAAGGGAATAATCCCTCAAAAGTTCTTTGTTAAAACATTTGTCAAAACACACTTGCACTTTCTTTTTGGTAAAATCCAAAGTCTTAAAAGGGCTCTAAATTTTTGAAGAGTCAATATGCATACATCTTACCATTATTAATCCAACGGTCATTTTATGTAAAGGATTAAGTTTTTAATCCCTAAGGGTTAATGGTTCTAATCTTTGAAAAGTCAATATAGCTTCCATTATCTATTAATCACACGGTCAAATAATATAAAGGATTAAGTCCTTAATCACATGTTAAATATTTAAGGTATAGGTTTTCATTGTTTAGCCAATTCAGGGCAGTTTATAAATAATTATTAACTCATTCTTATTCTTATAATCAAACAAATAGTCCTGAATGATCACGAGCATGAATTTATCAAATTACATCCTACACACGTGATTCACCAAATTTATGAATGCTACATGTGCATTGGTCAATCCAAACGACATCACGTGAAACTCATAATGTTCATTACAAGTACCGGATGTAGTGATTGGAATAGATAATCTTCTTCGCAGATGCGAAGTTGATGATAACCATGCCGTGGATCAAATCTTTAAAACATACACTAGAACCTTGTATATGATCGAACAAATATTCCATTTCGAGTTATGGATATTGTTTACGATTGTCAATTTACTCAGTTCATAGTAACCTATAAAAATAAGGAATGATAACACCATAGCTCTTCATGATGGCAGGCTTGGTATAATAAAATCTTTCTCCGACAACTCTCTCAGTTGTACGGTAATTCCTTTAATTTAGATGGTGCTGACGTATAGTGTACAAGCCACAAGTGCAACACCGGGAATATAATCAATACCAATTTCAACTTGCCTTAATGGCAAAAGTCTAGGTAAACCATCAACAAATACCTCCTAAAATTTCAGATAACATAAACATCTTTTAATACATTCATATTAGGTTCTTTCTAGATTATAATATCTATGACTAATTCATAACCATTCATGGTATAATTTCAAGTCTAAATGCAGGATATGGTTATCCATCAAGAATTATTTATATCACTTTTGATCATCTTATCATTTAGGGGAATTCAATTCGAGTTCCCATCAATTAAGACAATCTTGTCATGTCATAATCAATCAATCCATTCTACTGGCACTATCAACTTTCCAGTTTTTATTGTCGTCGATAAGATGTGAACTTCTCAAAAGACTAATAATAACTCATAATCCTTCACAATTTCAGGGATATTAGGATACACAACTACTATTAAAAGAGTAAGGTCAACGCATAATCTATGCGAGAGAATTTCAAATCAAATACAGATGAAAACATTTAACGAATATGAATATATCCCATGTTTTCATAATTTGAGTACGCATTCGAAAGCTCCTCGGATCGTTACCCAGGTCATTCAAATGAAATCAAATCAAAAGAAATGATAGGAACGTCGATACATCTAGTCGGGTATCAACACTCGGTAATCAAATACTTTTCCTAATAATCTCACTACGGGAGAATTGGATAAGAAAGAAATGGTCAATTGTCAAGTAAGACAATTTCCACAGATGAGTAAATTCGACTCAGAAGAATAGATGGCACGGACACATATGTAGATGTCCCTAACACTATGTCCCTATTTTTCACTTCTTGCAGATCTCACAAAATTTAATCTTTCACAATATTCAAAGAAAATGTAGTGTTTATTCATTAGTTTTATGGTGACTACTAATCAGCCTTGCATGGTCTATTCCAAATTGTATGTAGGCGCGCAACTATATACAATTTCAAGATTAACGATGCAATACTCAGTTCGTCAAAATTTTATCATCATGTTTATAATAAAAACATTTTCATGCTTAATTCTTAAATAAGAATCAAAAATAAATTTACAAATATTTTCCTTATTATGAAAACAATTGAGTTTTCCAAGGTGTTTTATAAACAATTTCATTTCGATAACAATCACTTATAAATCTCACTTTGAATACTCCTTATAGTGATGAAAATTAAATTTTCTCAAAGGATACTGTTTTAACTTTATAAAAACAATGAGTGATCTGCAAAAGAGTGATGAAAGCTTGTTCACCAAGAACTAACTACAATCTAATAGGAGATGAGCTTAGCCAAATAATCATGAGGTTCATGATCTCGATGACACTCAAAAATAATAATCCACAACGTAACTCAAATCGAGATGAGTACTTGTTCAATGGTTGCATCACTAATGCGAACATTAGGATGAAGTAAGAAAAGATAGATAACATCGATACATGTAGAATTTAGCAATCAAAGGTAGTCTTTTCATTAATCACAAACAAGTCAAAATTGTACCGTAACACATTACATGTCACTATGTCATACAATTCTCAAAACTCATCCTACCAACTGATATCTCAGTTAAGTTAGGGATTTTTAAAAGATACCACAATGAATACTACAAGAGTCATTAGGTGTCCTGCCTGTCCCGGAAGATCCATCGGTCTCAATTCAGAAGAAGATTTCTTCAATTTATTTCTTGGACACTGGGTATCCTCGTCAGTGGACAATGGCCTAGGAACAACCCTTAACACAAACCTACAATCAATTAAAACCTTATAATTCAATCACAAAACTTAATGACTTCCTCTTATCAATCTCATATTCCAAACGGGTTAAATTTTACATTATTCAAGTTTTCAATCAGCTTATTCTCAATTCGATATCCTACCTCATATTCCAATACTTTCAATTTTATTCTTACACCTTTAAAGGGCAACATAAGTTCGATATTATCAACACTTAATTTCCAATCCTATAGCTCTTACAACAACAATTATCAAATGAGTCATTAATATGAAATGACTTGATCATTCAACTAGACTTCTCGGAAAGGTATTAGTGGCATGAGGCTTTTGGGTAATGGTTCCAATGACAGCCTCAAGTGCAACATTCACCCTTTCGATTTCAAACTTAAGAATTGGGTGACAACGAATCAGATGACATCTTTCTAGGTGGTAACGTTTTGTCAAACTCCACTCTATAAGAAAAGATCGTCATAACATCGATATCAGATTTAATATCGCCAATTCTTTTTCAATATCACGATCAACTAATATCTACATTTCTACGAATATCCACCATTTGTTGGGATCATAAATATCCACAACTTGGTTTAGATATAGGATAGCTAGAATTCCTACGAGAATAGCTTCGATTAATTTACTAGGGGATTTAGGGTACATTGTGACAATCTACGTCGTATAAATACCTCGTATAAATATCAAAATAATCATCAAACAATCATGTAATAAAATTTCATCATATATATATATATATAATCCAAGTTATATATATATTAAAATAACACTTCTCAGTCTGGCCTTGTCGGTAACTCGGGAATTCTTCGGCACCGTTATAGTCAAAAGATTTTTAGACATTTTTAGAAAAATGGTTATAGTTAAAAGATTTTGAAAAGTTTTATTCAAAACCTTCGTTTTAAAAATCTTTCGTTCTCTATAACGAGAGCTTTGGTACCAAACTGTAACACCCCCAAATTTATACAACTCAATACAGCGGAAGACTAGTTGGTGTTACGGGATAGCACATTACTCACATCATAGACAACGCATAAAAATCGCGTCGTTTAATAATAAATCATTTCCATTCATAAATATCAAAGTTACATCGGTTCCAAGTCATTATATTTCATACAAAGTTTTACAAAGTATTTGAATGGAAAATATAGTTTAGGTGCGGGCCATGAATTCTTGTCGTCTTCCCGAGAATTACCTTCAAGTACCTAAGATAAAACATGTTAAAAGAAAAGGTCAGCGATAACGCCGAGTGAATTAATAGAGTTTAGTAAATTCCATCAATATAACTTTGGTATAAAATTAGTACCAAAAATCAATTCGTACAAATCATTGTAATAGGCCGTAAAATAGCCAAAATCATTTTATACAAATCTTTGTAATAGGCCATAAAATAGCCAAAGTCATTTTATACAAATCCTTATCGAAAATCATAATATAGGCATTTGCCTTAAAAATCATTATACGAGCCAATGTCGTAAAAACATCATACAATACGTCTTATGACGTTGTATGAAAACAAAAACCGTTATATGAATATGGTTATGAAAACCAAAACACAAACATAATATCAATAGTATGACCCTGTATTGCTAGTCAGGCAATACATCGTAATTCGGAGCGTCTATAAGTATTTCGTTAATTTGGATTATTATAAGCCGCATGACATTGTTACCTTACTAAACCAACAACGGGTAGCTAACCCGATACCAATTTTTCCCATCTAAAGTAGCGTGTCGTCACAAAGGTCACGCTATGGAAATCTTCTCATACATAAATTCGCTTACCAATCAATGTGGCACGACGGGGATCAACCGTCAAGGCGCGAACTGGGGTGATCGTCCCCAAATAGTACTATTATATGCACAAGCGTCTACCAAATCCCGGTAGTTCACAATTCATGCTAATGGGACTTTTAGTGACATAACCTAACTTTAATAATCCTTTTAATTTCATCTATCGGGTCCTTTAATCATTTATCGGGTCATACAATCGGGTCATTCAATCACTCGGGTCCAAAATCAATAAACAAACGATCGGGACAAATGGTGTCCTATTTTATAAAAACTAACATGTTATCTTCCTCGCGGGTTTATTAAACATTTATAAAAACATTTAAAAGAGTGCGAGGCTATGAACTCACGTTGATGTGGGAAGGCGGGTTATCGGCAATTCGGACGTACGGTGCGTGCTTCAATCACGGAAACCTATATAAATAATAATCGGTCTTAGACTCATGTCCAATGACTTCATAAAAATAGCAATTATGTATATGTATGATGATTATATATATATGATGATCAAGTGGGTTTACATATCCTCATTTACTCATTTTTGTGTTATGTGTCGGTAACGTTTATACTAGTTTACTAGTTTTACCTATTTACGTGTTTTAAGTCCAATAAGCCTATTATAAGTTATTTAACTTGTTTTAATTCCTTTTATACCTATATTATCAGTATGTATACTTTCCATGTTGGGCCCAAATGGTTTAAGCCCAACAAGTTCTTTTTACAAGTTTTTATCTTATTTAGTCCAATTATTAGTCCAATATGCTTAATTAGCTCGTAAATGTCCGTATTTCTTATAGTTTGGGTTTTATCGGTTTTTACTTGTATTAGATACTTATATATCAGTATATGACTTTTATAAACTTTACATTAGACGGGTTTGGTCGTCTAAGTTTTATTTGGCGAAAAACGTTAATTTTACGGCGATAGCCGAAAAAGTCGTAAAAAATCAAGTTTATAGTTTTTATTACTTATAAATATTATTTCACCACCATTTATATAATTTATCCATTTAATTAACCTTTTATATATTTATATAAATAAGTTTTATAAGTTACTGGGTTTTTATTTTACATTTTATACATTAAAATGTGAGTGCTTATATAATAATAATAAACATTAATTCCAAAAATCTGATTTTTATCTTCATGTTCACCATTTTTACCATATCTAGAGTTCTATAATGAATTAGAAGCTCATTTTTGGGTGACATGTTCTTCATATTATGTGCTACATTTAACTTAGCTATAGCTACTGCCTATTTTGAGTTCATCTTGCCTTAACAGTCCCTACAAAACTGCTTATTCAGAATAGACCACCTAACTTGTTTTGATCATATCTCACTCATTATTTTGATTCCATTGCATGGACAACTCTCACATGTGTATAAGACCCATAGCTTACTGTAAATGGATTCTACTTCATCACTTTATCAGTTCATAACATGGTTCATTACTGTTTTATACAGCCATGTAAATTAAGCAAGATTTTAGCCTTGTTCTTTATAGTTTTTCACCTTTTTAATCATATTTATCAACACCAAATCCCCACACAACATTTTTATCATCATATAATCATCATATACATATACAATAGGAAATAAAATACATGTTTACATAATCAAAATAACAAGAAGATGAGGAGGACAATCTATATACCACCAAGTTGATGTTGGTTGTGATCAAAACATGGAATTTGATGGAGAAACTTGTGATGCACCAAGACCATCTTCAAGACCACCATTCTTCATAGACACCTTGTGGAAAATCAGCCATACTACTCCATGAAAACTCCTCCTTTGATGTTATAAGCACCACCAAACAATAGGGTTTTAAAAGGGCTTCATCATGTATGTAAATAACATGAGATTTCATGGTTAATTTTGATCAAGTGATGGTGGTTTGTGGTGAAAAATGAGACGGCACTAATGAGGTTAGAGAGAGAGATGAGATGTTTGTAGCTAGTTTGCATGTTGTAAATGGTATGTGTGAAGTGTAGGTAGTGGTTTTGATGTAAGTAGCTTAAAATTTAAGCTTTAGTAGACAAGTGTAAAGTAAGTAGTTCAAGGCTTGACACCACACACATGGTGTTGGCTTATGTTCGACGCCTCATATAGTGGGGGTGGGGCAAACTTGTTTTGTCTCATCCCTATTTAATTACGGGTACTCCTCGATTCTAGTTTCCTTGATTTGCGTGCCCTCGGGTCGTTTTACGAAAAACGTTTTTATAAATTATGAATCAACGGCACAAAACGAATCTAATAAAAATTGTATCATCAAAAACGGAATCCGAAAACGTAAATACATAATCCTAAGGTTTCCGGTTTAGTCGTAAAGGACGTTAAAATAAAATCGTAAGTCCTAATCTCTTCTCGTAAATTTGTGAGTTTATGAACCAACACAAATTTAAAACTCCAAAATAATATTCACGGATAAATTTATTTTCTGAAATGTCGGACTGTCACCAAAGACGGTGTATGTAAACGTAAGCACGTAACGTAGAATCCTCCGGTTTAAACGTAGTCGATGCTACTTCAAGACGTAAATCCAAATTACTTCCCAAAAATAAGTGAGTTCATATTGTAACATTAAAATAATGTTTTTAAATAATATTCGAGAATAAAATATCAACCATAAATTGCCGGATTGTCACAGCATTTACCCCTAAACAGGATCTTTGTCCTCAAAGATCATCTTACTTTACTACTCGCTTCTTATAGAGTTAAAGCCATGTGGGTATTTCCGCCACATTCGGTCTTTTCTCAAAAGTGCAATTCATTACAATACGCGAGTTCTATCAAACATAACTACGGGAATAAGATCAGGCTTAATGTTGACTTACTTTCTCTATCCATGATGTTCATGGGTTTTGATGAATGCAACTTTTCGCCGATCTAAACTTTGCTAAGAAGAATCAGATTCTCACTTGATAGATATTCCATCAAGTTCGATATACGAAACATAATTCACGCAGTCTTTGAAGTCCTAGGGTAGATCCAGCTTATATGCCTTTCAAACCAATCCTTTATATCATCTCAATGGTCCCATACAACGGGGACTTATATCCCATGATTTGTCAGATCATGAATTCATTATTCCAAGGTTAAAAATTGGGGCATAACTTCGCTACCCATTTGGCACTTCAAGATCTACATTTTATATTCACAGAACCTCTTGCCTGCTACCGGCAATCAATAATCAGATCCTAATTTCAACAATCATTTCAGATCTCGCGGTTCAGGTATTTTGCAAGGTTAGGTTTTCCATCATAGGAAACCTTAAACCTAAAAGACATGTCCAACTCACAGTGGGTGTATGTCGGGTGTCTTCATCTCAACTCTTGCTTACAGATTCTCTAAGATTTAGATCTTAACAAGATTCGATCTCGTTCCTAAGACGATGATTATCAATGATAATCTTTCCAAAGGAAAACGATTATACGGTCTATTACCAAAGGTCATTCATTCAAACATAAAACAGCACTTATATTACTTTGTATCGTTACTTTACCTCGTCCCTTCGATTTGGGGTGGTATATAGTACCCTCATCAAGGTTCGTTCTCAATGATTTCTGAGCAAATCTCTAGAAATTCGATGTGAAGCGAGGATCTTGATAAAGATGTTTGATACAGGCACACTATGTTTACACAACTCTTTTGCATTTATCATTAACGGGAATGATATTAGCAGATTTGGTCAGTCTGTCGACGATGACCCAAATCGAATCAAATTCAGATGATAACCTTTGCAATAGCTAGATGTTTACTAATGTATGAGGCGATGTCTGCCTTCATAATTGCCATTAGTACAACTTCTTCAGACAAAAATACTTCTAGTCAGAAATGACATAAATAGAATACTTATACTTACAAATTCCAACATAACTATATCTCACAATCTCCATATTTAGGCAACCACAAGTGGCCTTTTAAAACATTCAACGCTATCAGCTTCTCAAATTCTAATGGTTCACATCAGCCATGAACTCCTTTTATAATCTATATTATCCTTTTTACTAACATCATTTATTTTTATATTGCTCGGCAATTTATTTTGCACCTTCATTATTAAGAAATATATCCTAATTGGTTCTTTATCCTTTTTATATAATATGTTAGTATCTATATTCACTTCTCATGATGATGTAATTATCATGTCCACAATTCACTCAGATATTCTTTCTATATTATGCGTCAGTAATTACGTTCACCTTCCTGATGAAATAAATATCACAACCGTATTTATTCAAAATTCTTTCTTCATATCTTCTATGTTTTAGTTTTGTCTTTACTATTATCTTTATCTGTTTTACTCAACCCGACGTCTAAAGCGTCGATAATTATTACATGTAAGTTAACAATAAATATTTAATTTTTATGAAACATAAACGTTAAAAGTTTAAATTTCTTTGTTAGACCAATTATATAAAAATGTTCAAAATAAATTTGAATTTAATTAACAAGATTTTTGTTGATTTATCAAAAATATTTAATAAGATTCATAAATGTTCAAAAAACCTTTGTTTATACTTTGGTCAAAGTTTTCTTAGTTGAAAAGTAAAAAATGTTGTTTCAAATTTCAAGTTATGGTTTAAATAGTTCTCCTCAATCCTTCTTAAGTTGTCTTAAGGTGTGCAAAAACATTTACCCCTAAACAGAAGTTTAGTTAAATGTTTTGGTTATTAGGGAATAATCCCTCAAAAGTTCTTTGTTAAAACATTTGTCAAAACACACTTGCACTTTCTTTTTGGTAAAATCCAAAGTCTTAAAAGGGCTCTAAATTTTTGAAGAGTCAATATGCATACATCTTACCATTATTAATCCAACGGTCATTTTATGTAAAGGATTAAGTTTTTAATCCCTAAGGGTTAATGGTTCTAATCTTTGAAAAGTTAATATAGCTTCCATTATCTATTAATCACACGGTCAAATAATATAAAGGATTAAGTCCTTAATCACATGTTAAATATTTAAGGTATAGGTTTTCATTGTTTAGCCAATTCAGGGCAGTTTATAAATAATTATTAACTCATTCTTACTCTTATAATCAAACAAATAGTCCTGAATGATCACGAGCATGAATTTATCAAATTACAGCCTACACACGTGATTCACCAAATTTATGAATGCTACATGTGCATTGGTCAATCCAAACGACATCACGTGAAACTCATAATGTTCATTACAAGTACCAGATGTAGTGATTGGAATAGATAATCTTCTTCGTAGATGCGAAGTTGATGATAACCATGCCGTGGATCAAATCTTTAAAACATACACTAGAACCTTGTATATGATCGAACAAATATTCCATTTCGAGTTATGGATATTGTTTTCGATTGTCAATTTACTCAGTTCACAGTAACCTATAAAAATAAGGAATGATAACACCATATCTCTTCATGATGACAGGCTTGGTATAATAAAATATTTCTCCGACAACTCTCTCAGTTGTACGGTAATTCCTTTAATTTAGATGGTGCTGACGTATAGTGTACAAGCCACAAGTGCAACACCGGGAATATAATCAATACCAATTTCAACTTGCCTTAATGGCAAAAGTCTAGGTAAACCATCAGCAAATACCTCCTAAAATTTCAGATAACATAACCATCTTTTAATACATTCATATTAGGTTCTTTCTAGATTATAATATCTATGACTAATTCATAACCATTCATGGTATAATTTCAAGTCTAAATACAGGATATGGTTATCCATCAAGAATTATTTATATCACTTTTGATCATCTTATCATTTAGGGGAATTCAATTTGAGTTCCCATCAATTAAGACAATGTTGTCATGTCATAATCAATCAATCCATTCTACTGGCACTATCAACTTTCCAGTTTTTATTGTCGTCGATAAGATGTGAACTTCTCAAAAGACTAATAATAACTCATAATCCTTCACAATTTCAGGGATATTAGGATACACAACTACTATTAAAAGAGTAAGGTCAACGCATAATCTATGCGAGAGAATTTCAAATCAAATACAGACGAAAACATTTAATGAATATGAATATATCCCATGTTTTCATAATTTGAGTACGCATTCGAAAGCTCCTCGGATCGTACCCAGGTCATTCAAATGAAATCAAATCAAAAGAAATGATAGGAACGTCGATACATCCAGTCGGGTATCAACACTCGGTAATCAAATACTTTTCCTAAGAATCTCACTACGGGAGAATTGGATAAGAAAGAAATGGTCAATTGTCAAGTAAGACAATTTCCACAGATGAGTAAATTCGACTCAGAAGAATAGATGGCACGGACACATATGTAGATGTCCCTAACACTATGTCCCTATTTTTCACTTCTTGCAGATCTCACAAAATTTAATCTTTCACAATATTCAAAGAAAATGTAGTGTTTATTCATTAGTTTTATGGTGACTACTAATCAGCCTTGCATGGTCCATTCCAAATTGTATGTAGGCGCGCAACTATATACAATTTCAAGATTAACGATGCAATACTCAGTTCGTCAAAATTTTATCATCATGTTTATAATAAAAACATTTTCATGCTTAATTCTTAAATAAGAATCAAAAATAAATTTACAAAGATTTTCCTTATTATGAAAACAATTGAGTTTTCCAAGGTGTTTTATAAAGAATTTCATTTCGATAACAATCACTTATAAATCTCACTTTAAATACTCCTTATAGTGATGAAAATTAAATTTTCTCAAAGGATACCGTTTTAACTTTATAAAAACAATGAGTGATCTGCAAAAGAGTGATGAAAGCTTGTTCACCAAGAACTAACTACAATCTAATAGGAGATGAGCTTAGCCAAATAATCATGAGGTTCATGATCTCGATGGCACTCAAAAAGAATAATCCACAACGTAACTCAAATCGAGATGAGTACTTGTTCAATGGTTGCATCACTAATGCGAACATTAGGATGAAGTAAGAAAAGATAGATAACATCGATACATGTAGAATTTAGCAATCAAAGGTAGTCTTTTCATTAATCACAAACAAGTCAAAATTGTACCGTAACACATTATATGTCACTATGTCATACAATTCTCAAAACTCATCCTACCAACTGATATCTCAGTTAAGTTAGGGATTTTTAAAAGATACCACAATGAATACTAATCTACAAGAGTCATTAGGTGTCCTGCTTGTCCCGGAAGATCCATCGGTCTCAATTCAGAAGAAGATTTCTTCAATTTATTTCTTGGACACTGGGCATCCTTGTCAGTGGACAATGGCCTAGGAACAACCCTTAACACAAACCTACAATCAATTAAAACCTTATAATTCTATCACAAAACTTAATGACTTCCTCTTATCAATCTCATATTCCAAACGGGTTAAATTTTACATTATTCAAGTTTTCAATCAGCTTATTCTCAATTCGATATCCTACCTCATATTCCAATACTTTCAATCTTATTCTTACACCTTTAAAGGGCAACATAAGTTCAATATTATCAACACTTAATTTCCAATCCTATAGCTCTTACAAAAACAATTATCAAATGAGTCATTAATATGAAATGACTTGATCATTCAACTAGACTTCTCGGAAAGGTATTAGTGGCATGAGGCTTTTGGGTAATGGTTCCAATGACAGCCTCAAGTGCAACATTCACCCTTTTAATTTCAAATTTAAAAATTGGGTGACAACGAATCAGATGACATCTTTCTAGGTGGTAACGTTTTGTCAAACTCCACTCTATAAGAAAAGATCGTCATAACATCGATATCAGATTTAATATCGCCAATTCTTTTTCAATATCACGATCAACTAATATCTACATTTCTATGAATATCCACCATTTGTTGGGATCATAAATATCCACAACTTGGTTTAGATCTAGGATAGCTAGAATTCCTACGAGAATAGCTTCGATTAATTTACTAGGGGATTTAGGGTACATTGTGACAATCTACGTCGTATAAATACCTCGTATAAATATCAAAATAATCATCAAACAATCATGTAATAAAATTACATCATATATATATATATATATATATAATCCAAGTTATATATATATTAAAATAACACTTCTCAGTCTGGCCTTGTCGGTAACTCGGGAATTCTTCGGCACCGTTATAGTCAAAAGATTTTTAGACATTTTTAGAAAAATGTTTATAGTTAAAAGATTGTGAAAAGTTTTATTCAAAACCTTCGTTTTAAAAATCTTTCGTTCTCTATAACGAGAGCTCTGGTACTAAACTGTAACACCCCCAAATTTATACAACTCAATACAGCGGAAGACTAGTTGGTGTTACGGGATAGCACATTACTCACATCATAGACAACGCATAAAAATGGCGTCGTTTAATAATAAATCATTTCCATTCATAAATATCAAAGTTACATCGGGCCATGAATTCTTGTCGTCTTCCCGAGAATTACCTTCAAGTACCTGAGATAAAACATGTTAAAAGAAAAGGTCAGCGATAACGCCGAGTGAATTCATAGAGTTTAATAAATTCCATCAATATAACTTTGGTATAAAATTAGTACCAAAAATCAATTTGTACAAATCATTGTAATAGGCCGTAAAATAGCAAAATCATTTTATACAAATCTTTGTAATAGGCCATAAAATAGCCAAAGTCATTTTATACAAATCCTTATCGAAAATCATAATATAGGCATTTGCCTTAAAAATCATTATACGAGCCAATGTCGTAAAAACATCATACAATACGTCTTATGACGTTGTATGAAAACAAAAACCGTTATATGAATATGGTTATGAAAACCAAAACACAAACATAATATCAATAGTATGACCCTGTATTGCTAGTCAGGCAATACATCGTAATTCGGAGCGTCTATAAGTATTTCATTAATTTGGATTATTATAAGCCGCATGACATTGTTACCTTACTAAACCAACAACGGGTAGCTAACCCGATACCAATTTTGCCCATCTAAAGTAGCGTGTCGTCACAAAGGTCACGCTATGGACATCTTCTCATACATAAATTCGCTTACCAATCAATGTGGCACGACGGGGATCAACCGTCAAGGCGCGAACTGGGGTGATCGTCTGTAACACCCCCAAATTACCACGCAGCGGAATGTCCACATTGGGCGTTACTCATAGCACATCACACACAATCATAGAAAACGACCTCAAAAGAGACGTTAAATGTATAAATACGACATTGTCTAAAACATTTTCCATCCCAAAAGATACCATCAGAGTAGCGTTTTAGTCCCAAAAACCGTTACCAACATAACATGTCCCTCAAAATACTTGAATGAAATGGTTAATTTAAAAAGGATGAAAAATAAACAAAATTTAGACAAGTAAGCACCAACTCCCTCCTTGCATGCTCCGCTGCTATCCATCTTGATTACCTGAAATACATGCTTAAAAGGATCAACACAAAGGTTGAGCGAATCTATAGGTTTTGCAAATCATCATTTGAACACAAGTATATAAAAAGCAATTTCCTTTATGGTTCCTTTGTGTGACCCTACGTTGGTATACGAGTCCACACCAATTCATTGTACTCAACGTACCAATCCATTGTACTCAACGTACCAATTCCATTTCAACACAATTCCCTGGTGTTCAACATACCAATTCCATTTCAACACAATTCCCTGGTGTTCAACATACCAATTCCATTTCAACACAATTCCCTGGTGTTCAACATACCAATTCCATTGTACTCAACGTACCCATTTCCATTTCAACACAATTCCCTGGTGTTCAACATACCAATTCCATTGTACTCAACGTACCCATTTCCATTGTACTCAACGTACTTGTTACAATCAAAACAACATTTAAGTTTAAGCAATCATTCAAAAGACTTGTGTTCTAGTTGTTTCAAATAGCATGTACTCCCCCTCGCGGGTTAAAATCATTTAAATCCAGTATAAAAGCGAGGCTATAGACTCACCTTAGATGATATACGAAGCTAGTAGTAGTAGTGATCGCCGAAGTGAAGATGCCTCCCAAATATACACGTCAAAAGCCGCCACCTAACAAATAAGGTGCGCGCTTAACAACATACTCAAGTACCTCAAAACATACTTAGTATAATAAAATCAATGACTCAAAATAGTATGTACATAGACATGACCAATCAATGCAAGTGAATTCCTTCTAACTCCACGACAAGTACTAGCTTTCCAAGACTAGCACCTTCGATGTTGATCCATCTCAAGATGCCAAATCAACACGGCTCAAGTACCCTAAATGGGTCTCCAATCTCAGAATATACACTCTTACATAAGACTTATATCCTTTTAAAACTTTGAGAAGCTAATAGATTAGCCTCTTGCCTCAAACTATGACGCGAGGTTAAGTACCTCCCAAAAATACTCAGCCGGTACTTACCAAAAGTACACGCTGTTTTACCATACTTAAACAACTCCGTTTTCGACGAAACTTGGTGACAAACTCACTCAATATCTGTAGAAGACTCAGTTAAAATTTCATCAAATGATTCACATTTTAGACCCACCTGCTCGACACATCTTTCGACCTTAAAAACCGGACAGTTTTGCACACTTGTATCGTAAAACCGTTTTGACCTCCTTAACCAAAACCATTTACAAATCCGACTCTTGATTATGAAAATAGACTCAAAATGCTAAGTTTAGAGCCTGAGAACAGCCCTTGACCGTTTTTGAAACTCAAGTTATAGTCCCCGAGATTTGACCCAATATCGACAACAATTTCGGATTGCGTCGATACTCGCCTCCCGGTACACGAATATTCAAACCTATGTAACTTTTGACTCGTTATGAGTTAGAAGCTCTACCTTATACCGAAACGAGCGTCTCGGTGACTACTACAACAATATCTAATAATATTAACCTTTAATCAACAGCCACTATTCGAAAAATGGCCCTAAACCTACTGATCTAAAATGACTTCTTAAAAATCACATCAATACCCATTTTGACCCATTTTAAACATCATCAATACCTCAAATATGCTATATTAATCATCTACAACATCTCATATCATCCCTAGATCACTTGCATGATTAATATTATAAAAACCCACTACACAAATCATACATGCAATACCCAAAAATTTAATATATAATAATAATAACACCTTCCACTACCTTAAGAATGGATCAAACACTTGTTCTTGAGTAAAAATCTTTGAAAAATAAAAGTGAATGCATGTAAGTAAAAATCATACCATTAGAATCTCCATTGAATTTGGGGAATGGGTCTTTGTTTAGATTAGCTTGAATCAAGCTAGAAATCAAGGATCAAAGGGGTGTTTGTTGTGCTTGGTGTCACGGCAAGAAAAAGAAAAGAAGAGAGAGAGAAAAGTTTTGTGAAATGCATGTGTTGTGTGTGTAAAATGAGGAATAAAATTCCTTTTATATGGTGGGTGGGTAGAAATTGCAATTGGTGCATTCTTTTGGGCCAAGTTGTAAAATATTATTTAAAAGCGGGAAATGACTATTAGTACATTTTTAAAAATATTTACGAGAGTCGGGTTTCATAAAAATATAAATCTCGTTTGTTAAATCGATCGTTTTAATAATTAAACGCACACAAAACGAAATAATAAAGTTCGACTCGACTTAAAATGTAAATGAAATAAAAATTTCAAAAATAACAAATATCGAAATAATCGATACTAAAATATAATATTTGGGCATCCATTGGCATCGCGATCACTATTAGTACTATTCAATCGCCACGACGATTAAATATATGCACACATTACCGGTTTCAACGTAAACCGTCAAACATAACAATACTCACCGTTACTTAGGAACTCAAAATACGTTACATAGTTAGGATAAAATGATGACGTTAAGTACGGGATGTTACATTCTCACCTCCTTAAAGGAGCGACGTCCCGGCGCTCGCCTCGCCTCATACTCGTATCGCGCTCTCCTAGGAAAAACGAGGGCACTTCTTATGAAGAAATCCTCACGTTCCCACGTGAATCTCGTTCCACGTCTCGAAATACATCGCACCTTCGTAATGAGGATCTTACTCGGTCTCAAGCGCTTAACCTCTCGATCAAAGATCTCTACTGGTTCTTCTACAAAATGCAACTTGTCGCCAAGTTGTATCTCACCAAAAGGGGATGAATGAGTCCTTATCCGACAAGAACTTCCTCAAGCTCGACACACGAAAATTTACACAAATTATAAGAAGCTCATCCAACGATTTTAACTTATAAGCAACCGGTCCCATCCGCTGGGTGATCTTAAACGGTCCATCGCACCTTGGACTTAACTTTTCTCCATTTCCAAAACGGATTACACCTTCCCAAGGTGATACCTTAATAATTGCCATGTATCCAACTTCAGATTTCCAACGGCTCCCTACGGTTATTGGCAAAGTTCTTCTGACGACTCCTCACGGTTTACAAGCAATTATCAATCCGTACGATCTTTTCGTAATTTCCCAAATAGTCTCAGTTCCAATTTGTCCTTCATCTACTTTATTCCAACAATCTGGCGATCTAAACCACCGTTCATGATCCTCACAAAAACAATCACTCACGAAAAATAGTCGCATGGGTCGCATAAAACTCCATCGAAAACATTCTTAGAAAAGAATTGAGACGAGGTAATTAGTACTAGTCGTACAAAATCACCTTATTGCGTATTCTCGAACATGCCAACCTACTTCGTCAAACGCGAGTTCGTCGATACGGAAATCATTCGGCGTATACATTGCGCTATCGGACGCATTACAGTTTAAACCCAAACACGAAAGCCACCACTAGGCATATAAGGTCAAGTTACGGCATGTTTGCCAAAAAGACAAACCACGCCAAGTCAATAAATTCAATCGAGTTAACTCATGCTTGCTAAATAGCCAAGCCATGATAAATAAGATCACTTGACAAGACCTTCGGGTAGGTCTAGTCAATCGCAAGGTTATAAGTTAAAGGATATCCAATGGCCGGATAGCCGTGGACACATATCAAAAGGGATAACAAGGAAATATTTCGTCATCAGAGGGTGCTCACACGCGGATCCATACCGAAAAGATAATACAAAGACACCATCTCACTTCCGCCCACGCGCATTCAAAGTCTCAATAAGCATCGTCGTTGAAGGTCAAAAAGATACTACAAGATACGTGTTCTCCATGATCGGACGTCATTGGACAATGCCGCCTCAAGTTCTCACAACTTACGATCACTCAACTCGATTACATACCACATAAGTACCTAAAAACAAAGGTCAAATATAAACATCAAATGTAAATCTCCGTCGTTGATCATTTATAAAACCTTGGACTGGCCCTTGATAATACAACTCGATCTCTAAAGTCTTTCCACTTGCGGTGTCGGCAACAACATACTCTTCGAAGTGAAAACGAATTTGTTAATTCCAGTCATTAAGAAATTCGGTCCATTGGCGAGAATTCACAACATATCGGGCATACCATTATCTTCTGCTCCAAGGTTCAACATGCAAAAGCGTCCCACTACTTTTGCTTCAGCGTTCATCGTACAAGGGCGTCCCAATAATTTCAACTTCAGTACTCAACGTGATGCATCCTATTCCTCATTTTTAGTTCGTCATACTAGCCCCAAGAATTTCGTCATCAAGAAAAGTCTTCGGTGACCCTTCGATAGTAGCAAGTAAAATTACAAAATCTTCACATCCACGATAAGTTGTCGTTGATAACTTGATCCTCAGTCAATCCGCAAGTACACACATAAATCCTAGTGACGCTTAAGCGAGTCGCCTACTCTCGGAACGGTCAACGGTTCTTAACAACCTGCTTATAAAGCTCACGATCATCGAGACACATTAGAAATGGTCCATCGGAATAAATCATAACTCGAGAGAAGTACAACGGGTTATTCGTACATAGATGATAATCGACGATCATCATAATGACGACAACATCGAACGATTCTTACCAACGAAATACGAGTCGAAGGAAGACGTACGCACACCAAAAATCCACAAATCGAGCCAGACATACTCGGGCCCACTCATTTATAACTCCTTGTCTACATCAAAAGGCGTCCCCCTCCATGTATACAAGAGTTTATAAATTTATGGTTCGGAAACTTATAACTTTCTTGTTCAAATGAAAAGGCGTCCCAATCCATTTCAACAAGACGATTATAAGTCATCCTACTCAAGTATTACTATCTCTCAACACGATATCATATCCAAACACCATAGTAAATACAAGGTGTCAATAAACTTACATCATGATTTCCGTATTCAAATGTCCCATTCCATCTGAATAAGGAAAACACAAACAATCTAGGGTCCAGTAGTTTAAAACTTCCTTATTCAAATGTCCCAATCCATTTAAATAAGACAACCTTAAACAACTCATAGTTGAGCGAGTTAAAATCTCTATATCTAAATGTCCCATTCCAATTAGATACAAGGCATTAAGCCACTCAACCGAATGACTACTACGAGCATATCTTTGTTGTACCCAAACTATATATATTTGATTAGGATATATATATCTTAAGCCCAACATTGGCATCCTCCTTTCGCCAATAAAACGTAGTCATATAAAACCAAATCACACGTCGCATTACGTAGAAGATGTCGCCTTGGATAAATGATTCTTCAAAATCATAAGAAGTAACGGAAATAAAAATATCACGTTAATCAATTACGTTTCAATATGAGATGTCCAAAAATGGCACATCACGATGCGACGACAACAATCGAACTTAAACAAGTCGATATGCGATAGATTACGAAGCAATATACACGTACCCAAAGTATTAAACGAGTTTCACACTCGTATTCATAATACATAATTATCAAGATCGGTGATTGGCGATGAGGCCAAATCCTATTCAAAGCCGAATTATAAAATGTACAACAATCATTCAAGGACCATTGCTCCGCGTACAACGCCTTTAAATATCATAGTATATTCATACATATACATACTACCATTCCTATATACACATAGGTTCACATAATCATAGTCAAATATAAAGTAATACAAGAATAGCCTTACCGGAGCCATGCGGAGTAGTTGCGTGCTTAAAACTTTTACGACACACCAAAAGTTATAGTTTAGGACATTTTAAAAATCGACCTAGTTCTCTATAACTTGTGGCTCTGATACCAATCTGTAACACCCCCAAATTACCACGCAGCGGAATGTCCACATTGGGCGTTACTCATAGCACATCACACACAATCATAGAAAACGACCTCAAAAGAGACGTTAAATGTATAAATACGACATTGTCTAAAACATTTTCCATCCCAAAAGATACCATCAGAGTAGCGTTTTAGTCCCAAAAACCGTTACCAACATAACATGTCCCTCAAAATACTTGAATGAAATGGTTAATTTAAAAAGGATGAAAAATAAACAAAATTTAGACAAGTAAGCACCAACTCCCTCCTTGCATGCTCCGCTGCTATCCATCTTGATTACCTGAAATACATGCTTAAAAGGATCAACACAAAGGTTGAGCGAATCTATAGGTTTTGCAAATCATCATTTGAACACAAGTATATAAAAAGCAATTTCCTTTATGGTTCCTTTGTGTGACCCTACGTTGGTATACGAGTCCACACCAATTCATTGTACTCAACGTACCAATCCATTGTACTCAACGTACCAATTCCATTTCAACACAATTCCCTGGTGTTCAACATACCAATTCCATTTCAACACAATTCCCTGGTGTTCAACATACCAATTCCATTTCAACACAATTCCCTGGTGTTCAACATACCAATTCCATTGTACTCAACGTACCCATTTCCATTTCAACACAATTCCCTGGTGTTCAACATACCAATTCCATTGTACTCAACGTACCCATTTCCATTGTACTCAACGTACTTGTTACAATCAAAACAACATTTAAGTTTAAGCAATCATTCAAAAGACTTGTGTTCTAGTTGTTTCAAATAGCATGTACTCCCCCTCGCGGGTTAAAATCATTTAAATCCAGTATAAAAGCGAGGCTATAGACTCACCTTAGATGATATACGAAGCTAGTAGTAGTAGTGATCGCCGAAGTGAAGATGCCTCCCAAATATACACGTCAAAAGCCGCCACCTAACAAATAAGGTGCGCGCTTAACAACATACTCAAGTACCTCAAAACATACTTAGTATAATAAAATCAATGACTCAAAATAGTATGTACATAGACATGACCAATCAATGCAAGTGAATTCCTTCTAACTCCACGACAAGTACTAGCTTTCCAAGACTAGCACCTTCGATGTTGATCCATCTCAAGATGCCAAATCAACACGGCTCAAGTACCCTAAATGGGTCTCCAATCTCAGAATATACACTCTTACATAAGACTTATATCCTTTTAAAACTTTGAGAAGCTAATAGATTAGCCTCTTGCCTCAAACTATGACGCGAGGTTAAGTACCTCCCAAAAATACTCAGCCGGTACTTACCAAAAGTACACGCTGTTTTACCATACTTAAACAACTCCGTTTTCGACGAAACTTGGTGACAAACTCACTCAATATCTGTAGAAGACTCAGTTAAAATTTCATCAAATGATTCACATTTTAGACCCACCTGCTCGACACATCTTTCGACCTTAAAAACCGGACAGTTTTGCACACTTGTATCGTAAAACCGTTTTGACCTCCTTAACCAAAACCATTTACAAATCCGACTCTTGATTATGAAAATAGACTCAAAATGCTAAGTTTAGAGCCTGAGAACAGCCCTTGACCGTTTTTGAAACTCAAGTTATAGTCCCCGAGATTTGACCCAATATCGACAACAATTTCGGATTGCGTCGATACTCGCCTCCCGGTACACGAATATTCAAACCTATGTAACTTTTGACTCGTTATGAGTTAGAAGCTCTACCTTATACCGAAACGAGCGTCTCGGCGACTACTACAACAATATCTAATAATATTAACCTTTAATCAACAGCCACTATTCGAAAAATGGCCCTAAACCTACTGATCTAAAATGACTTCTTAAAAATCACATCAATACCCATTTTGACCCATTTTAAACATCATCAATACCTCAAATATGCTATATTAATCATCTACAACATCTCATATCATCCCTAGATCACTTGCATGATTAATATTATAAAAACCCACTACACAAATCATACATGCAATACCCAAAAATTTAATATATAATAATAATAACACCTTCCACTACCTTAAGAATGGATCAAACACTTGTTCTTGAGTAAAAATCTTTGAAAAATAAAAGTGAATGCATGTAAGTAAAAATCATACCATTAGAATCTCCATTGAATTTGGGGAATGGGTCTTTGTTTAGATTAGCTTGAATCAAGCTAGAAATCAAGGATCAAAGGGGTGTTTGTTGTGCTTGGTGTCACGGCAAGAAAAAGAAAAGAAGAGAGAGAGAAAAGTTTTGTGAAATGCATGTGTTGTGTGTGTAAAATGAGGAATAAAATTCCTTTTATATGGTGGGTGGGTAGAAATTGCAATTGGTGCATTCTTTTGGGCCAAGTTGTAAAATATTATTTAAAAGCGGGAAATGACTATTAGTACATTTTTAAAAATATTTACGAGAGTCGGGTTTCATAAAAATATAAATCTCGTTTGTTAAATCGATCGTTTTAATAATTAAACGCACACAAAACGAAATAATAAAGTTCGACTCGACTTAAAATGTAAATGAAATAAAAATTTCAAAAATAACAAATATCGAAATAATCGATACTAAAATATAATATTTGGGCATCCATTGGCATCGCGATCACTATTAGTACTATTCAATCGCCACGACGATTAAATATATGCACACATTACCGGTTTCAACGTAAACCGTCAAACATAACAATACTCACCGTTACTTAGGAACTCAAAATACGTTACATAGTTAGGATAAAATGATGACGTTAAGTACGGGATGTTACATCGTCCCCAAATAGTACTATTATATGCACAAGCGTCTACCAAATCCCGGTAGTTCACAATTCATGCTAATGGGACTTTTAGTGACATAACCTAACTTTAATAATCCTTTTAATTTCATCTATCGGGTCCTTTAATCATTTATCGGGTCATACAATCGGGTCATTCAATCACTCGGGTCCAAAATCAATAAACAAACGATCGGGACAAATGGTGTCCTATTTTATAAAAACTAACATGTTATCTCCCTCGCGGGTTTATTAAACATTTATAAAAACATTTAAAAGAGTGCGAGGCTATGAACTCACGTTGATGTGGGAAGGCGGGTTATCGGCAATTCGGACGTACGGTGCGTGCTTCAATCACGGAAACCTATATAAATAATAATCGGTCTTAGACTCATGTCCAATGACTTCATAAAAATAGCAATTATGTATACATATGATGATTATATATATATGATGATCAAGTGGGTTTACATATCCTCATTTACTCATTTTTGTGTTATGTGTCGGTAACGTTTATACTAGTTTACTAGTTTTACCTATTTACGTGTTTTAAGTCCAATAAGCCTATTATAAGTTATTTAACTTGTTTTAATTCCTTTTATACCTATATTATCAGTATGTATACTTTCCATGTTGGGCCCAAATGGTTTAAGCCCAACAAGTTCTTTTTACAAGTTTTTATCTTATTTAGTCCAATTATTAGTCCAATATGCTTAATTAGCTCGTAAATGTCCGTATTTCTTATAGTTTGGGTTTTATCGGTTTTTACTTGTATTAGATACTTATATATCAGTATATGACTTTTATAAACTTTACATTAGACGGGTTTGGTCGTCTAAGTTTTATTTGGCGAAAAACGTTAATTTTACGGCGATAGCCGAAAAAGTCGTAAAAAATCAAGTTTATAGTTTTTATTACTTATAAATATTATTTCACCACCATTTATATAATTTATCCATTTAATTAACCTTTTATATATTTATATAAATAAGTTTTATAAGTTACTGGGTTTTTATTTTACATTTTATACATTAAAATGTGAGTGCTTATATAATAATAATAAACATTAATTCCAAAAATCTGATTTTTATCTTCATGTTCACCATTTTTACCATATCTAGAGTTCTATAATGAATTAGAAGCTCATTTTTGGGTGACATGTTCTTCATATTATGTGCTACATTTAACTTAGTTATAGCTACTGCCCATTTTGAGTTCATCTTGCCTTAACAGTCCCTACAAAACTGCTTATTCAGATTAGACCACCTAACTTGTTTTGATCATATCTCACTCATTATTTTGATTCCATTGCATGGACAACTCTCACATGTGTATAAGACCCATAGCTTACTGTAAATGGATTCTACTTCATCACTTTATCAGTTCATAACATGTTTCATTACTGTTTTATACAGCCATGTAAATTAAGCAAGATTTTAGCCTTGTTCTTTATAGTTTTTCACCTTTTTAATCATATTTATCAACACCAAATCCCCACACAACATTTTTATCATCATATAATCATCATATACATATACAATAGGAAATAAAATACATGTTTACATAATCAAAATAACAAGAAGATGAGGAGGACAATCTTTATACCACCAAGTTGATGTTGGTTGTGATCAAAACATGGAATTTGATGGAGAAACTTGTGATGCACCAAGACCATCTTCAAGACCACCATTCTTCATAGACACCTTGTGGAAAATCATCCCTACTACTCCATGAAAACTCCTCCTTGGATGTTATAAGCACCACCAATCAATAGGGTTTTAAAAGGGCTTCATCATGTATGTAAATAACATGAGATTTCATGGTTAATTTTGATCAAGTGATGGTGGTTTGTGGTGAAAAATGGGACGGCACTAATGAGGTTAGAGAGAGAGATGAGAGTGTTTGTAGCTAGTTTGCATGTTGTAAATGGTATGTGTGAAGTGTAGGTAGTGGTTTTGATGTAAGTAGCTTAAACTTTAAGCTTTAGTAGACAAGTGTAAAGTAAGTAGTTCAAGGCTTGACACCACACACATGGTGTTGGCTTATGTTGGACGCCTCATATAGTGGGGGTGGGGCAAACTTGTTCTGTCTCATCCCCATTTAATTACGGGTACTCCTCGATTCTAGTTTCCTTGATTTGCGTGCCCTCGGGTCGTTTTACGAAAAACGTTTTTATAAATTATGAATCAACGGCACAAAACGAATCTAATAAAAATTGTTTCATCAAAAACGGAGTCTGAAAACGTAAATACGTAATCCTAAGGTTTCCGGTTTAGTCGTAAAGGACGTTAAAATAAAATCGTAAGTCCTAATCTCTTCTCGTAAATTTGTGATTTTATGAACCAACACAAATTTAAAACTCCAAAATAATATTCACGGATAAATTTATTTTCTGAAATGTCGGACTGTCACCAAAGACGGTGTATGTAAACGTAAGCACGTAACGTAGAATCCTCCGGTTTAAACGTAGTCGATGCTACTTCAAGACGTAAATCCAAATTACTTCCCAAAAATAAGTGAGTTCATATTGTAACATTAAAATAATGTTTTTAAATAATATTCGAGAATAAAATATCAACCATAAATTGACGGATTGTCACATAATTGCTTCCAAACACTTAAAGGCATTAAGTTTATACTAGCACCTAGATCGGCTAGGGCCATGCAATTCTATACTCCCGGGAAGTTGCAAGGAATCAAGAAGCGACACGGATCACCAAGTTTGGTGGGCAATTTCCTTAAGAGAACCGCGGAGCAATTCTCATTAAGTTGGGTCTGAGAAATGTCAAGAAGCTTCTCTTTGTCACTTAGAAGATCTTTAAACATCTTCGCATATTTAGGCATGTGAGCGAGAGCCTCAGCGAAGGAGATGTTGAAATTCAATTGTTTAAACATTTTGAGAAAGTTTGAAACATGAATATCATCCTTGCCCTTTTGCTTCTCTTTCCTCAACCTTGAAGGAAAAGGTATGTCGGATGAAGAGGAAGACTTTAGAGGAATAGGATCACTCACAACCGCGGGTGGTGGGGGAATGGGGGTAGAAGGCAAAGGAGGTGAGGAAAGTTGCTCTTTTTCCTTGTTCACAATCACGGGTGGAGGTGTAGGAAGCTCGGGTTCCGTATAACCTTTTCCACTACAAGTGGTAATTGCTTTCATTTCCCCTTTAGGATTAGCAACGGTGTTACTCGGAAGAGAACCCGAAGAAGAGGGTTGATTACCTTGGAAAAGCGAACCGATCATGTCACGTATATTATCCGTTTGAGTGCTCATAGAGTTTCGGATATCGGCGCGAAGATCATTGCTTTGTTTCGCCAAGTCATTCCGTAGCTCGGCTCGAATATCACTCCCTTGTTTCGCCATGTCTCCCTTCAAGTTGATGAATTGACTCTGAATATTCGTCACCATCTCTCTATTAGTCCTCATGAACGTCTCGATGTCTTGATTCAACGCCGTTGGTTGATTGAGAGGTGGAGCTTGGTAAGCTTGAGAATTTCCTTGAGGTGGATATGGGTTTCTTTGAGATTGATATTGATTGGTAGTACGAGGTTGGCTTTGGTTATTTCGGTTATAGCTTTGTTGTTGGTTTTGGTTTTGAGGAGTAAAACCGGGTGGTGAAAGATAGTTGTTTGAACGATAACTTAGCAAGTTACGGTCTCCTTGAGGACGACCTTGAGAGCCTCCGGTAGGATAGGTACCGTATGACGCGTTAATGGTTTCACAAAAATTGCCTTGGGTAGAAGGACAATCCATGTAAGAATGAGGACCACCGCATGTTTCACAAGAAATAGCAGCGGATTTAGCTTGTTGATTTTGGTTAGTAGCCAAAATGTGCATACTTTTGTTAATTTCAAGAATAGCATGTTCCATGGCGGACATGTCGGTGGTGGACGAAGTAGATAAAACATTGACTCTCGGATTAGATCTTGAGGATGCGGATGAATCCCAGTTCTTGTGGTGAGTAGTCATGTTTTCGATTAACTCTCTACACTCCTCCGGTCTCCTTTTCATAAAAGTACCATCGGCGGCGGCATTAATCGTATCACGATTACGAAAAGTGAGACCATTGTAGAAAGTATAAATACAAGTGACGGGGAGCATTTTATGATTTTGACAACGGTCGATCAAATCATTGTAGCGTTCCCAAGCATCAAAGAGCGATTCATCATTGTCTTGCATGAATCCACTAATTTGGTTACGAAGGCTCGTGACCATGGATGGTGGAAATTAGCGCGACAAAAATCGTTGAGTCATGTCGTCCCAAGTATGAATAGAATACTTTGGGAGACGGTCAAACCATTTTTCGGCATGGTGAGAAAGCGTGTGGGGAAATAGTTGAAGGCAAAGTACATCCATAGAAACACCGGGCATCTTCATGCTTTGAGTAATGGTAATGAATTTGTCGAGGTGCTTGTTGGCATCATCATCCGGCAATCCGCGAAATGGATTAGTTTGCACTTGTTGGATCATGTGATGTTTCAACGAAAACTCCTGAGCCGTGATTTGCATCGGCGCAATCGGTCCGCCGCGTCCATTCATCGTAGGTTGGCATAGCTCCTCCATAGTGCGTAGGTCGGGTGGGGGTACATTATTGGGGTGGGTGGATTATTATTGTTGTTGTGTACACCGGCCATGTCTAAATCTTGAAGAGTCTCGGGCTCGGGATAAGACGTTGATCGAGTACGCATACACTAAAAAGAAAATGCAAGAGAAAATATTTTTGGTTTTATAGGTTTTTTTAATTTTTTTGTATTTTTGAAAATTTTATATTTTTTTATGGGTTTTTGAAAATTTTTGTACTTGAAAATAACGTTCACGGGGAACAGATCCCAAAATCCAATTTTCTCACAAAAAACCGTTGATCCTTACGAAAAGAGCCGGCAGCGGCGCCATTTTAATAACAGATTTTTGGTGTGTTAATAAAACGGGTTTGTTGCAAGATCTTTTGTCGTGTTGCTCGCACCCAATTATATTTGTCGTTGTTTCGTTCTTGGTGTCTTCTTGAATAGATCACGGTTTAAAGTGGAATTATTGTTCTTGGTGACTAAAAGGGGGAGCTTTTGATCTATATCTACTTAAAAGGTAAATGCGTGAAGCGATAAAAATAAACTAAAAGCAATTAATAAAAATAAAGCTTAGACAGTAAAATACCTTCTCCTGGAAAAACTGCTGATTCGGAATAATAACTTCATTCAGAAAGTATAGTTGGTTCGGAATAAACTTTGGAAAGCCTTGGTTCGGAATGTCCTTGCTCATGCGGAATAGTCAAAGAAAACTGTTGGTTCGGAATAAATTCACTCATCCGGAATAACGGTTGATTCGGAATATACCCTTCATGCGGAATAAAAACTTGGTTCGGAATAACTATGCTTCATTCGGAATACTTCTTCATCCGGAATAAAGACTGATCTGGAATAATTAGCTTATTCGGAATACAATGCTGGTTCGGAATAAATGATAAAAATCTTCGTTCGGAATATTCAACTGATGCGGAATAAATAAAACTAAATGCTCATCCGGAATGTTTTGTTGGTTCGGAATAACTAAAACAGAAAGCTCATTCGGAATAATTCCAAAATCGCTGGTTCGGAATAAATCTCTTGGCTCGGAATGTTGAGCTGGTTCGGAATACTAGCTCATTCGGAATGTTTTCACTAAAACCCTTCGTTTGGAATAATTTAGACAAAACTGTTGGTTCGGAATCTGGGGACATAAGAGACGCGAAGAACAGGGGAAACTCAACAACATGAATTTTTACTAAAACCAACCAAGATAAATCTAAAGAATCAACCAAACTTAACCACTAATCATCTATCGATGATAAACATCAAACCAAATCAATAAAAACACAAAACCACTTGTTTTTAGGAATCAAAATCAACAAAATAAAAACTTAGAACTTAGAATCAATAAGAAAAGAAAGAACAAGATTAAATGAAAGATTGTATTGAAAGATTAAGGTTTAAACAATCAAAATGAACTATTAAAACTTACAAGATCATGGATTGAATGCT
Organism: Glebionis coronaria; assembly: GCA_025667525.1. Lineage (NCBI taxonomy): Eukaryota > Viridiplantae > Streptophyta > Magnoliopsida > Asterales > Asteraceae > Glebionis > Glebionis coronaria. The sequence continues at coordinate 329,296,204 of CM046879.1, forward strand.
AGAAAAATAAAAGTTACCAAACACCTTAAGGGTGTTGGTTTTCCCTACGAAATAGGAAGAAGAAAAACAGAAAAAAGGAAGACTAGCTTGAAAATGTGAAGGATGTCTCCTATTTATAGGCCTTGGAGTTGGTTGGTGAGTGGGCTTTCTCCCTTTATTTTTGTCTTCTCGTCTTTTTAGTAAAGTTGACGTTTTCGATTCTAATTCGGGATTTATCGATGAATAAATTCAACTCGTCTTTTAATATCTTCGTTTAATAGACTTGAGTTCTTCGACATATATAAATCTTCCATCTTTGGTCCTTTTCTTCGATAAATATTCAAATAGGCCCATTGACTTCAAATCTTTTGCATCTCTTGGACTATAGACTTCGTCTTTCGTCTTTTTCTTCGATAAAACCCGTGCAATCCCATGTTTTCTTCAATATTTATCCGGTTGGCTCTAAAAACACAACAAACACACAAACCACGCATAATTCCAAACAAATGATATTAAATACGCGTTTTGGTCTCGTTTTAGCAAGGAATAAGTGGTAAAAGGATAGGTGTTTTCACACCTGTCAATAAGGTTGAAAATATTGGAGAATGAGGTAGGATGTCGCATTGAGTATAAGTTGATTGAAACTTGAATAAAGTCAAATTTAATTCGTATGGAATACGAGATTGTTAAGAGGAAGTCGTTAAGTCCTGTGGTTGAATTATAAGGTTTTAAATGATTGTTGGTTTGTTTTAAGGGTTGTTCCTAAGCCATTATCCAATGACGAGGATGCCTAGTGTCCAAGAAATATATTGAATAAATCTTCTTCTGAATTGGGACCGGTGGATCTTCCGGGACAGGTGGAACACCTAATGACTATTGTAGATTAGTATGCATTGTGGTTTCTTTTATAGATACTAACTTAACTAAGACATCAGTTGGTAGGATGAGTCTTTGGAATTGTATGACATAGCGACACATAATGTGTGACAGTATAATTTTTGACTTGTTTGTGATTAATGAAAGGACTATCTTTGATTGCTAAATTCTACATGTATCGTTGTCATCTATCTTTTCTTGCTTCTTCCTAATGTGCGCATTAGTAATGCAACCATTGAACAAGTACTCATTTGGGATAGAGTTACGTTGTAGATTCTTCTCTTTGTATTCCTGAGTACCATCGAGGTCATGAACCTCATGGTTAACTGGCTAAGCTCATTTCCTATCATATCATAGTTACTTCTTGGTGAACAACTCTTCTTCACTCTTTTGCAGATCACTCATTGTTTGTATAAGTTAAAACAGTGTCCCTTGAGAAAAATTGAATTTTCATCACCATATGGATTATTCAAAGTGAGACTTATAAGTAATCGTTATCGAAATAAAGTTGTTTATGAAACACCTTGGAAAACTTAATTGTTCCATAACAAAGAACATCTCTGTAAATTCATTATGCATTAAGGATGAATATTTATAGTTTAAACGTGATGACAAAGTTTTGACGAACTGAGTATTGCATCGTTAATCCTAAAATTGTATATAGTTGCGCGTCTACGTACAATTTGGAAAGGACCATGCAAGGCTGATTAGTTGTCACCATGAAATTGTTAATAAACATTACATTTTCCTTTAAATTGTGAGAGATTGAATTTTAATGAGATCTGCAAGAAGTGTAAAATAGGGACACATTGTTAGAGACACCTACATATGTGCCCGTACCATTTATTTTTCTGAATCGAATTTACTCATCTGTGGATATTGTATTTATTGACAATTGATATCCCCTTCTTGTCCAATTTTTTCATGGCAAGATTCTTTGGAAAAGTATCTAATTACCGAGTGTTGATACCCGACTGGGTGTATCGAAGTCCCTATTATTTCTTTTGATTAGATTTCATTTGAATGACCTGGGTAACGATCCGAGGTGCTTTCGAATGCGTACTCAAATCATGAAAGCATAGGATATATTCATATTCGTTAATGTTTTCATCTTTATCTGATTTGAAATCCTCTCTCGTCGATCATGCGTTGACCTTACTCTTTTATGTTAGCTATGTCTCCAGATATCCTTGATTTGTGAAGGGTTATGTGTTATTATTAGTCTTTTGAGAAGTTCTCATCTTATCGACTGTTGATCCCAAACTTAGATCGATTTAACTTTGTGTTAACGAGATTAAATCAAGTTTAACACGTAGAGAAACTTTGTTGTATTGAACAAACTAAGTGTTATGCGGAATTTAACACTTAGAACAAAGAACAAAACAAAGTAAACAAAACTTTCACTTTGATTAATAATATCAATGAATGATTACAATGAAAGTGTTATGAGATATGTGGAAGAGGCGTGTGAAAAAGAGGTGTCTTATGTCTAACCCTAAGGCCTCCTTTTATTGGTTTAAGGAGCCTTGTACAAAAAGATAAGATCAATTATTTTAGGAAAAGACATAAGATAAACATAACTTATTGACTAAATCTTTTTAAACATTAAGAATATATTCTGAATTCTTATCTTCATATTTTGTCCACCAGCTTGAAGAATTCATCATTGGCAGATTTAGTCCTTGTCTTTGTCTTAAAATTCTTCTTGTCAACGCCTTGATAATTCTTATCAGCGTCTCACCTGTCAGCGCCCCGTTTACTCTTGTCAGCGTTCTAGTGACTTAGCTAATTTTATTCCCAAAAATCCTCCCCTAAACTTGATATCTACTCTATTAATCAAGTTTCTGAATAAAATAAAACATACAGAGAGGATTCTTACAAATATACTTATCCCTGAATTTGAGTAATAATAAATCTCGAAAAGTCAATCACTCAAATCACTTGTATAGTTAGCCTTCACTTGGTCTTAATCATCTTCAGCACATGTAGAGTCTTTGGAGCTTTCTTTATTACTTTTGTCACTCAAATTCGATTGCTCCTCCCCTTTTTAAGAGTCCTCTCCAAGATCAATATACAAGGACGGAACCAATAACGTCCTCCTTGCATCAGCTTCCAAAACAACAAGTCTATCTGTTCAAAACTATGATCCTTGACAATTTGTACCATTTCTGTATTATGCTTTTACAAGCTAAGACAGATTTTCGTCAATTCCATTAATGTCAAAGGTTTCATACTGTCCTCATCCACATTCGGGAAATGAATCCTCAATGTTGATTCATAGGACATGGGGATGGACTTACTGATGATAAGACTGACTTGACCTGCATTAAAGCTAGTGCCAATAGTCTCAGCCATCTCCATAACACTATACACCCTTGTGAAAGTGATCTCTGCTGCTACTAGATGTCAATCACTAGGAAAAACATCTCAATGATCATTAGGCTTCCAGATATCCAAAAATTTGAAAAATGTAAGGGTGAAGAAACGTTTTGGGTCTATAAAAAAAAATTAAAAATGACATCAGCTAAGATGGCATAGCATAAGATGTACTTGAGAAAGCATAAAACCTTAGTTAAGTAGTCTCTAATAAGCAAGAATGACAAACACTGTTCATGGATACACTCATGCAAAAGCATGATAGACACACATGAACTCTAGAGTCCTTTGTTCACAAATGCCCCAAAGAGAAATTTAACTCGTATAAAACCTTTGCAACTCCCCAAGTAAGCCCAAAAATATATCTACCCCAAGTCACCCATACGACCACACCCAATTCTAGGTCAAAAGTCTTGGCAGCATGCATGCAAAATAAATTACGTGCATGCTACAGTGCCTCGAGGTTTAGAAATTCCAACAATTTCATAAGGAAAGAGCCTTCATTATTTCTAACCCCCACTCACCTGTGGACACAATCTAGAATTGTGTAAGAGTGCTCTAAGAGTACCCAAAAACCTAAAGGTTTACCTCCCCTTAACAGAAGCATACAAATCATTATATGTGAAGAAGCAAAATTTTATCTCAAGATAGGAATGTAAACACTCCAACCATCATAAATAAAAGTTTGCAATTCTGTATCCATCCAAATGTAGCTCCACATTCCTGCATAGTTAGACAAAAGCCACAAAAATACACACCAACAAAGGCTACCCTATCCCATGATAATGGGTAGAGATAACATGTCAGTAGATAAAAATAATATCTATGGGTAGACCAAATGCATGTTCCTTGAGCATCCACTATCCCAATATCCTTGATCATTAACCTGCTTTTGGATAGGCTGCTCAAAAAGAAAACAAATTAGTTTCCTTTGGAGATCCAAGCCTTGTCAGACTTGGATCTATCTAGTTGTTCAACTAGAGTGGTCTTATTCTTTACCATAAATCCCTGTTCATCCATTTGTGACCTAAACACCCAATTTGTTCCAATGAGACTATTAATGACCTTTTTCAAGATATTTAAATCTATTGCAAGTCATTGAAATACCATTAAAATTAGAGTTTTGCTCTTGTTTAGGTTTCCAAGTTATGTGGGATGATGCCTTAGACCCTTGACCCTTACTAACCAAGTATCTTTGTTTATATGGTCTAAAATAAGGTCTCATACCAAACTTGGAGCTGTCAGCGCTGTATTTGTGCCTGTCAGCGTTGAATTTATTCCTGTCAGCGCTGAATTTGTTCCTGTCAGCGCTGAATTTGTTCCTGTCAGCACTGAATTTGTTCCTGTCAGCGATGAATTTGATCTTGTCAGCGCCCAAATTAGGGTTTGCTAAAGGAACATACTGTCTGTTTGACCAAGTGTTGGTCTTTTGAAAGGGCCTTTGTCCATGGGTATTAGCTGCCTTAGAGAAGAAAGGAGCTGGTCTAGTAGCCTGTGGTCTAGTGTGGACAAAAGGTCTATGGTTGACATTGGATGACCTATTGTCAGCGAATGAATTGTATTCACTCACACAATTATTTGCCAAATGTGAGAAGCTCCCACATGAGTAACAAGCCTTTTTCGACACAAACTTAGGCTTAGACTGATAAAACCCTGTCCCATTAACACTTTCTTGGCTTCTGAATGACCTAGGTTTCCTATACATTTCAGCGTATTTAACACTAGGTTGTTTCTTTATTGGGGAGCTAAGATTAACAGCTTTTCCAGTGATGGGATTTTTCACAGTTATAGGTGTAGATACAACTGGACTCTAAATGGCTATAGGCACAAATGGACTCTCACTAAGTATCCCACCTTTAACAAATAAAGTGGGGTTGTCCTTTTTCCACTCTTCTAGGTCAATAACCTTTTGTCGATATTCCTCAACTGGGGAAAGAACTCTAGGTGGAGGAATAAATTCCTCTTCTTGGAGTTCTGGAATACCAGTCCAAGAGAGATCCTTTCTATGGACACAGCAGGTGGTGGAACCACAGAGTAGTCTTTCATCCCAATCCCAGTCATGTCTTTAGGATCCATTTGTTTACTCACACATTCACCTAGGGTTTGTGTGGCCTTATCAAACCTTTGAATTTTAAGGCCAACATTATCTTTATTCTTAATGGCCTTGATGTAGCGGTTTTTAGTCGTTTTACTTACCTTTAGGGAAAAGTAAGCAAACGCTAAGTCGTGGTAAGTATTAATCGATACATTTTAGAAAAAACGTAAAGACGACAATCGAGTTCGTTCTCGGTGGAGGTATGGTGTTTAGCCAACAATAATTATAGACGTATTTAATCGAGTGATTACGTTTTTGAAAAGAAGGGAAGAAAAGAAAACGGAGGCGGATTACGCTAAAAATTAAAAACGACGAATACGCGTTACGCGCGTATCGTAAAAATCGACTAAGTTAAATTTTTTTATTTTATTTTTTTGAAAAGTAATAAAAAGATTGATATATAAAACCTAAACTACGGGAAAGCATAATAAAGGCATCGAAAAACCTAAAACGTCTATGAGGACAAAGCAAAGGCAAAAAGCTAATTAACGATATAACATAAAAACGCGACACTAAAAGGAAACCTACGAAATCAAATCTAATTTTCCTAAGTATTAAATGACAAAATAAAATTTTAGAAAAAAGAATTACATTTTTTTACTTTTAAATTATTTATTATGAATTAAATACGTTTTAGACTAATTAAATGCTTTAAAATAATAAATAATTTTATTAAAATACAAAAAAAATTACCTAAAGTCTAAAATACTGTTCTAAGAATAGGAAAAATAAAATCCTAAAAAAAACTACATTAAGCTGCGAAATAAGCTATATAAGCTATTAGGCTTAGAAAGAGAAAGACTATTTAAATAAAATGATTTGTAACTAAATAACAAAAAAGATGGCATAGCCCAGTTGGTTTGCTTGTGGATTGTTTGAGACGTGGGGTTGTGAAGGGCAGGTCAGGGGTTCGGATCTTCCCACTGACCAATATTTTGCGAACATTTTTTTTTATTATGGTTCTCTTTCTTGTTGTAAACCCACACAACTCAAACCCAAAACTCAGCAACAAATTAAACGGGCATAGAGGCCCAGACGAATTCAACAGAATCTCAGAATATATGTTTTGTTTTTCTTCTGCTAAGCAATATCAGTACTCCCTTTTCTTTATAACTTTCGTACAGTAAAACACCATATTTTTTTTCTTTTCTCTTTAACTAGACAGTTAAAACACCAATGAATCCTTCAATTACTACTACTCATATTAGTATCTTAAGTCAACAAAAACACATCCTATTCTTTAACATGAACACAATAAGCCAATCTTAACATAAGAAAATAGCAACAATTTATAGATTTTAAACTACAGCAACATAAACCATCAACATTCAATATATAACTAACAAGGAGAAATAAAAAAAAAACCTGACGAATCGAAGACGCTTGAAACAAAAGAGACTAACAACATAAACCAAAAACTCGACCATACAGATTCTTTCTCGAACCGTAAACCACAAACCAAACTGTAATCCCCTTTTTTTTTCTTTGTCTCGAATCGCCCAGCAGCGAACAAACACAAAACTCTTATTCTTCTTCTATTTTTGTTTTTTGATTTACTGTAGTGATCCTCTTTTTTACTTTGTGAAATCCAAGAACATCAACAATAGCAACAAACAACCCTCATTTCTTTTTCTTCCGTCGACAGCAGCAAGAAAATATACCACACCCCTTTTTTTTAACTCTCGTCTAACAACAAGAACAACATAAAACCACTCTTTTTTCTCGAATTTAAACAGTAACAAATCAAACACTTTGACAAAATAAATCAAACAGAAAATTAGATCTAACACTTTTGATCAATCTCTTTTTTTCCTTTCGAACACACTAACACAACAAGAAGATAAAACTCTCAATTTAACCAACAATAAAAATAAAACTTTTGGAACTCAGAAATAAATAACCAACTTTTTTTTTTCATTCAATTAAAAAAAGGGAATTACATTTAAAAAATAGGAACAATGATTTCTGCTACAACTAGGACTATATATACAATGTGAGAAGGCTGAATACACAAACCCTAAGTCTCGTGATCTTCCCAAAATACCCCAAGAATAAAAAAAACGGATATGCTCTTTGGATTCTTTCTTCTAGACTGTTCTTGAGGAGCATGTGATGAACAGCTGTTAAAACTTGATCTTGGCCTTTGATTTGGTCTTCGGTCTTCTGATCTTCACGTGGGTATTGATGTTGGTTCCATGAGATAGTGATAGATTTAGATTTTTGGGATTAGGGTTATGTGATTTGGGGATTAAAGGTTTGATGGTGGCTGAGATGAGGGATGAGGAACACAAATTGCATTTAGTTGTAACCATATAAAAGATATGACCCATTTTTTTGTTTGTTCGTTATTTAACAAAAGGAGCTTAAAATTGTTGGTGGGTTAAAAAACTTGGGCTGAAGGAGTTGTTAGGCCCAAGAAAAAAAAAGATGGTGGTTTATTAAGCCATGTTCCAAAAACGAATTTTGGGTTAAAATATCTCATGGTTTTGCTTTACTAATAATGAAACGGGCCGACTCGGCCCGTTAAACGGGTTCGGGTTGGCTCGTTAAATATTATTTTGAGATTCGGAACCGATTTTCATGTTGTCAGGTCTCGGGTTGACTTTGACTTTGCCTTTAAGTTGTAAAAATCTTTAAATGTTGTCGAGTCGATCCGAAAATGCTCGTTTTGCTCTGTTAAGTACAATCTCGGCTTTGGTTTTGAGCAATTCTTCGAGGGCTGAATATGTAAACTCTTGAAACTTTAAAAACCCACTTGTAATATTAGAGATGTACAAGGGTCTAAAGCGACAAGTCATGAAACATGAGGGACCATTCTTGCCAATCTTCAATTCTTCAAGGGTCTTTTTGGAAAAATCAACATTCGGGTCCTGTCCATTGTGCGGCTTCGTTTCCCGTGCTCGTTTTTGATTGATTCTTGTGATCTTTTGTCATTTTCTCGATATCCGTACCTAAAATACACATTGAGCAAACACAAGCATATATATGGCACTTTTAATGATATTTTAACCGTTTTAAGCCCGTTTTGGACGATGAGACCATGTATAAAAGCAGTCTCATCACTCCCCCATACTAAACCATTGCCGTGCCCTCACGCAATGCTAGAATAAAGTATCTTAGCACCTCCAAAATTCATTTTATGATGACATTTATTGAAAACGTAAACTTAAATAAACTACTACACGTGTTTTAGACATAATGTATGATTTTCATCGCAAAATGGGACGTTTAGGTTCATAGAATAAGAACATGGGAGTGCCTCATAGAGATAAAATCATCGTCCTCGATTTTCACCCAATTCTATGCTAAGCGTGTAACGAGATCTTTGTTATTATAAGTTAGCAACACAATCATTACTCATGAGTGTTAATTATATACCTAATCTCCCTTATTCCTACTTGGTATCTCTTATATTTTATTTTGTCTTAATGATCACGAGGATACATCATTGACTTATGCGTGAATAGAGATTAAGTATAAAAATAGAGTTTTAACGGTGTAACCAAAATCATTAAATTAATAATTCATCCTAATAGACAACGATGTCAAAAAATTAAGTCAACAAGAAGGATCGATAAACACGGTTTTATAACGGTTTTGAACATGAGACTTATTACCAAGACTTTTATTATCCGCCATCATCGGTGGTTTTATTATCATGGTTTACCTCCATCTTTTATTCAACTTCGCCATGAAGCTTTTATTATGACTTCGGTCTTGCCTTGCCTTTTATTATCCGCCTCATCGGTGGTTTTATTAGCCAAAGACGTATATCCTCACGCTAAAGCGAATTTTGGATCTTTAAAGCTTCGAAGATTAAGGCTTGATTCACTTTCAATTTTGCATAGATTTTTCGGCCTTGTGGGGCTTCAAATTTTTGTTTAATTTAGGTGAGCACTTGAAATCTTATTATTAGGTGAAGCTTTTGATTATTAGGGTGCCAATACTTCAAAACCGTGACGCTGGCGATACCTTAATGTTTTCCCAATTTAATTACATGGAAGCTACTAAAACAAATTAGAAACCAACAATAGTGACTAAACCGCTAAATCAATATTTATTAACAATTTATTATGCAAAAGCGTGGGGAGAATAAGCTAATAATTACTACACATGAGATCGTGACGATTACGAGACTTATAAATAACTCTATCATTTCTCGTCCTCATTTAAGAGACTTAGCCTAAAAAGTTAAGGAATCGAAGCTAAGTGCTCAACACGCACGGTCGAGTCAAAAATTACTCTTATTCTCACCATCGGAAAACCTACATTCGTGTCTTAAACACTTATGAAAAATACGAAAAATTTTAAAATTTGGCGATTTTTAGCCTTATTTGCAACAAAATGATAACAAAAAGATGAAATTTTGGATTGCGTGTTGACGTAAGCAAGGTGAAGTATCTACTCACCCCCCATACTAAAGTTAAACATTGTCCTCAATGTTTCGAGTCTAGGGGTGCAAACACCCCCATACTAGAGACGAAGTCGAATGCTTAATCTCGAGCATGGAAAGGGTAAAACGAATAACCTAAAAGCCATTTATGAATTATGCTAATAAGATAAACGTTAGAACATAAAAGGATATCATCGGATATTGGAATCTCCAAGGGCAACGATCGAAGCTCGAGTGATCCGTAAAACGAACACGAGAGGCTTCAATGATGACGATAAACCTAATAAATCACAATCACAAACAACCACGAAACAAAGGTAGGAAGAGCACAAGTCCCCTCGTTACATTAAACTAATTAGAAAGCAATAATATTTACAAGGATAAGCATGAGAATCCCCCACGAGGCACCTTGTTTTTGATAACCGAGTCAAAAGCTCGACTCGGATCCCCATAAATGTGATCATTTAGGGATATCCTTGGTTCGGTCATTTTTGGTGGGACTTACATGTAATCAAGGCCCAAAAGCAATCGTGTATAAAGGCAACACCTCTATACCGGGATCAAAGATCGTGTCTTCGTTTTCGGATGATAAACGAAACAACACGACTTTCAACATCATCGTCCCAAAGGGACACAAGAAAATAGAATGAGAAGAGAAGGTTGGGACATTGGGTGGACAAACAAATTGAGTTACTCGAGGTAAACTCTCACCGTAAGTGTAGAAAGATTTTCTAGTGACTACTTCGGTAAAAGACCGAGATTTTATCTTAAACGTGATACCGGGGTCAAAAATCTCGTCCTCGGTGGAGAAGTGTGAGGGAACAAATGGGGCTTCCCCCACACTAGGTCCACACAAAACGTCGTCAAAAGAAGTAGACGCGTTTGTAGCAAGCTCAATTAAGCGAGGTGATGACGGAGTTAGCATTGGAAAAAATTTCAAATCAATTGTAAAATCTTTTCTTTTTTCATTTTTTAACTCTTTGTTACGAAAACCCAAGTTGATTAAATTGAAAATATTTGGTGTTTCTAAAATAAATCTAGGCACACTTAAAATTTCCACATTTATCTTGAAGGCGGGAGGAGGATTTGAATTTTTAAAACTTGAATCGATTAATAAAACATCCCCCTCCGGGCTAACGCAACGGTCCTCATCAAACTCGAAAATAGAAGGCGGATCATCAAGAATACGTTTGATCTCGGAAAAGTCTCCATCGGAATCAAAAACGTCTTCTCTTCCTCGTGGAAGAGGTCGAGCAATAAAGTCGTCGATAATCGAGTTGCTAGCTTCAACCGTCGTGAAACTAGGAAAAGAAGGCTCTTCGATTGAAGATTTTGCCTTTGTCGTTTCGACCTCGATATCAAAAAAAGTATCGATGTGAGTAAGGTGATCGGCGGACTTCTCACATGATAAATCCAAAATCTCACTCGGTGTGGGATTAGGAGTAAAAGGCTCGTCTCGTGACGATTTTGCCTTGACGGTTTCAACTTTGTCCTTCGAAGGGATCGAACGTGGGTTTTCAAACATTTTAGCAAAATTACTAACACTCCCTTCGGAATTAATTTTCGCTCATCTTGTAAAAACGAGGGTTCAACGATTTCCTTTAAAACCTTTTCACATTTTTCTTTTTCAAAATCACTTAATGGAATTTCTTCGTCAAAATTAAGTGTATATTGATTTAGAAAATCCTCAATAATTTCATCCTCATTAGAAAAATTAGGTTTAGAAGGTACAAGATTTAATAATCCCAAGTATCCTACGAGTTTTTCCTTTGGTTTATTTTCAAAAACATTTTTCAAAACTTCGTTGGATGACGTTTTTGTTTCCTCTACGTTTTTGCAAGACGACGAAGGTTGCACGACTTTAAAATTCGAGAGATTGGGATTAATACGAGACGTACGAGTCTTAGGAGTCGAAATAACTTGAGCCTCTCCCTCGAGATTAGGATTGGTGACGTTCGATGAAGAACTCGACTCGTATGAAGCTACTTTTTTCTCTAAGGTCTCAATCGTTGAAAGAAGTTCATTTTGCTTATTAGTGTAAGCCTCCACAACTTTATCAACAATTTTATCCCATCTCTCGTCAACTTGGTCAAATAAACGTTCTTGTTCTTTATAAGCGGCATCATATTCGTTTTCCAACTCGGTTCTCATGGAGGCCATTTCCTTTAAGTAAAATTCCTTTTGAGTTTCCAATTGTTTTTCGTAATGTTCCTTAAGATTCGTAACTTGTTCTTGAATCATCGTTAAGTTTGCATTATTTCATCTCATATAATCACAAAAGGCGTTTTGATTCATTTCATCATTTTGATTTTGATCACAATTAAAAGACGAATCATATGACGAGTAGAACGAAGACGATGGGTGATCTTGGTCGTAAGATTGAAAATTGTCACCAAGACCACGTGGAGCGGAGGTATAGATATAACCCTCTCGACCTCCAATAACCTTATAATTAAAACAATTGGCACCATCGGGCGGGCCTCCACAATATGGACACGAATAATATCCACTATCATTCGACATGATGCAACGAGAACGGTGTTACGAGAATTAAACGTTATAGAGGGTGAAAGAAGAGAATTATGAAATTTGAGGGAATGTAGAAGACTATTTTTGTGCTTTTGATTGTTTTTAAATTTTTATTTTTTTTTTGGTATTTTGAATGTATTACGTAGACAAAAATCTACAAATCTCTCCTCGAATCGATTTTCTCGATTAAAAGAGAATCAAGGAATGAAAACGATCACGTGGAGTGAACGCCTTCAATGACTTTAGAATGTTGGTGGAACACCAAAACGTTCAAGAGGGTTTAATCTTGAAAACAAGCAAATATATATACGTAGATAATACTTTGGTTGGCAAACCCTCGATTAGCCCTTTTTCTCAAAACACGCACAAGCAAGCGGGGGAAACGAGGCGGCGCTAAGCACTTAAGAGCCTTTTTCCCTTAGGTCGTGAAATACAACCGCCTTATACCCACCTTATAGTTTGTGTTAATTGAAATTAAGCCTCACGAAAGTATTTATCTATTTTGCCTTTTACTTTTGCTTTGGATTCGAATACAATGATCGAGTGATGAAATCCCGAATCAAGGTTGTGATTTCTCACGTATTTGGAGTACTTGTATTTTTATTGTTCTACGTAAGTACAATATATTAATAATATTCACAATAAAAACGAAAATATATCTACAATATAGTAAAATGATATTGTGTGTTTAATTTAGGAAAACTAAACACAATTTATTTGGATACTATAATATAATAAGGAAAAATAACAAAAATGAGTATGTACGATATTCACACTTTCCAAAATTAGAAAAGCAAAAACGCACCACTCACAAAAACACGATACTAATAATGGCAAACTAAAAACACCTCCCCGGCAGCGGCGCCATTTTTGATGTAGCGGTTTTTAGTCGTTTTACTTACCTTTAGGGAAAAGTAAGCAAACGCTAAGTCGTGGTAAGTATTAATCGATACGTTTTAGAAAAAACGTAAAGACGACAATCGAGTTCGTTCCCGGTGGAGGTATGGTGTTTAGCCAACAATAATAATAGACGTATTTAATCGAGTGATTACGTTTTTTAAAAGAAGGGAAGAAAAGAAAACGGAGGCGGATTACGCTAAAAATTAAAAACGACGAATACGCGTTACGCGCGTATCGTAAAAATCGACTAAGTTAAATTTTTTTATTTTATTTTTTTGAAAAGTAATAAAAAGATTGATATATAAAACCTAAACTACGGGAAAGCATAATAAAGGCATCGAAAAACCTAAAACGTCTATGGGGACAAAGCAAAGGCAAAAAGCTAATTAACGATATAACATAAAAACGCGACACTATAAGGAAAATAAACAAATTTTAACCCTACAAAATCAAATCTAATTTTCCTAAGTATTAAATGACAAAATAAAATTTTAGAAAAAAGAATTACATTTTTTTTACTTTTAAATTATTTATTATGAATTAAATACGTTTTAGACTAATTAAATGCTTTAAAAATAATAAATAATTTTTTTAAAATACAAAAAAAATTACCTAAAGTCTAAAATACTGTTCTAAGAATAGGAAAAATAAAATCCTAAAAAAAAACTACATTAAGCTGCGAAATAAGCTATATAAGCTATTAGGCTTAGAAAGAGAAAGACTATTTAAATAAAATGATTTGTAACTAAATAACAAAAAAGATGGCATAGCCCAGTTGGTTTGCTTGTGGATTGTTTGAGACGTGGGGTTGTGAAGGGCAGGTCAGGGTTTTGGATCTTCCCACTGACCAATATTTTGCAAACATTTTTTTTTATTATGGTTCTCTTTCTTGTTGTAAACCCACACAGCTCAAACCCAAAACTCAGCAACAAATTAAACAGGCATAGAGGCCCAGACGAATTCAACAGAATCTCAGAATATATGTTTTGTTTTTCTTCTGCTAAGCAATATCAGTACTCCCTTTTCTTTATAACTTTCGTACAGTAAAACACAATATTTTTTTTTCTTTTCTCTTTAACTAGACAGTTAAAACACCAATGAATCCTTCAATTACTACTACTCATATTAGTATCTTAAGTCAACAAAAACACATCCTATTCTTTAGCATGAACACAATAAGCCAATCTTAACATAAGAAAATAGCAACAATTTATAGATTTTAAACTACAGCAACATAAACCATCAACATTCAATATATAACTAACAAGGAGAAATAAAAAAAAACCTGACGAATCGAAGATGCTTGAAACAAAAGAGACTAACAACATAAACCAATAACTCGACCATACAGATTCTTTCTCGAACCGTAAACCACAAACCAAACTGTAATCCCCTTTTTTTTCTTTGTCTCGAATCGCCCAGCAGCGAACAAACACAAAACTCTTCTTCTTCTTCTATTTTTGTTTTTTGATTTACTGTAGTGATCCTCTTTTTTACTTTGTGAAATCCAAGAACATCAACAATAGCAACAAACAACCCTCATTTCTTTTTCTTCCGTCGACAGCAGCAAGAAAATATACCACACCCCTTTTTTTTAACTCTCGTCTAACAACAAGAACAACATAAAACCACTCTTTTTTCTCGAATTTAAACAGTAACAAATCAAACACTTTGACAAAATAAATCAAACAGAAAATTAGATCTAACACTTTTTATCAATCTCTTTTTTTCCTTTCGAACACACTAACACAACAAGAAGATAAAACTCTCAATTTAACCAACAATAAAAATAAAACTTTTGGAACTCAGAAATAAATCACCAACTTTTTTTTTCATTCAATTAAAAAAAGGGAATTACATTTAAAAAACTGGAACAACGATTTCTGCTACAACTAGGACTATATATACAATGTGAGAAGGCTGAATACACAAACCCTAAGTCTCGTGATCTTCCCAAAATACCCCAAGAATGAAAAAAACGGATATGCTCTTTGGATTCTTTCTTCTAGACTGTTCTTGAGGAGCATGTGATGAACAGCTGTTAAAACTTGATCTTGGCCTTTGATTTGGTCTTCGGTCTTCTGATCTTCACGTGGGTCTTGATGTGGGTTCCATGAGATAGTGATAGATTTAGATTTTTGGGATTAGGGTTATGTGATTTGGGGATTAAAGGTTTGATGGTGGCTGAGATGAGGGATGAGGAACACAAATTGCATTTAGTTGTAACCATATAAAAGATATGCCCCATTTTTTTGTTTGTTCGTTATTTAACAAAAGGAGCTTAAAATTGTTGGTGGGTTAAAAAACTTGGGCTGAAGGAGTTGTTAGGCCCAAGAAAAAAAAAGATGGTGGTTTATTAAGCCATGTTCCAAAAACGAATTTCGGGTTAAAATATCTCATGGTTTTGCTTTAATAATAATGAAACGGGCCGACTCGGCCCGTTAAACGGGTGCGGGTTGGCTCGTTAAATATTATTTTGAGATTCCGAACCGATTTTCATGTTGTCGGGTCTCGGGTTGACTTTGACTTTGCCTTTAAGTTGTAAAAATCTTTAAATGTTGTCGAGTCGATCCGAAAATGCTCGTTTTGCTCTGTTAAGTACAATCTCGGCTTTGGTTTTGAGCAATTCTTCGAGGGCTGAATATGTAAACTCTTGAAACTTTAAAAACCCACTTGTAATATTAGAGATGTACAAGGGTCTAAAGCGACAAGTCTTCAAACATGAGGGACCATTCTTGCCAATCTTCAATTCTTCAAGGGTCTTTTTGGAAAAATCAACATTCGGGTCCTGTCCATTGTGCGGCTTCGTTTCCCGTGCTCGTTTTTGATTGATTCTTGTGATCTTTTGTCATTTTCTCGATATCGTTACCTAAAATACACATTGAGCAAACACAAACATATATATGGCACTTTTAATGATATTTTAACCGTTTTAAGCCCGTTTTGGACGATGAGACCATGTATAAAAGCAGTCTCATCAGGCCTCATCTAAATTAGCCTATAACTCACCATTGACTCTCTCCATGATGTTTCTAATATCCATACTAGCATTTAACTCATGTTTTAAGATATTTATTTTATCTTTTAATTCAAATTCCATTTTCTTGTACTCAGAAACTGTCTTCTCAGTTTGAGTGAGAGCAATTTGATAGTTAGACAGTTTCCATCTTTCAGTACTCACATCATCTAACAACCTTAACACCTCTTTGTTAAGTCTCTCAGTATTTAACCTACAAGAAGAGTCATTACATACCTCATTATCAGATGACGAAGATGAGTTGGAACTTGAAGTAGACTTGGCCTTGACTGAAAACATCATCAGATTCTTCTTCACCTTCTTCCTTAGCCTGGTTCACCTCACGGTATTGGATCTCGTTCTTCAAATCAAAGTTTCTCAACAAGCTCTGATACCACTTGTTGATCCCAAACTTAGATCGATTTAGCTTTGTGTTAACGAGATTAAATCAAGTTTAACACGTAGAGAAACTTTGTTGTATTGAACAAACTAAGTGTTATGCAGAATTTAACACTTAGAACAAAGTACAAAACAAAGTAAACAAAACTTTCACTTTGATTAATAATATCAATGAATGATTACAATGAAAGTGTTATGAGATATGTGGAAGAGGTGTGTGAAAAAGATGTGTCTTATGTCTAACCCTAAGGCCTCCTTTTATAGGTTTAAGGAGCCTTGTACAAAAAGATAAGATCAATTATTTTAGGAAAAGACATAAGATAAACATAACTTATTGACTAAATCTTTTTAAACATTAAGAATATATTCTGAATTCTTATCTTCATATTTTGTCCACCAGCTTGAAGAATTCATCATTGGCAGATTTAGTCCTTGTCTTTGTCTTAAAATTCTTCTTGTCAACGCCTTGATAATTCTTATCAGCGTCTCACCTGTCAGCGCCTCGTTTACTCTTGTCAGCGTCCAATTTCCTCATGTCAGCGTTCCAGTGACTTAGATAATTTTATTCCCAACAGCGACGGTATAAAACCGGAAAGTTGATAGTACCATTAGGATGGATTGGTTGATTATGACATGATGCCATTGTCTTAATTGATGGGAACTCGAGTAGAATTCCCCTAAAAGATAAGATGTTGATTATCAAAGGTGATCTAAATAATTCCTGATGGATGACCGTATCCTGCATTTGGGCTTGAAATTATACCATGAATGGTTATGAACTAGTCATAGATCTTGTAATCTAGGAAGAACTTAAAGTAAATTTATTAAAAGATGTTCTTGTTAATTGAAACTTTCGGAGGTATTTGCTGATGAATTACCTAGACTTCTGCCAATAAGGCAAGTTGAATTTGGTATTGATTATATTCCTGGTGCTGCACCTGTGGCATGTGCACTATACTTCAGCACCATCTGAATCGAAAGAGTTACCATACAATTGAGAGAGCGTTATCGGAGAAAGGTTTTATTCTACCGAGCTCGTCATCATGAATAGCTATGGTGTTATCATTCCTTATATTTGTTGATTACCGTGAACTAGGTAAATTGACGATCAAAATCTATATCCATTACCCAAGATGGAAGATTTGTTCGATCATTTACAAGGTTCTAGCGTATATTCAAAATTTTGATCCACAACATGGTTATCATCAACTTCGCGTCCGCAAAGAAGATTATCTATTCCAATCACTACATCCAGAACTCGTAATGAACATTATGAGTTTCATTTGATGTCGTTTGGATTGACCAATGCACATGTAGCATTCATAAATTTGGTGAATCACATGTGTAAGCTATAATTTGATAAATTCATGCTTGTGATCATTAAGGACCATCTGTTTGTTTCTAAGAGTAAGAAGGAGTTAGTAATTGTTTGTAGACTGCCCTGAGTTGACCGAGCAGTGAAAACATGTACTTTGATTATTCATCATGTGATTTATGATTTGATCCTTGACATTATTTGACCGTGTGATTAATGGTAGTGGAATCTATATTGACTCTTCAAAGATTAGAGCCATTGCTTTGGGTTATACCAAAAAGAAAGTGCAAAAATGTTTTGATAGATATTTAACAAAGGATGTTTAAGAAATTATTCCCTTATACCCAGATCATTTAACTAAACTCCCTTAGGAGTAGATGTTTGGGTATACCTCAAGACAACCTAAGAGGGATTCAGGAAACCATTTAAACCATGACTTGGAATTTGAAACGATAATTTTTGCTTTTCAACTAAGAAAATTTTGACCAAAGTATAAACAAATATTTTTCGAACATTTACGGATCTTATTAATTATTTTCGATAAATCAACAAAAATCGTGTTAACTAAATTCATATTTATTTTGAACATTTTTCTATAACTGGGCGAACTGACAAAATTTAAAAAATTTTACGTTTCATAAAATTAAATAATTATTACTTGTAATAATTATTGACGCTTTAAACGTCGGATTGAGCAAAACTAATAAAGATAATAGTTGAGACGAAACTAAAACTTATAAAATATGAAGAAAGAATTTTTGAATGAATACGGTCATAATATTTATTTCATCGAGGAAGGTGAATGTAGTTGCTGACATACTATGTAGAAAGGATAAGGACCAATTAAGATGTGTTCCTTAGTATTGACCGTACACAATAAATTGCCGAGCAATTTAAAAATAGCCGATGCTTGTAAAAAGGATATTATAAATAATAAAGAGTTTTGCGGCTAATGAAAACCATTAGAAATGAGAGCCGATAGCGTTAAATGTTTAGAAGGCGGCTTGTGGTTGCTTAAATATAGAGGATTTTGAGATTTAGTCATGTTGGAATCTCGTGGGTTTAAGTATTCTATTCATGCCATTTCTGATAAAATGTATCTTTGTCTGAAGAAGTTGTACTAATGGCCAAATATGAAAGCAGATATCGCCACATACGTTGGTAAACATCTAACTCTTACGAAGGTCAAGGCTGAGCACCAAAATCCATAAGGATTGCTTCTACAGCTTATAATTCTTGTTTGGAAGTGAGATAGAACCACCATGGATTTTATCACAAATCTTCCAAGGTCATCATCTGGATTTGATTCGATTTGGGTCATCGTCGACAGACGATCAAATCTGCTAATATCATACCCGTTAATGATAGGTTCTCGATGAAGAAATTGACTCTTTTGTATTTAAAGGAGTTGCGTAAGCATGGTGTGCCTGTATCGATCATCTCTATCAAGATCCTCGCTTCCCATCGAATTTATAGAGATTTGCTCAGAAGTCATTGGGAACGAATCTTGATTAGGGTACTGTTTACCACCCCCAATCGGAGGGACAAGGTAATGTAACGATACAAACACTAGAAGTCTTGTTTTATGTTTGAATAATTATCCTTTGGTAATGAACAGGATAATCGCTTTCCTTTGGAGAGATTATCATTGATAATTATCGCTTTAGGATTGAGACCGAGCCTTGCGAGAATCTATATAAAGAAAAGTCTAAGAGCACGTGTAGGTGGGAGTTGGGATGAAGATACCCGACATACACCCATTGTGAGTTGGACATGTCTTTTAGGTTTAAATTGCCTATGATGATAAACATAACCCTACAAAATACACCCATTATGAGATGTAAATCTTGAAGTGCAGGATGGGTAGCGAAGTTATGCCAAGAATTTTCACCGTGGAAAGGTGAATTTATGATCTGAAAGATCATGGGAAACTAAGTCCCCATTGTATGGGACCATTGAGATAATGTAAAAAGTTGGTTTGAAAGGCATATAAGCTGGATCTACCCGAGGACTTCAAGGGCTGCATGAATTATGTTTCGTATAACGAACTTGATAAAATATCTATCAAGTGAGAATCTGATTATTTCTTAATGAAGTTTGGATCGGTGAAAAGTTGCATTCATAAAAAACGCGTGAATATCATGGATAGAGAAAGTAAGTCAACTTAAGCCTGATCGTATTCCCGTAGTTATGTTTGATGAAACTCGTGTATTGTAATGAATTACAACTGAGAGAAAAGACCGAATGTGTAGGAAATACCCACGTGTCTCTAACTGTATAAGAAGCGAGTAGTAAGATAAATTGATATTTGAGGACAAAGATCCTATTTAGGATAACTGCTGTGACAATCCGTCAATTTGATGTCGTTATTTTATTCTCAAGTATTAATTTTAAAATCATTATTTTATTATTAATTTATGAACTCACTCACTTTTGGGAAGAAATAAGGGTTTACGTCTTAATGTAGCGTTGACTACGTCTAAACCGGAAAACTCTACGTTACGTGCTTACGTTTACATACACCGTTTTTTTGACAGTCCGACATTTCAGGAAATAAATTTATTCTCGAATATTATTTTGGAATTTTAATTTGTGTTGGTTCATAAACTCACAAATTTACGAGAAGAAATTAGGACTTACGTGCATAATTTAGCGTCTTTTGCGATTAAACCGGAAACCCTAGGTTTACGTATTTATGCTTTTGAACTCCGTTTGTGATGATACAATTTTTATTAGAATCGTTTTGTGTCGTAGATTCATAATTTATAAAAACATTTTTCGTAAAACGACCCGTGGGTACGTAAATCCAGGAAACTAGAATCAAGGAGTACCCGTAAATTAGTGGAGATGAGGCAAGTTTACACTTGCCTCACCCCCACTATGGGTGGCCAAATACAAGCCACAACACCATCTTGGTGTCAAAGCTACATGAACTAAGTGGACACATGACCATCTAGTCTTCCAAACTTTACAAAACCACTACCTAAAACCATTATCTCATTTCACAACATGCAAACTAGCTAAATCTCTCTCTTCTCCCCTCCTTGGCCGTCCCATATACACCACCATTACCACTATCCATCAAAAATTCTAGCCATGAACTTCAACTATAATTCACATATGTTGAAGCCTAGTTGAAAAGATGAAGATTGGAGGTGGTTATAACATGTGAAAAGAAGTTTCTATGGAGGTTTAGGGATGAGTTCATGAAGGTGTTCATCCATTTGAAGGACCGAAAAAGTTTTCTAGAAAGGTTGATGATTTGGTGGCAAGATCAAGCCTTGTTCATCCAAAAATCTCATCATTTCATCATATTGATTGGTATAGGGATCAATTTATTCCTATCATCTTGTTATTTTGTAAAAGTAATCATGTATTTTATTTATAAATGTATATGTATATGATGATGAATGATGATAAAAATATTATGTGGGGATTTTGTGTTAATAGATTTGGTTAAAAAGGCTAAAATCAATAAGTAAAGATGTTAAAATCTTTGTTAGATTCATAGGCTGTATAAAACAGTAAGTATCAATATGATCACTTGTGTAAATGGCTTGAATTATTAAATATATATATAGATATATATTTTTACATATGTGGAGAGTTGGCCACTCAATGAAATCATTAAAATGAGCAAGATATGATCAATATACTATTGAGGTACAAATATGTATAGTCTGTTTTGGATGAATTATTTAAAATACTTAGGGGATGATTGAGCAGTAGCTATAAGAGAGTTATTTGTAGAACACATCATGTAGTTTATGTTTCTCAAATTTGAGCTTCTATCTCCTTGTAGAACTCAAGATATGGCAAAATGGTGGAATGGACTTTGATAATCAGATTTGTAAATAAACTATATAGTATAAAATGAGCACTCAAGTAAATATTATTATAAAAATAAATATATAAAACCCACTAAATAATAATAATATTTATAAAATGAGTTGTATACTATGATAAATAAACATGGCATTCTATAAAAGTAAAGACTCAAATGTTTTCTAAAGTTATAAATCTATATATATGTTTTACGTCTTTTCGGCTAAAACCGAAAGATTAACGTTTTCGCCAAATAAAACGTAGACGGTCGGACCCGTCTAAGGTAACATTTTTATAACTCATATATTGATATGTAAACACATTTGACAAGTAAAAACCGATAAACCCGAGATTTATAACTTATGGACCTTAATGGGCCAAAGTAGCGTTATTGGACCATTATCCCAACTAGTTTGGCTTAACACTAATGGAATTACTCATGGGCTTAACCCACTTGGGCCCAACATATGAGTATAGGCCTGGTATTAAAAGTATAAATGGGCTAATATAATGAATTGAACTCTTAATGGGCTTATTGGGCCTTAATATGTAATTGGGTTAAAACTAGTATAACTAGTCTAAATTGACTAACACATAACAACTATAATGTTGTATGAAGAGATAAAATCCCACTTGATCATCATCATACTTATGATATCATCATATATACATAATCATTATTTTTATAAAGTCATTGGACAAGAGTCTAATACCGAGTATTATTTGTCTAGGTTTCCGTGATTGAAGCACGCACCATCGCCGATAACCCGCCTTTCCCAATCAACGTGAGTTCATAGCCTCGCACTCTTTTAAATGTTTTATGAAATGTTTTATAAACCCGCGAGGGAGATAACATGTTAGTTTTAATAAAAATAGGACACTAGTTGTCCCGATTGTATGCTTATTGATATGGACCCGAATGATTATATGACCCGCTGAATGAAATGAAATGGATTATTATTAGTTAGGTTATGTCACTAAAAGTCCCATTAGCATGAATTGTGAACTACCGGGATTTGGTAGACGCTTATGCATATAATAGTACTATTTGGGGAAGATCACCCCAGTTCGCGCCTTGACGGTTGATCACCGTCGTGCCACAATGATTGGTAAGTGAATTTATGTATGAGAAGATTTATATAAGCGTGATTATTGTGACGACACGCTGTTTTAGATGGGCAAAGGAATTACGGGTTAGCTACCCGATATATGTTATAGAAAAGTAACAATGTCATGCGGCTTATAATAATCCAATAATGAAAATACTGATACGAATTTAATTCTAATATATTGCCTAACTAGCAATACGGGATCTTATTATTGATATTATGTTCGTGTTTTGGTTTTACATACCCATTTTCATATAACGGTTTTTATTAAATTCTATACAATATTATAAAACGTATTGTATGATGTTTTTACGACATTGGTTCGTATAATGGTTTTGAAGGCAAAAGACTATATTATAATTTACGACAAAGATTCCTATAAAATGTATTTGGCCTATTTTATGGCTTACGACAAAGAATTGTACAAAAATGATTTTCGGTAATGATTATATACCGGTGATATATATATATATATATATATATATATATATTTATATATATATATATATATATATATATATATATATATATATATATATATATATATATATATATATATATATATATATATATATATATATATATATATATATATATATATATATATATATATATATATATATATATATATATATATATATATATATATATATATATATATATATATATATATATATATATATATATATATTAATGGGTTTAATTAAACTCTATGAATTCACTCGGTGTTTCGCTGACCTTTTTACATGTTTTATCTCAAGTACTTGAAGGTAATTCTCGGGAAGACGACAAGAAGTTATGGCCCGTATTCAAATAAAAATTTCCATTCAAACTTTTTGTAAATTTTTATGACATATTATGACCTGAGGACCTATGTAATTTAATATTCATGAATGGAAAATGCTTTATTATAAAACGACGCGATTTTTAAGCGTTGTCTATGATTTGAGTAACGTGCAATCCCGTAACACCAACAACTCTTCCGCTGATTTGAAACATGAATATTTGGGGGTGTTACAATCAAGACAAGTGATTACCACCATAAATATTTCTCAAGACTGCAAAGTATCTTATATTGGGTAGAACATCAAGATCTTATGGTTCTATATGGGTTGGTTGATGCTGTTATCCCTAAAACTCGTAGGGTTGTCCCTAACTGGCCTGGCTTAGTCCTTTGGGGTGATTTGAAGATTATGTTGGATTCTCCTCCTTGTACTCCTAGTGCTGGGGTGTGGAAGGAACAACCCCGCTGGGTCATTTCTAGGTGGAAGTTTTATGCTGGTTGCGGAGTGCATGTGTTGGAGTTAGAATCTGGTGCTCGTGTGTTCATGTTGGTTGATCAGGAGTATCCCCTTACCATTGCTACCCTGGAAGCTATATTGGAGTGTCACTTGGTGGTGTCAAATTCTCCTTCTGGTAATGAGTCTGCTATGGCCACCACATTGGTTGCATCTATTCAAGCCCACCTTCTTGTAGACAAGATTGCTGCTTCTGGTTAGTAGTTTTATTCTATACTTTTGATTTCTTATACATTCTTTTCACCAATTTGTATAGTGATTGGTGACTAACACTTATAGTTTTTTTTACAAAAAAAACATACTTTTATATAATAGCTGCTTATACTTAACACATACAATGGAAATTTAAAAGCATGTACATAATATAATATCTGCTTATACTTTACCATTAAGAAACCTTTTCACACTTGGGTTGTTTTGATGTGTACTTCTGGTGTTGGAATCCTTCCACACAACAAATTGTGTTCAACTCACCATGTCTCACAAACAAGAAAGAGTTGATTCACCATGAGGGTACGGCTCTGGTGTGATTATCAAACCCGTTGATGGTTGCCAGTTTACCCAAAATTGGATGGTTTTCACTTGCCTTGGTTCTAGACAGAAAAGTGGCTAGTCCAAGGGTGTACGGATCCTGGTAAAGAATTTTCTCAAATCCGTTGATAGCTGTAATAGCTTGCTCAAAGCTATAGGGTTTTCAGCTCACCGATGCTTTATTGCTAAGAGTTGGCTTGTCCGGAAGGGTACGGCTTCTGGTAAAGACTTCAATCAAATCCGTTGACGGCTGTGATGGTTTGCCCAAAATCATCAGGGTACTGCCACTCACCATTGATTTATGTTCTAAGAGTTGGGCTGGGTTTTGGTCTCCCAGGGTGATGCTTGATTCCACCACAAAGACTAGCTAGCCCAAGAGCAAGCAACTACTTGGTAAAGGCTTATCAAATCTGCTCATGTTGTTGTGAAGATTCAACAAGTGAATATGTTTTCTAAGCTTTCAAGAAGATTCTCAGAGTTCTTAGTTGCAGCATGCTTTGTGTTTTCACTGCTGATGGTTCTTTTGCTGCTTTGGTTTTGTTGTTTCAATCCTCAAGCTGTTTTTGCAAGATCTACCAAGAAACTTGAACTCAACCAGTCAAATTCAAGTTTAGGGGAGGATTGTTAGGACCTATGTAATAGGTTATTTGTAATAGATTAACTAGGAGGTATGTAGTTCCTCTTGGTCCTAGTAGTAGTAGTAGGAGCAACGCGTGCTCCTAGTCTGGTAGAAAGTCAAACAATAGTATTCTTAGTCATTTGTTAGGATATGCATGAAATATCTTAGGAAAGGATACGCATATCAGTAGTTACACGTTTTGTGTTTATTGTATTTTAGTGTTTCCTTATATTATAAAAGGAACCCATTGGAAGAAGGGTTAGACAAACCTTCACCAGTTCTCAATTCATATCAATATAGTATAAATCCTTAGAAAGGAACAAGTTATTTATCTAGTTATTCGGTTTCTTCTTGTTCTTAGTATTTGTATTCCGTACTAATACTTTGTATTTCATTAGAGTCTCTTTCTGAATAGACTTGTGATTACAAAAGTCGTTCACCATCCTTAACAGGCTACAAGATCTACAATTAGTGGACCCAACATAACTGAAACTCCGTCTGCTGCTCTAAGTTCTTAATAATTACCCAGATTTCACCATCATCCTTCTGAGCTTCCTTGATCCTAGAGAGTAAGTCAGGCTCCACTCTAAGATTAGCCTAGTAGCCATGATGTCCACGTACCATGATATCAATATCTAGTCGCTCCAAGTCTCGTATAATCTCTTCCTCTATCTTAATGTCGTTGATCATACCCGACTTCCTACTAAGAGCATCTGACACTACAATCGCCTTGCCGGGATGATACTACAGATTAACATCGTAATCCATCAACAGCTCTAACCACCTTCTCTGCCTCATGCTAAGTTTACGCTGAGTGAAGATGTATTTCAGGCTCTTGTGATCTGTGAAGATATCACATGATTCACCATACAAGTAGTGCCTCCATATCTTCAGTGCAAACACAAATGATGCAAGTTCCAAGTCATGTGTAGGGTAGTTCTCCTCATAAGGCTTAAGGTGTCATGATACGTAGGCAATCACTTTCCCATGTTGCAAGAGAACACAACCAAGTCCCTTCCCTGAAGCATCACTATAGATCTGAAATCCACCTGTACCAGATGGGAGAGTAAGAATCAGTGCAGTTACTAGCCTCTGCTTTAGGTCTTCAAAGCTCTTCTCTCTTTCTTCAGTCTAGAATAATTTCTCCCCTTTCCACATCAGTTTGGTCAATGGCAGTGCTAATCAGGAAAAGTTCTCCATGAACCTACGGTAGTAACTAGCTAAGCCTAGAAAGCTGCGAACTTCAGTTGCTGATGTCGGTCTTGGCCACTGGGTAATAGCCTCAACCTTCGCATGATCCATGGTTATTCCTTCTGCAGATACTATGTAGCCTAGGAACACCACTTTACTCAACCAGAATTTGCATTTGGAGAACTTGGCACACAACTGCTTCTGGTGAAGTATCTGTAATACTGTACGAAGATGGTCTTCGTGATCCTCCTTTGATTTAGAGAAAATCGGAATATCGTCAATGAAGACAATGACGAACTTGTCCAAAAACTCATGGAAGATACGGTTCATCAAGTCCTTGAAAATTATTGGAGCATTGGTAAGTCCAAATGGCATGACTACGAATTTGTAGGGCCCATAACGTGTACGGAAAGTAGTCTTGGCGATGTTCTGCTCTTTCACCCGTAACTGATGATAGCCCGACCTCATGTCGATCTTAGAGAAATGTTTGGCCCCTTGGAGTTGGTCAAACAGATCATCAATGTGTGGCAAAGGATATTGATTCCTGATGGTGATCTTATTAAGCTCACGATAATCAATGCAGAGACGCATACTATCGTCCTTCTTCTTCACGAATAGAACTGGTGCACCCCATGGAGATGCACTGGGGTGGATGAATCCTCGTTCTAAAATTTCCTGTAGCTGTTCCTTTAACTCCTTCAGCTTGATGGGAGCCATGCGGTAAGGAGCCTTGGAAATTGGCTCAGCTCATAGAATGAGCTCAATATTAAACTCTACCTCACGAGCAGGTGGTATGCCCGGAAGTTCTTCAGGAAACACGTCGGGAAATTCTAACACAATAGGCTGATTCTATGGATGAAGATTCAGCCTCCATATCATGAACAGTAGCTAAGTAGCCCTCGCAACCATTTGATAGTAATTCACGTGCTTGTAAGGTTGAAATTATTTGTACAGACCTTCCGGGTATAAAACCGTTGTGAATGTTGTCTGGTGCGTTTACATCACCAAAAATGACCCGATATAAGTGCCAGTCTATGGTGGCTTGGTGTTTGGATAACCAGTCCATGCCTAATATCATGTCGAAATCGCACATATCTAATGGAAGTGTGTCAACTGAACGAATCCTGTCATCAAACTTAAGGGGAAGATCTATGTACCCATGTGTGATGCGTATAGAGTCTCTTAAGGGCGTGGAAATTTTTAAGACATTTTCTAATGGCATAGGGGATATTCTTACAAGCTTGGCATAAACAGTAGATATTGTTAGGACCATTGTAATAGTTATATGTAATAGGTAGACTAGGAGGTATGTAGTTCCTCCTGGTCCTAGTAATAGTAGGAGCAAGTCCTGCTCCTGGTCCTAGTCGAAGTCAAACTTTATTATTTACTTAATATTCTGTTAGGATATGCATGAGATATGTTAGGAAAGGATATGCATATCAGTTTTACACGTTTTCTTTAATGATGTATTAGGGTTTCCTTGTAGTATAAAAGGAACCTTAGGCAGAAGGGTTAGACACCTTCACCAAACGTAGTTCTAGTGATTAATAATATTAGAAATCCTTAGAAAGGATCAAGTCTTTAGAGTTATTCTGTTCTTCTTAATTATATTTATATTCTACATTCATATTGTGTATAGAGTCTCTTTATGATTTGACTTGTGATTACAGAAGTCATTCACCGGTCCTGACAGGCTGCAAGATCTACATCTAGTAGACCCAACAAGTGGTATCAGAGCCTGGGAGGATCTCTATACAAGAAGAATCAAGTTTTCTTATTTCTGATAGTTTGTTTATCATGTCTGCCTCAACCTCTACTCAAACAGGAGACGACAGCACTCCTAAAATTGTGCAACCTCAGCAGATCCTGGCTACGGTCTCTAACACGAATGGTAAATTCCCTCTTCTGAAGAAGGGTGAATATGATAATTGGGCAATGAAGATTGAATGGTGGATCACCAACACTGATCAAGATCTTTAGAAGATCATTCTGAATGGGAACAGCAGGAAGCTTACTGGACGAGACAAGAATGGTAACATTACTCTTCTTGACCCTAAATCTCATGAGGAAATCATAGCTATTCAGAAGGAGGTAAAAGCAAAAATGTTTTTGCTTCAATCTCTTCCTGAAGATCACATGGGTGACTTCTGCCATTTGGATGATGCCAGAGAGATCTGGAATGGCATAAAAGCAAGGTTCGGTGGGAATGAGGAATCAAAGAAAATGCGAAGGTCCATGCTGAGAGATGAATTTACCGAATTCAAAATCTCAGAAACTGAAGGTCTAAATCAAGGGTATGATAGGTTCCAGAAGATATTGAGCCAGTTGAATCAACTTCGGTCAAAGCCTGATGATGGTGACATTAATGCAAGGTTTCTTAAAGCCTTACCCTACTCATGGAATCAGGTGGTGATCTCTCTCAAAGCCAAAGGTGGGCTTGACTATCTCACCTTTGATGATCTGTTTCATAGGCTCAGAACTTTCGAACCCCATGTGAGAGGATTTCCTAGTGACTCTTTTCCCACTCCTGCTAATTCAGCCTTTGTAAGTTCTATGGCATCTAGTCCCATGTCATATGCAAGTAGCCCAAGCAATATTGTCTCCTCTCAGCATACTGTTCAGCATACTTCTGCTCCTGATCCTGCTGCCAAGTCTAGTAGTATGGTAGAAGCTGTTCTTCATTCTTTTGTGGCTGAAGTTAATGCTGAACAACAACTTGCTTTTGATGACTTCAAACAGGTCGATAAACTTGACCTGGATGAAATGGATCTTAAATGGCAGATGGCCATGCTTACTCTTAGGGTACACAAGTTTGAAAAGAAAGCAGGAAGGAAGTTTAATTACAACCCTCGGGAGCCAGCACAATTTGATAGAAGCAAGGTGCGATGCTATAACTGCCAACAACAGGGTCACTTTGCAAGGGAGTGCCCTAGCAAGAATGATCAGGAGAAGAGCAGGTACTCCGCTTTCAAGGTTCAGGAGATAAAAGATGACAAGAAGGCATTGGTATCTGTTGACTCTATGGTCAACTGGAATGATCATCAGGCTTCTACTCTAGAATCAGCTGAGTCCTCCACTAACGTGTTTGCAATGATTGCTGGGAATCTCTCCGATGCAGAAGAAGCAGACGAATTTGCTCTTATGGGCATCTCACCTCAGGTACAACATTGTCCTCTTGGTTGTCATGATAAATACTCAGAATTGTTGTCCCAATTTAATGAAGTAAATGATCAAAATGATAAGTATTTTTTAGAGGTTCAAGCCTATAAGGCTTCATTAAATACTTTGGAACAACAAAAGAGGTGGTTACAAGATACACAACGTGCGTATGAGGATAAAATCAGGATACTAAATATTGATTTAGAAAACACGACATATATGCTTCAATATACAGAAACAGTAAGAGATGCTAGTATCAAAGAAAAAGAGGAGATACAAGTTAAATTAGATGCAACAATGCTAAGATTTGACAAATGGCAAAAGGCACCTAAAAATCTTTCAAAATTAATTGATAGTAGCATGTCTGGCAGAACTAAAAGAGGCTTAGGATTTGAAAAATGTATTGATTCAGAAGATGTATTTGATTTATCTTTCTCAAGTGTCTTTGATGCCGACAAAGAGGATGAGGGCAAACCTAGTTACAATAGGTTTAAACCAGCAGCAGAAATGCATGCTGTCCCTCCTCCTCTTACTAGAACTTTTATGCCCACTTCATGGCATAATGACTCGGATGGATCACAGATGCTTGAGTCCCCAACAAGTTCTACTAATACTAATGACTTTGTCTCATGTACTTTCAGTGACAAAGCCGGTGACTCTGCATCTAATGGTTCAAGTGACGAGTCAAGACCTTCAAGTTCCAAGTTGAATGAACATGCTGTTACTGGTGCTAGGAAGTGTGAAGAAAAAGTTGCTGTCAAATCAAGTGTGTCTGGTCCTAGTTTATTGAGTCCTAGGAAGAATGTTTTTCCTAGAAATGTGTGTAATAAAGTAGGCAGTATGAAACAATCTCATTCTAATAAAAGGTCTTTCAAAACATGTTTTGTTTGTGGCAGTTCCTTTCATTTAATTAAAGATTATGATTATTATGACACACATGCTTCTGTTAATCATGCGTTTCCTGCTCCTGGTCCACCAGGAGATGCTTCACATGCTTCTAGAAGACTTAATCCTAGTGCTCCAACGTTTAATACTTCTAGAGTATCCTATCCTTTCGCTTCTGATTATTGGAGAGATAGTGGATTCCAAACAACCAGTAATTATTTTCAAAATTTTAATCCAATCTATCCACATAATTTAGACCACACGTATTTTGGTTTGGGAAATTTGGGAACTGCTGTTAAGCCCTCAGCAGGTTGTTCTTGGTCAAATAATAATACCCATATGATGCATAGGAAACCAAGGAACAACAGTTGATCTCATCAATCTTCTTGGCACTATTCTAAAGATCCACAAGGCAGGCTCAAACCTGAAAAGGTGGGTCCCCTTAAGACACTAACTTTTGCAATTTTTTTTATTAACTTGTTGTTGTAGGTTACTCCATACCAAGATCCTAATCTAGGCATTCTTGATAGTGGTTGCTCCAGGAGCATGACTGGCAATAAGAGTCTTCTCTCTAACTGTGTACCATTTCATGGAGGCAAGGTCTATTTTGGTGGGGGTGAAGGCAGAATCACTGGCAAAGGAATGATAAAGACTCCAAATCTAAATTTTGAGCAGGTCTACTATGTGGAAGCACTTCAACACTTCAACTTGATATCGGTCTCTCAGATTTGTGACAAGAAGCAGTTTGTTCTCTTTACCGATACTGATGCACTTGTGCTTTCCAAAGACTTTCAGCTTCCGGATGACTTACAAGTTTTACTCAGAATCCTTAGAAGACACAATCTCTATAGCATCAAGTTGAATGAAGTCAACCCTACTGGTCAACTAGCATGTCTGGTTGCAAAAGTCTCAGAAGATGAAGCCACTAAATGGCACCAAAGGATGGGGCATGTGAACTTCAAGACCATTCACAAACTTGCAAATCTGAATCTGGACTCTGGCTTACCACCCAAGACGTTTCGAAATGATATAAATTGTATTGCCTGCAGCAAAGGCAAACAGCACAAAGCATCCTTCAAGGCCATTACTGCTCTAAGTATTATTACTGAACCATTACAGCTTCTACACATGGACTTATTTGGTCCTACTTCCATCAGGAGCATTGACCACAAGCAATTCTGTTTGGTGGTAACTGATGGTTATAGCAGGTTTACGTGGGTGTTCTTCTTGGCTGCCAAAAGTGAGACCTACTCAATTCTTAGAGATTTTCTTACCTTGATAGAGAATCAGTTGTCCAAGAAAGTTAAAGGTATTCGTTGCGACAATGGAACCGAGTTTAAAAATAAAGACCTCATCGCACTTTGCAATGCTAAGGGCATTAAACGAGATTATAGTGCTGCTAGGACTCCTCAACAGAATGGTGTGGCAGAAAGAAAGAACAGGACACTAATAGAAGCAGCAAGAACTATGCTTGCCGATTCCAAGCTTCCAACCATGTTCTGGACAGAAGCTGTTAATACTGCAAGTTATGTTTTGAATAGGGTTTCTATTACCAATCCTCACAAGAAGACTCCTTATGAGCTGCTCACGGGCAAAGTTCCAAATATTGCTCATTTGAAGCCTTTTGGGTGTCCAGTCACCATTCTGAATACTAGTGACTATTTGGGGAAGTTTGATGGCAAGGCAGATGAAGGATACATTGTGGGATATTCAGCTCATTCTCGGGCGTATCGTGTCTACAATCTTCAAGCCAAACAGATCATTGAAACTATTAATCTCAGGTATTTTGAGGAGAAGTCAAACATCCAAGGCAAAGGTCCAGAATGGTATTTTGATCTTGATTATCTTAGTGATTCGTTAGGATATTTTCGTTTCAAAACTAACCATGATGCAGGACCACAAGTGTTTGCAACTTCTAGTACTGGTGTTCCTTCTAGTCTTTCTGATTCAGATGATGAGGATGACATTTTTGTGGTTCCATCCTATTCCACCACGGTTTCTCCTACTCCTCCTAGTGATGCAACTCCATTGGATGTACAGGATTCCCAAGCAGCTCTTGACACTCTTCTCAAACAACAACAAGAAGCTACTAAAGCAACTGCTCAAGGTAGTTTTGAGTTTCCCTTGGTTGAGCCTACTGACAAAGTTGCTCCTGGTACTCCAGCTTCTGCTCCTAGTGCTAGCTTATCACCTACTGGTACTCCGGCTAGTGAGTCTGCTTCCAATACTCGTTTCTCCAGTCCTTCTGATTTGGGGAACCATGAAAAGAAGTTTTCTACCAAGCTGGATGATATTCATAAACAACCGGTAGATGGGATTTTCCAAAATGCTTCATATGATGCTGACTTTGTTGGTGATCTCAATAACTTGGCATCAGAAGTGGAGGTTTCTTCCAATCCAGTCTTGCAATCACATAAAGATCATCCTACCACTCAAATTATTGGAGATCCTGGTTCTATTGTCAAGACACGCAGAATGCAGCAGAAGGCCTCGTCTGATCATCATGCTCTTGTAGGCTATATTGAGGATCAAAAGCGTAATAATCATACGGACTTTCAACACTGTTTGTTTGCTTGTTTTCTTTCACAGGTGGAACCTAGGTCTGTTTCTCATGCTCTTGAGGATCAAAGTTGGATGGAGGCTATGCAGGAGGAAATGCAGCAATTCTTGTTTCAGAATGTTTGGGTTCTGGTTGACTTACCAGATGGAAAGACAGCTATCAATACCAAATGGATTCTCAAGAACAAGAAGGATGCACGGGGAATTGTCGTAAGGAATAAAGCTAGGCTTGTCGCACAAGGACACACTCAAATTGAGGGCATTGACTATACTGAAGTCTTTGCGCCGGTTGCAAGGATCGAGGCCATTCGTCTGTTTTTTGCCTTTGCTTCTTATGTTGGCTTTACGGTGTTCTAGATGGATGTCAAGAGTGCATTCCTCTATGGCAAAATTGACGAGGAAGTGTATGTTACTCAACCTAAAGGGTTTGTAGATCCACTTCATCCCAAGAAAGTCTACAAGGTGGTCAAGGCTCTTTATGGGTTACATCAGGCTCCTAGAGCTTGGTATGAGCGTCTTTCAACTTTCTTGTTAAAGAATGGCTATAGAAGAGGTACTATTGACAAAACACTATTTCTTCGGCGGAATTCCAAGGATATTATCCTTGTTCAGGTTTATGTGGACGACATTATCTTTGGTTCTACAAGGAAGGAGTGGTGTGATGAGTTTGAACACTTGATGAAAGGCGAATTTCAGATGAGTGCAATGGGAGAACTGTCTTTCTTCCTAGGTCTTCAGGTCAAGCAACAATCGGATGGGATTTTCATCAGTCAAGATAAATATGTCCATGAGATTCTTCAGAAGTTTGACATGGATCCTCTTAGACCAGCAGCAACTCCTTATGAAGTTGCTAAAATCAAACTTAAGAATGAGCCAGACCCCCCGGTAAATGTTCACATGTACAGGTCTATGATTGGCTCCCTCATGTATTTGACTGCATCACGTCCGGACATTATGTTTGCAGTAAGTGCTTGTTCTAGACACCAGGTGACTCCAACGATTTCGAACTTAAATGCAGTAAAGAAGATTTTCAAGTATATCAAGGCTCAACCTAAATTGGGTCTATGGTATCCTAGAGAATCTCCTTTTGTTCTAGAAGCCTATAGTGATAGTGACTATGCTGGTGCTAATAATGATAGGAAGTCAACTACTGGTGGTTGTAAATTTTTGGGTCGTCGACTTATTTCATGGCAATGCAAGAAACAGACAATCGTAGCTACTTCTTCAACAGAAGCTGAATACGTTGCGGCTGCTAGTTGTTGTGGACAAGTTTTGTGGATCCAAAATCAGATGTTGGATTATGGTTTCAATTTTATGAATACCAAAATTTTTATTGACAATCAAAGCACTATTTGCATTGTGAAGAATCCTGTTTTTCATCAGCGGACGAAGCATATTGAAATTCGGCATCATTTTATACGGGATGCCAATGAGAAGAAGCTGATACAGGTTCTTAAAGTTCATACGGATGACAATGTTGCTGATTTACTGACTAAAGCTTTTGATGGTCCTCGGTTTAACCACTTGGTGGTTCATATTGGGATGGTCAATCCTTGAAGTCTAGGATTGAGGGGAGACAAAGCCTAAGGGGAGGCTTTGTGTACATATTAGGACAGACTCACATATTCATAGATTTTAACAACATATTTTTATTGGTTCTGATGGTGTGTGGTGCTTCTGATGGAGGATTTTGCTCTCTTGTGGTGGATATGGCCTTACATGAATGGCTTCTGGTCCTCTTTGGTCAGCTTCTAGTTATAATTGGTTGGCTTCTGGTGGTTTTAAATCCTTCCATGTCAAGTGGTGTTTGGCTGCTGGTACTGGTGTGGCATACTGTTCATTACTTTTGTCCTTTGTCAATCACGTTTTGCTCCTGGTCTGATCATTGTGTGCTTTGACTTTTGGTCAACGCTCCCAATTCCGGTATTTACAAGTTTAAATAAAGCATGGTTAATTGGGAGTTGGTAACTATGTTAAAAAGGGCAAATGGTTACTATGCAATTATGGTTTAATTTGAAAGGGCAACCCCCCATTAATAGGGGTCAATGAACAGTTACCACTTTCTTCATATATGGTCAACATACACCCTTGTCTCACTCATTACAATTAACACACACACAAAACCGCTTCTACTCTCTTCACCCTAATCACCATCCTTCTTCCATCCATTAATCAAGATCCATGGCTGCTCTTGCTTACCAACCTGCTCACAACCGCGTTGCTTATCTGGGCGATGGTCCACATCGTGAACATTCTGCTGACATCTTGGATTTCATTGAAGCTTCTAACCTAAGGTTTGCATTTACTGTCTGTCCCACCATATATGATAGTGTGATTCGTCAATTTTGGGCGTCTGCTCAACTTGTGAATGTGGCTGGTCGTCCACGTGCACTCCATGCTACCATAGATGGACGTGCATATGTGGTGACTGAGGCTTCTATACGCTCTTCTCTTCATCTTCAGGATGAGAGTGGTGTTTAATCCATCCCCAATGTTGAAGTATTGGAGGGAATGGCTGCTTTAGGATATGAACATGGGGGGAAGTTTAACTTCCAGAAAAATAGGTTTTCCCCCCAATGGAAGCTTCTGGTCCACTTTCTAATTATGAGCCCCAAGTCTGGGAGTTGGGATGCTTTCCCTACTCCTTTGGCTACTGGTCTTATCTGCTTAGCCCAGGGTAGAGTTTTTAACTTTTCTCATTATATATTTGAGGGGATGGTTAGTAATTTGTCTAATGCTGGTTCGAGAAAGAAGTTTCTTATGTACCCTAGGTTTCTTCAGCAAATACTTGTGTGCATTCCTCGTGATAGGACTGAGCATTTACCGTCTAAGCTTACCGCAAAAGTGTATTACAATATGGTCAATGGGTTTACTGGGGAATGGAGGCCCCTGACTGAGGCCATGTTGGGATTAGCTCAGGGTCCTATGGGTGAGGAGGAGGAAGCTCCTGAATTTGTTGTTATTGATGATGACCCCATGGAGGAGGAGGCTCCTACTGCTGGTGCCACTCCTGTGGTAGAGGAGGAGCTAGTTGAGGAGGTGGTGGTTGGAAAACCATCTCCTACCAAGGCTGGCCATTTTTCAGTCCCACAAAGGTCTCCATTTGTGGAGACTCCACCTCCTAGTCCTGCCCCACAATCGACTGATAAACCGTTTGATGCTAGTACTCCACAGGTTAACCCATATGTTGCTTCGGGCTCCAATGATGCTTTCCCTGATCCAAGTTCTCTTGGTGGGCAAGTAGAGGAGCCTACTACACTTATATCTTTGCTTGATCTTCTACGCAGGTACCATAAGGATGATTTGTTTGGAAGCTGATCTCAACCAACATCGGAAACTTACTCGGGAGTTTGTTCTTCCTTTGGCTGATCACATCAAAGCATTGGAAACTCATCAACAGCGTCGCAAGAAGCATGTGATCCAGTCAGACTCTGAGGATGAGGGTGCGGAGAATGTTGAGGATGGCTTGACATTGTTGGCAAAGGCTGCCTTTGCTGATAAAATTTATGATGATTTGCCGGTTCCTCCGACGTCCTCCAGTGCTATTCCCCCTTCTATGGGTGGTGATTCTGATCCTGCTGTTGGTTCTCATGCTGGTCCCTCTCATGATACGAAGGGCAAGGCCCCAATGACTGATGCTCCATCCCCATCTCGCAAGCGTACCCGTCGTCAGATCGAAGACATTAAGGCTTGGTGAGGAGGCTGCTCGTCGGGTTCAAGCTGAGATTGATAAAGCTGATAGGGCTGCTGAGGAAGAGCTTCGAGAGCGCAGGCGTGCACAAATTCATCATGATGCCATGCATTGGAGTGATAGTGAATGGATGCAAGTTTTGACTGTTCTCACTCGGGATTATGCTCAGTTTAAAGATCTTTTGGGTGACGATGTTGATGAACACAATTGTATACCGAAGGCTATGGTATTGATGCGTAAGCATCAGTTGGATCTTGCTGCAGAACTTAAGAAACAGCGAAGGAACAGACCTTTATCTCGGGCTGAGGAGCGCCAGCAGATGCAACGTTATGTGAAATATTAGTCTGCTGCACATTTTAATGCTCCTTGGACGTGGGCACGGGTGCGGGCTTTGACTTTTGATGAGCTCAAGGCCCTTTATGAAAA
This sequence comes from Glebionis coronaria, assembly GCA_025667525.1. NCBI lineage: Eukaryota > Viridiplantae > Streptophyta > Magnoliopsida > Asterales > Asteraceae > Glebionis > Glebionis coronaria. The sequence continues at coordinate 329,333,375 of CM046879.1, forward strand.
TATGGTTAAGCGTCAGAGTCAACCTATTCCGGAAAGATTTATTTACCATCCTCGTGGTGTGACTTCTTCTACGCCTGCTGATTCTACTGGTCCTTCGTCTGCACCCACTCTTGGTTCTGCTGCTAGTCCATCTGGTTTTGTTGCTACTTCCGTTGGTCCTTCTACTACACCTTTGGTTGCTTCTTTGGGTACTACTGCTGGTCCTGCTACTACCATCTTTTCTACTACCACCACCACTCATGCTTCTACCACCACACCTGTTACTACCACCACCACACATGTTCCTGCAAGCACCTTTGTTGCTACCACCATACCTACTGCTACTACATCTGATGTGCCATCTCCATCACCACCAGTTCCTGGAACTCAACCTAATCCTACTTCTGATGCAGCTCCTAGTGGTCCATTGGGTGGACACATTCATGAGTCTACTTCTACTGCTTCCCCTGCTGCTGCTGAGGTTAAGGTAAAGGTTGAATCAACACCTTCTGATCCCACACCTAGACATTCCCTTCTCCAGAAACAGGCTCTTCGTATTCGCCGTGGTAAGACAGTTCCTTTTGAGAAGCGTGATCCTGAGAATTTAATTGATGCCGCTTTTGACAGCGATTCTGACTTACCTTTGGGCAATGGGAACATTACTGGTTATTCGGTTGAGCGTTCTACAACACTTCCTGGTGGCGTATCCCATCGGATTACTTTGAGTGATGGGTCTGTGCGATTGGCAACAGGTTTGCGGGGTGTGTTGTCTTGGGCTGACCATATGGATCTTATGGCGTTGTATGGACTTGTTGATTCTAGTATGCCGTTTAACCCGATGGCTGTGTCTTCATGGCCTGGTCTGCGTAACTGGGCTGATCTCAAGATGATGTTGGATGCTCCTCCTAATGCTCCTGTTTCGGGCATATGGAATGATCAAATGCAATGGGAGATTCTGCGCTGGAAGCTATATGCTGGATGTGGGGTTAATGTGTTGGAATTAGAGTCTGGTCATATGGTGTTTATGCTGACGGATGTGGAGTATCCTTTGACTATTTCTTCGATGGAGGCGATGTTGGCGAGTCACTTGCAAATTTCTACTGCTCCATCTGGAAATGAGTCCTCAATGGCCACGGCACTAGTAAAAGGTATTCAGGCGCGGTTGATAGCAGATAAGAAGGCTGCTTCTGGTATGTAAGGTGATTGGGTTGTAAGTGTTTATGCTTTGTATATTTCATCATTTGTTCTTATTGTCATTCTTTTCACCAATATGTACAGTGATTGGTGAACTTCATTCTTTCTAGTTAAAAAAAAAATCTACTTTTTACATAATATCTGCTTATACTTTTAACACAGTTTAGATTTTATACTTGTGAATAATATCCCTTGGCTGCTTAACCTTGTGGGTTCTGGTTACTGATTTGAGCTTATTCTGGTACTTGGCTTCACTTGGTGTTGGACGTGGTCCTCACAACAAATGGTTCTCAACTTACCATGTCTAATCGACAAGAAAAAGTTGATTCACCTTGAGGGTACGGCTCCTGGTGGGATTCTCAAATCCGTTGATGGTTGCCAAGTTACCCAAAACTGGATGGTTTTCACTTGCCATGGTCCTAGACTAAAAAGTGGCTAATCCAAGGGGGTACGGCTCTTGGTAAAGATCTTATCAAATCCGTTGATAGCTGTAATAGCTTGCTTAAAGCTATAGGGTGTTCAACTCACCGATGCTTCATTGCTAAGAGTTGGCGAGTCCAGAGGGGTACGGCTTCTGGTAAAGACGCATCAAATCCGTTGACGGCTGTGATGGTTTGCCTAAAATCATCAGGGTACTCCCACTCACCATTGATTCACGTTCTAAGAGTTGGGCTGGGTTCTAGTCTCCCAGGGTGATGCTTATTCCACCGGAATGACTAGCTAGCCCAAGAGCGAGCAGCTACTTGGTAAAGGCTCATCAAATCTGCTCATGTTGCTGAAAAGATTCAACACGATGCTGATTTGTTACAAGCTTTGGAGAAGCTTCTAGTGTTTCATGTTGCGGCGGTTACTCTGATTCTTATCTTGTTGATGCTGCTATTTGTTTTGCTGATACAATCCTCGGGCTTTCTTTGCACGTTTTCCAGGAAAGTTGAACTCAACAGGTCAAATTCAAGTTTAGGGGAGGATTGTTAGGACCATTGTAATAGTTATATGTAATAGGTAGACTAGGAGGTATGTAGTTCCTCCTGGTCCTAGTAATAGTAGGAGCAAGTCCTGCTCCTGGACCTAGTCGAAGTCAAACTTTATTATTTACTTAATATTCTGTTAGGATATGCATGAGATATGTTAGGAAAGGATATGCATATCAGTTTTACACGTTTTCTTTAATGATGTATTAGGGTTTCCTTGTAGTATAAAAGGAACCTTAGGCAGAAGGGTTAGACACCTTCACCAAACGTAGTTCTAGTGATTATTAATATTATAAATCCTTAGAAAGGATCAAGTCTTTAGAGTTATTCTGTTCATCTTAATTATATTTATATTCTACATTCATATTGTGTATAGAGTCTCTTTGTGATTTGACTTGTGATTACAGAAGTCATTCACCGGTCCTGACAGGCTGCAAGATCTACATCTAGTAGACCCAACAGATATGATCGAATGACTAGCACCCGTGTCAAATAAGACGCATGCAGCTTGACCATACATATACAAGATTTCAGTGATGGTACCTGTTGACTTGTCGGCCTGATCACGCGAGGTCGTGTACACCCTTCCAGTAGTAGGAGGTTGCTTGGAGTCGGCATGTCCATGAGTGCCCTCAATCTCACCCTTATGGCAGTCCTTCATGCGATGGCCTGGTTGGCTGCACTTGAAGCAAGCATTGCTATCACGGCGACATGGCCCTGGGTGCCTGCGGTTGCACGTAGTGCAGAGAGGGTGAGTATACCCTCCAGCAGGTTCCATAGATGGCTGGGAGCATGTTTAGAAAAGTATATGTGAGACATGATTAATGGGTACAAACAGGACGATGCAGAAAATCATAAGACGTAATATCAGATGTAGTTTCACGGTTGGGCTGTGAACCTCTACGGTCCTGCTCCCGTCCATTACCATTATTCCTTGTAGTAGATGCTGAAGTGTCAGAATTATGAATCATAAAGCATATAAAATAAGAAATGAGTAAGTCTAGGGACCTGCTGCTGTTGGAGTTGTTGGCGTTGTTACGGTAACTGTCATTAACCACAACGCCTATCCGAAGTAGAACGGTCTTGGGTCTGACCATTACCCTTGTGCTGACTCTGCTGCTGAGTGGCCGATTGGGACCGGTCCCTAGTCTTCTTCCTGAAACATGCAATAGTATAGAGAAAGATAAATATTTGGATAGTACTGAATGAAACGAAATGATCACCGCTAATGACGAAATATACCTCTTGTCGGGTCTTTCTGCCTCTACAAAGTCATCCATCTCTTGCAGCATCTCCAACTTGCGGGTTGCATCTACTACTTGTGCCACAGTATTGAATGTAGCACACACCAAGTTATTGGCGACAGATGTGCGAAGAGACCAGCGAAAGTGATAGACCTGCTCCTCTGTAGTCCTGGCTGCTACGCCAAGGAATATAGCCAGTCGAAGAAACCTCTGCATGAACTCATTACTGTTTTCTCTAGCTCTCTGCCTAATCCCATGATACTCCCTATTGAGCTTATCCTGCTCAGCTTTCGGGAAGAACTGTCCCATAACCAACTCCTTAAACTCTGCCCAAGTCAATCCAGTCACCTAGTCGTCGCCTCCATTCGACAGCTTAAGTGCCTTCCACCATGCAAATACGTTCCCTTCAAACTTGTAACAGACTAACCTTTCCTTAAATACAGGGTCACATCCCATTGCGTCAAAGATCTTCTTGATGTGAGCTATCCAGCTTTCAGCCTTAGCAGGTCTGTCAGTCTGCTCGAAAGATTTCAGACGCTACTTATTGAATCGCTCCAGCCATGTGATCAGGGTTGTACGATATTGTAAATCTTGCTTATGTTTAGAGAGAGAAAGAGAGAGAAAGATGGTAGATTTCACAAATACTTTAGAGAGAGAAAGTAAAGAATACACCTTTTACTATATGTAAATTATGAGAAAACCACACCTTCTCCATCTAAGGGGAGGGTTTATATACCCAAGCCCATGAGATGGGCTTGGGCTTACATTGGGCCGCCGGCCTACACATGTTGCAGGCTTGGCTTGGCCTTGTTTGTTGAATATTAAGTTAACTAAACTACGAGCTACTACTTAGACTATTGTTGGAGTGACCGATCCTTTCTAATATGTAAAACGTATTTCCAACAATCTCCCCTAAGGGAGGTCACTCCAAACAAGGGTGTTACCCAAGTTACAATATTAAAATAAACCTAGCATACTATGCTTGTCTTGAGCTCATAGTCTTCGTCTTTCTTTTCCATTTCTTTTCTGGTGAACATGTTGATGTGATCTTTGATATCAATCTTTAGCATTAGTCTCTTGCCTTGATCTTGTGAATCCATCACTTGTGATATCAGCCTCCTCGTGACCGCATGTCCCACATACTTATATCTTCGTAATTCTTGAAAGCTTTAGAGTTCGATATAGCGGAAGACTTAACTTTTAGGCTTTCTAGAGTTAGATGAAGTATTAAGTGCATAAAGTATAAGCATGTGGGGACGACTTCTTCTCGGATTATGCAACACCACCGTCTTCAAATGCCGCAACATAAGTAGACATGAACAAAATGGCTTTGAACATTTCATTCTATTTCGTAGCATTTTACCTCCGGTCGGTGAAGACCGTTGGACGATGTAAAATATCGTACTTGTGGCAGGTAGATTTAATTAATAATCTCCTTGACAAGATTTCGCGGGTAAACCCGTTCTCTTTACTCGACCGTCCAAAGCTGACTGCGAACGTAAAGAGTGAATCATTTATATAAAAGTATCCGCATAATTGAAGCCGTCAATTCCGATTCCTAGAACAAGTTTGATTCAATAAAGAATCGCACCATCGTTGCTTTCTAGTTGTTACGAGCTTGATTCATATTGAATCTTGCAAGTTACCTACCAAGTGCTGTTTGAGGTTAACACTAAAAGAATTTCCACTCATCACTGTGAACACTAAGGTGTCACTCTAAGTGTTCTGGCAAGATCACTGAGATATTGCGTAGAGGCCTGGAACGTGTTTAAATTCAATTAAGAATTAAACAACTGTTGCTTTCCAGTTATCACAAGTTTGATTCATAAAGAATCTCACAAGTCACCTACCATGAGATTTTTCATATTCACTCAAGAAGGATTTCCATCTTCATTATAAATACTTGCATATTACTCGGATGTTTAGGCAAAATCATGAAGATTTGCGTAGGACTCTTAATATCTTTCTTACTTTTCACAGAGTGTGAAGAAGCAAGGAAATATGGAAGTGTGTCCTAAGGAGATATTTGATGATCTCAAATGGCTCTAGACTCGATCGTGCATTTTGGATTCTAGTGATCGGAGGCTGGAGAGGAGTGCCACCATTTCAATACCAATTTATTTGGAGTGAATAAATCAATAGATAATGCGTTGTCTCCGTGTGATTAAAACAAATACCTTTTAAGAGATATCTGAGTTAGATGGGATGGGTTGTGCATTGCATCACTGGGTCCATGAAGTCTATCTTCAATATCGAGCATCATTAAAATGATCTCAATAGCATATGTGTTGACCCAGTTTCTGCCTAAGGTTGTAAGGAGGGCTTCTTTCTTTAGACCCTTTATCTTTACAATTCTTTTTCATTCATCAACCCATTCAATGCTTACCAATACGTCATAACTAGCACCTTGTTGTGATTGTTCCAGTGTAAACTTAAGTACTTGTTCGGCATTCAGCTACGTTCACAATCTTTCCCCATATTTCCTAAGGACTACTATTTCTAGCTATGGAATGTCCTTCGGAAGATTCCTCCGGTTTTGAAAGAATTAATAACTAGGTTTTGTGATGAGACTGCTTTTATACATAGTCTCATCTTCCAAATAGGGCTTAAAATGCATTAAATATCATCAAAATACCCAAATATATGCTTGTGTTTGTTGTTTGTGTATATTAGGTACGGATATTGAGATAATCACAAAAGATCACAAGAATCATGCAAAAACGAACACGGGAAACGAAGCCGCACAATGAACCAAGCCCTAGTGAAGACTTTCCCAAGATCAACCCTTGAAGATTTGAAGAATTATGAAGAAGGGTCCTCCAATTATGAAGAATTGACACTTTATACCCTTGTATCCTCATAATTACAAGTTTGGTCCCTAAAGTTTGTCAAAATTACAAAAAGGACCCTTAACTTTGAAGAATTGGCAAGTTTAGCCCCTCGACAAAGCTAAATTGTCAATCAATATCATCCACAAAGACAAATACATCATGAAGTCCTTCAAAGTACAAGAAATGACAAGTTTGGTCCTTTGAAAAATTCAAAATTACAAAAAGGACCCTCAACTTTCAACATTTGGCATAAATGGTCCCTCAATCATCAAGACTTGGCAATTTCAGTCCTCCAAAATGTCAATCAAACAAGTCAAGACCATTGTCTATGAAGAAAATGCCAAAACAGCCCTTCAAGAATCAACAAATGGCAAGAAATACCCCTGAAATTACTTTACAAAACTTTTTGGGGCAAAAGTGTGAAAATCAAAACTTCAAATACAAAGGAAAACGAGTTTGGCCAGTTTTGTTTACAAGTGACAAGGAAGAAGAAAACAAGGGACTAATTTGGGCAAACAAGAGAAGATACCTAGTCCACTCACACCCTGCCACGTGCCCCACTCACCCAAAACAACCAATCAACACACCCCATTGTGCCATGTCATCTTCCACCCACAACAGATTATAACTAATCTGTTTATTTAATTAAACTCGCGCTAAACACAAGTTTAAAAACCAAAAACAGATTAAAACATGCACTATTCATGTTCTTGATCCAAATTGGGTTTTTATTGATGGCTTGTAATTAAACCCCAAACTGCTCCAGATTTATGATTAAGCTAATCATAAACACAACCCAACTTTAAAAACCCATGCCACATCATCCCTTTGTCACATGTTAAACCCTTCTTTGTCACCTTTGAGGAAGAAGCCAAAACCCTGCCAGAGAATCAACCATCCAGATACAAGCTTACATTTTAAGCTTTGTTTGAGCCCTTGGATCAAATTTCAACAGCTATCTCTTTCACATACGTCCAAGAATCAGTCACATGAAGCATATGAATTCAAATTCAAGAGGGCATTTTTGGAACTTCAACCATTATGGTTTTTAGTTATTAGCTGTTCCTTAGTCATTTGTATGCCTATATAAAGGCCTTAGGGTGCTTCATTAAACGTTTGCTTTTGATTTTTCCTTGGTTCAAGTTTCTGTAAATCCTATTTATAAGTTAATGAAATTGAGTTTGAAATCTTGAAAAAAAGTCATTGGCCAATCTTGTTTACTGCTTTCATTTGTTATATGCTTTGTAGTTCTTAAAGTTCAAAACTGAAAAGATACTTACCTTGCCAAACCTTCACGCTTTCCAAAGTTTATCGTTTTGTTTATCATTTTTGTTGCAAAATAAGGCTAAAAATGGCCAAATTTTAAATTTTTCTCATGTTTTATAAGTGTTTGAAGACACGAATGTAGATTTTCCGATGGCGAGAATAAGAGTAAATTTTGACTCGACCGTGCGTTTTGAGCACTTAGCTTTGATTCCTTAACTACACATTAGGCTAAGTCTCTTAAATGAGGACGAGAAATGATAGAGTTAATTATAAGTTACTATGCTAAACGTAGGGTACTCGTATTCTTTCAAAAACTCATGTGTTCTCGTTGTTTGCTTATTCTCCCTTCGCATGTAAATATTTTTTGCTTAATAAATATTGACTTAGCGGTTTAGTTGGGATTGTTGGGTTTCTAGTCTTTTCTAGTAGCTTCCGTGTAATTAAATTGGGAAGACATTAAGGTATCGCCAGCGTCACGGTTTTGAAGTATTGGCACCCGAATAATCGAAAGCTTCACCCAATAATAAGATTTCAAGTGCTCACCTAAATCAAGCAAACAATTTGAAGCCCCACAAGGCCTAAAATCTATGCAAAAATTGAAAGTGAATCAAGCCTTAATCTTCGAATCTTTAAAGATCCAAAATTCGCCTTAGCGTGAGGATATACGTCTTTGGCAAATAAAACCACCGATGAGGCGGATAATAAAAGGCAAGGCAAGACCGAAGTCATAATAAAAGCTTCATGGCGAAGTTGAATAAAATATGGAGGTAAACCAAAGATAATAAGGCCCTTCCGTTAGGGGGCGTATAAAAGTCTTGGTAATAAGTCTCATGTTCAAAACCGTTATAAAACTGTGTTTATCGATTCTTCTTGTCGACTTAATTTTTTAACATCGTTGTCTATTAGGAGGGGTTATTGATTTGATGGTCTTAGTTACACCGTTAGGACTCTATTTTTAGACCTAAATCTCTATTATCGCATAAGTCAAACAATGTATCCTCGTGAAACATTCAAGACAAAATAAAATATAAGAGATACAACTTAGGAATAATGGTAGGATAAGTACGTGATTAGGGCATATGAGTAGTGTTAGCATTACTAACTTATAATGACAATGATCTCGTTGCACGCTTAGCATGGAATTGGGGTGAAAATCGAGGACGATGAAATTATTTCTAACGAAGCATTCACGTGTTCTTATTCTATGAACCTAAACGTCCCATTTTGCGATAAAAATCATACATTATGTCTATAACACAAGTAGTAGTAATAGTAGTAGTGTAGCTAGTTTATCGTTCAATAAAGTGAATAAAATGAATTTTGGAGATGCTTTGATACTTTATTCTAGCATTGCGTGAGGGCACGGCAATGGTTTAGTATGGGGGAGTGATGAGACTGCTTTTATACATAGTCTCATCTTCCAAATAGGGCTTAAAATGCATTAAATATCATCAAAATACCCAAATATATGCTTGTGTTTGTTGCTTGTGTATTTTAGGTACGGATATTGAGATAATGACAAAAGATCACAAGAATCATGCAAAAACGAACACGGGAAACGAAGCCGCACAATGAACCAAGCCCTAGTGAAGACTTTCCCAAGATCAACCCTTGAAGATTTGAAGAATTATGAAGAAGGGTCCTCCAATTATGAAGAATTGACACTTTATACCCTTGTATCCTCATAATTACAAGTTTGGTCCCTAAAGTTTGTCAAAATTACAAAAAGGACCCTTAACTTTGAAGAATTGGCAAGTTTAGCCCCTCAACAAAGCTAAATTGTCAATCAATATCATCCACAAAGACAAATACATCATGAATTCCTTCAAAGTACAAGAAATGACAAGTTTGGTCCTTTGAAAAATTCAAAATTACAAAAAGGACCCTCAACTTTCAACATTTGGCAAAAATGGTCCCTCAATCATCAAGACTTGGCAATTTCAGTCCTCCAAAATGTCAATCAAACAAGTCAAGACCATTGTCTATGAAGAAAATGCCAAAACAGCCCTTCAAGAATCAACAAATGGCAAGAAATACCCCTGAAATTACTTTACAAAACTTTTTGGGGCAAAAGTGTGAAAATCAAAACTTCAAATACAAAGGAAAACGAGTTTGGCCAGTTTTGTTTACAAGTGACAAGGAAGAAGAAAACAAGGGACTAATTTGGGCAGACAAGAGAAGATACCTAGTCCACTCACACCCTGCCACGTGCCCCACTCACCCAAAACAACCAATCAACACACCCCATTGTGCCATGTAATCTTCCACCCACAACAGATTATAACTAATCTATTTATTTAATTAAACTCGCGCTAAACACAAGTTTAAAAACCAAAAACAGATTAAAACATGCACTATTCATGTTCTTGATCCAAATTGGGTTTTTATTGATGGCTTGTAATTAAACCCCAAACTGCTCCAGATTTATGATTAAGCTAATCATAAACACAACCCAACTTTAAAAACCCATGCCACATCATCCCTTTGTCACATGTTAAACCCTGCTTTGTCACCTTTGAAGAAGAAGCCAAAACCCTGCCAGAGAATCAACCATCCAGATACAAGCTTACATTTTAAGCTTTGTTTGAGCCCTTGGATCAAATTTCAACAGCTATCTCTTTCACATACGTCCACGAATCAGTCACATGAAGCATATGAGTTCAAATTCAAGAGGGCATTTTTGGAACTTCAACCATTAGGGTTTTTAGTTATTAGCTGTTCCTTAGTCATTTGTATGCCTATATAAAGGCCTTAGGGTGCTTCATTAAACGTTTGCTTTTGATTTTTCCTTGGTTCAAGTTTCTGTAAATCCTATTTCTAAGTTAATGAAATTGAGTTTGAAATCTTGAAAAAAAGTCATTGGCCAATCTTGTTTACTGCTTTCATTTGTTATATGCTTTGTAGTTCTTAAAGTTCAAAACCTGTTTTTCAAAGAGGAGTGTGCAAAAGTTTGCATATTTCCTCATTTTCTTGATATTTTGCTAAGTCTTGTTCCAATCTTGGAATTCTTGGGCTATAGGGCTGATCATAGCATCCTAACTGAGTTGGTTAAGGTGTGGTGAGGCTTATAACTTGGGGATAATCAAGTGTGGGGTAACAAGTTTGCATTAATCAAGTTTTTCCAAGTTTCTGATTTTTATGATATTGTGCTTAACCCTTGTTCAATCTTAGCAGGCTTATTGTGGAAGCTTGTGCTTGTTCTTGCTAGCACATAAGCTCAAAATTCGTGGGTGTGGATGTACATCCATGAGGTTTGCATACTTAATCTCCAAATCTGCTTAAATTGTGATTTTTGGTGATATTTGTATGAAACTGTTGTTCTTGTAGATTTTGTGGCTTGTTCTTGCTTGAATCTGTTTATTATACTTGTTTGAGTGTTAATTGATGCTTGGTTGGCCTGAAATCTCATTGTGCTTTTGAAAATTTTGATTTGAAAAAGTTAAAGGGGTGTTTGGGTCTACTGGTTTATGCTTGTAATTTGTTTTTGTGTTAAGGGAAGTTGTTGTTTATGCTTTGTATCTGCTATACCTTTGTTTGAGAGTGTTTTGCTGCAAGTTTTGGGGTTTGAACACTTGAATTAATCAATCTGCTATATAGACCTTGTTTCTGCTTGTTTTGACCTAGGATTTTGGGAACACTTAGTGTGTAGCATGCTTAGGGACAAAAGTGGTTTAAACAAAGTTAATATAACCTGTTTGAAAGATTTGAGGTGTTGAAATTGGCTTGTGTGTCAAATACATCAGCAAAAGTAGAAAACTGCATGTGTTAGTGTTCATCAGTAACTTTCATTGCTTGAATCTTGCTTAATTCTTTGAACCAGTGCATGAAACCTGTTTAGACTTGCTTATTGGAGTTTATTATAGCTTGTGTGTGCATTTGGTTGAATTTGGCTGGCTGATTTGTGCTAAAACTGCTCTTGAATGCTAAACTGCTTATTGTTCATGTCTGTATCATGTCTGATGAATGATTGATTAAACTGTATCAATTGGGTGTTAGTGATTGTGTTATTTTGATTGTGATTGACTCCTTTTGATCAAAAGATCAATTGGGTGCCTTTTTGAAATCTGAATCTCCAAAAAAGTCACTAAAGACAAAAAGTCAAAATAGTCAAGCAGTGGAAAAAGTTTCCACTGCTCAACATCCAAAACTAGCCCCTACTAGTGCAATTTTGTCATCAGCTTATCAATAAGCTATTCTAGCTTATTCTGACTTGCAACAACTTCTTTTTTGTGATAGATCTTCATTATTTGACCCATTTAAGTGAACTGGATCTTATGAGACTTTGACTTTGACTTTTTACAAGAAAACCAACTTGTTTGACTTTTAACATAAGTGCTTATTTGATTTTCCAGCTTATTGAGTGTGCTTATTTCAAAGGTCTTTGGTTTTTAATATTAGTTTTGTCAAAAGAAACATTTTGCAACTTGAATCAGCTTCTGAGGTGGTCTAGATCATAAAAACGACTATTTTGTCGTTTTGTGAATAATTTGTGACTTGTTTATGGCTTATTAAGTGGGATTATTTGAAAATTCTTTTTGCAGAAGTCTTTGTTAGGTCAAAAGAAGGTTGTGTGTTAAATTTTAGCTTATGGCAACAACTTATGGCTTAATGGGCCAAAAAGCCCATTAAGAATAAGTTGCTTATTATAAGTTGGCTTATTTCACATTTTCAGCTTTTGGGCCTTTGGAAAAAGTTGTTTAAAATCAAATTTTGAGTCAACCTGTGCTTTTTGGGCTTAATTTGAACACTTTTTCTTATTGGGCCTTCATTAAGCCCAATAAGGGACTGTTTTGGGTTTGGCCCATTTTCTAGGCCCAATAGGGGTATTTAGGTAATTTCACTTTCATTTCTGAGTTATTTAGGTTAAATTAAGCTAGTTTGCAAGTTTTTAGATTTTTTTATAATTTTTGGATTTTTAATATTATTTTAATATTATTTTATTATTAAAAATTAAAAGTCTGATTTTCTAGGTTTTTATATTTTTCCTAGGTTCTAAATACTTAATTAGGATTTTTGAAACTTTCCAATTATTTTCTAGGTCTTTTAATTATTTTCTATAATTAATTTAGATTTAATTGATTTTAGGAGTTTTTAATTGTTTAAAAATAGTTTTAATTGGTTTTAAAATTTTGAAAAATAGTTTTTAGCTTAATTAGAGTATTTTTGAGGTTTACAAACTTGAAAATCTTGTTTAGGGCTTTTTAATAATTAATTTTGATTTTTAGGGCTTTAATTAGCATTAAAAAGTCATTATCTAATTAATTAAAAGGTTTTTGCAAGTTTTGATTTTTTGTAAACTCTTAGAATATTATTAGGGATTTTTGGTGATTTTTAGAAATTTTTAGGTTTAAATTTTAATTTTGGTGGTTTTTACGACTTTACGTTTACGCCTTTTTAGACTTAGTTTAATCCGTCTTCATAACCGTCATTCTCTTCTAATCCCCTTTCTATTCTTCTTATTCAAATATAATCACAAATTAATCCATATCATTACACACATAACACACTAGCCTCCTTGAGAACGAACTTAATTGGTCATTAGTGCTTGGTTTTCCTAAACCGACACTTAATACTTGCCACTTTTATTGCTCTTTTCCTAAAGGGTGGTAAAAACTCAAACATCATTTTGGCGCCGCTTCCGGGGAGGAGTGTTGTGTTTTGATTTGGCATTGTTGTTTTTATACTAACCATAATTAGTATTTGTATTAGTAGCACTCTACTAATACGTATTATCGTTTTTCGGTTTTTGTGTGAATATTATTACTATATAGTATACGTAGAACAATAAATACACAAGTACTCCAAATACGTGAGAAATCACAACCTTGACTTGGGAGGTCATTACCCAATCATTGTATTCGAATCTCAAACCAAAGAAAAAGGCAAAAATAGATAAATACTTTCGTGAAGCTTAATCTTGAAAATACAAACTATAAGGTGGGTATAAGGCGGATATTATAAAATATATCCTAAGGAAAAAGGCTCTTAAGTGCTTCGCGCCGCCTCGTTTCCCCGCTTGCTTGTGAGTATTTGATTGTGAGAGTGAATCGAGGGTTTTGCCGCCCAAAGTATTACTAAGTATCATATATATTTTCTTGGTTTCTATTGATTAAACCCTCTTGAACGATTTGGTGTTCCACCATCGTTCTAAAGTCATCGAAGCCGTTCACCCCACGTGATCGTTTTCATTCCTTGAGGCTTCGTTAATCAAGAGATTTGATTAAGGAGGAGATTTGTAGATTTTTGTCTACTTAATACATTTCACCAATCTCCAAAAAGGTTAATACAATCAAAAACCACAAAAAATTGAAAAATACAAAACACCAAAAAGAATCTTCTTTGCTCGTCCCCTCGTTGTACGTGACGTTTATGCTAACTCGAAATCAAGCAAGACGTGCACGTAAACGAAAGAACAAAACTCCCACTCCCAACAATTCTAGTGAGGAGTCTCCTATTGACGAACCCATTGTAAGAGAAGCACCAACCATGGCGAATCGAACTATGATGGAGTTACTTCAAGCACCCACCGAGGGTTATGGAGAGGCTATTGTGATTCCCGCAATCCTTGCGGAGAATTTTGAGGTGAAAACGGGTTTGTTGTCCATGATTCAAAACAACAAATTCCGTGGTGATGAGAAGGACAATCCACACAACCATATCTGCCAATTCAATCGTCTTACCGCTACTTGCAAGTTTAAGGATGTCTTTAACGACTCGATTAAGATGATGCTTTTTTCGTATTCCTTAGCGGGGCCCGCTAAAATTTGGTTAGAGAAAGAGCCACCCAATTCTATATTGACGTGGAAGGATCTCGTGTCTAAGTTTGTGAACCAATTTTTTCCGCCCTCTAAGACTACGCACTTGAAAAACGAGATTTCAAAGTTTTCGCAAGAATTTAATGAAAGTTTTTCAACGGCTTGGAATAGGTTTAAGGAAATGTTACATGAATGCCCTCATCACGGTTTTTCCGATTTGCATCAAATTGACACGTTTTACAATGGACTTAATGATCATGAAAGGGATTATTTGAATGCCGCCGCAGGTGGTAATTTTTTGTGTAAAACGGTTGAGGAAGCTTTGGTGATAATTGAAAATAGATCTAAGGTGTATAGTCCTCGTAGCACGTCTAGTGTTCGTAAGGCTTCGTCTTCGGCTTCACCTACTTTGTCTAATACTGTAAAACCCAGTACGGCCATATTTTAATTCGGGGACGAATTATTCCTTTTAGAGGGGAAGAATTGTAAAACCCGTATTTTTAAATCGAGAATTTATAAATACGCGGTTTATATTTTTATACGCGGGCTATTTATTTAGACCAATTACGTATAAACTGTCAACAGAACAACGAGAAAATATTACAAGAAATATTTTATAACAAGAAATATTATTATTGTACTAGTTTAAAAAAAAAAAAATATAAATAAATAAATAATAATAAGGGCCGGTTTTGACAAGAACAAAAAGAGAGAATTTTGGGCCTTAGCCCATTTTGACTACACAAAACCAAACGGGGGGATACCCCTTTCCCATATCAGTAAACAAAAAAAAAATATATAGAATTAGGGTTTGTGTTTGTTGCCGCCGGGAAACAAGAAACAAAGGGAGATCAGTGATTTCGATTTTCCAATTCAAAGGTAATCAGCCTATCCCTTCCCTTTTATCGCGATAAAAAAAAAAAGAAAAACCAATAAAGGAGTTTGGTTGTGACCAAGCAGGGGTGTTCGGTGGTGGCTGTGTGCAGTCGGCCGCCGCCCAGAAACCCATCAGGGGCGGTGGTTTTGGTTTACAGCCGCAGCAACAAGAACCCGAGACCTAGAGTCTCGGGGGTGTTGTTTTTCCACAGCCGCGAGAAAAAAAATAAAGGGGGCGTCGGGTTGGTTACATCAGGGAACCGAGACCATTTAGGGTCTCGGTGTATGTGCTGCACGACCCAGCCGAGACCACAACCGGTCTCGGTGGTCCTTTTCTTGCCAAACCCGAGCCACAAGCAATATAAGGGTGCGTTTGGCTGTATAACAGAATAGGCGGTGGGAACTGTTTGGTAAAACAGTGGGAACTAAATACTAAGCAGGGGGAAAAATAGACAGAAAAACAAGAAAGTTAATTAACTTTAGCGACAGTTTAGCGACAGATTGTTCTGTCGCAAAACTGTTAGGGTTTAGACAGTTTTTTTAAATAAACAGTTTTAGCGACAGTTTATGGTGACACAGAAATTCTGTCACTAATTATATCGGACAGATTTTGTGTATAGATTAATTTGTTAGTCGGTAAGCTCGGGACGTTTTTATAAATGATAAAATAAACATTTTTATGTTATACCTTTTTAATTTAAATTAAGTTGTTTTATAATTATTTAATATATATATATTTTATGTGTATTAAATTATATTATTTCGTTAATATTTAAAAGGGTATATTTTAGAAAACGGATTAAACTATTTAAGAACTTTCTAAATTAAGGAACTTCTATTTTTAGAGAAATGCTTTTATAGAAATATTTACCATCAGAAAAACGTTGTACGTAGCTATTAGTATAACGTTCATACATTAAAATAAATTATTTTAATGGTCAGATTTAGCCGTAATCATACATATAGAATATCTTAATAAATAAATAAGAAACCAACAAGACCAGTAAAATTTGATAACGGATATCAGTTAACTTATTCGCGTCTTTTAATTATGTAGCACGCGTGAAGCCCGAGTAGTATTCGTTCAGTCTTCCATTCAGTCAATTACTGGACTAGAGGTACGGATTCCCGTCCTTTCAGTAAGGACTTCCTTTCTTATGCATGATTAGGATTCCCCGTTTGCAGCCAAATGTTTTCCCCAGTATATGTTTAAAGTTATCAGAAATTATGTTTATAAATAAAATAAATTGCCTGAGCCTTATATACAAGCATGATTAGTTTATGTACTAGTTACGGAGGTACCGTAACCACGGCACTAGAGGCACCGGTGTCGTGACTCACATGCAGGAGAGTGATATCCTGCATCGTTCCACCCAGCTCAGCTTGGCCATTTTATCAGTATTATTAGTGGGGCGTATGGATGCATCCTAGGCTATAGTTACAGTTTAGCAGGTGAATGTGGTGTGTGCTCTACATCCTTCACATTGGAGCTGATCCCTCCACCCAGCACAGTTATTTAGAGGTCACCCCTCTATAGCATGACGAGGACACCCCTCCATGTATTCATGCAGCAGTTGATTTAATACATGACCTATATAAGCTCTTGGCAAATTAAAACACAGAAAATGCATGTTTTCAGAATTAATAAGTTATATTTCAGTTTCAGTATATATGAAAGGGTTTATCAGATTTTATGCAGAGTCTTATCACATGTCATATCAGTCTTATAGTGTCATTGTAGTCTTCCATTCCTTTTTCTTTCAGTACATCCTATTCATGCTATATCCGTCCACTGAGCGTTATGCTCAGCCGTAGTTTCCTTTCATGTTTCCAAACGGCAGGTACACAGGGACGATCTTACGACTGCTAAGAGAGTACGTGCATTGGATGGGAGCTATCCAGACTCCTTTATTTTATGCATACATACTTTACATCTCTTTGGTTGTTGGGCATTGTTTCGTCCTTTTTCTTTCAGTACTTAGTCTTTATTTTTGGAGCTTATGTTGGACTACCGATGTTTGATTCCGGTATTTTCCGTATGGTCATTTAATGTCTAATACATTGCCTTGCATGCTTTGATGACACGCCATAAGTACACGTAACGGTCCATTTTCCAAGTGGGGTGTTACAATTATGGTATCAGAGCCTGGTTCGACCTGTAGGCTCTAAAACTTGACCTGTGACTAGTGGGTAGTCACCAAGAATTTCTTGTATTTTGGCGTCGTTATTTTCCATGCTACTCATGAATTTTATCAGTCGGATTTTTTTTTTCAAAATTTTGATTAAGTAAACGGTTGGTACAGGACTGGCCATACTTAATCGCATGTGCTTTTCAAGAACATTTCGTTTGGGTGAACTGACCATAGGCGTTCACCCTTGTTATTTAAATTTTGTATGGATGAACTGACCATAGGCGTTCATCTTTACTCATGTCAGATTTATGTTTCAGAAATTGTCGTTTTGTGAACTGACCCTAGGCGTTCACCAGTATTCATGTCATATTTTACTAGCTATACCTTCATGAATTTCACTAAGCATATTCAGATTTATTACCTCAGGTTCTTACGGTTTTATCAACTCATCCTCTTATATTTCAGATGCCACCCAGACGCGAAACCGAGAATGATCCTAACGCAGCTGCCATTGCTGCTGCTGTTCAGGCTGCTATACAGGCCATGTTACCCCAAATTCGTGATGAGATCCGAGCTGAATATCAAAATGGACCTCAGCAGAATAACAACCCTCCTGCTCCACCACCTACTACGTTACCCGCTTGGCTGGATCTGTTCAACAAGCAGAAGCCCCGACTGTTTGAGCAGACTGTAGCTCCAACTGATGCAGAAGACTGGATCTACCATATAGAGAAAATTTTTGGGGCTATGGGTTGTGGTGATGTTTTCAAGGTTAGGCTTGCAGTTTACAAGCTGGAGGGTCCTGCTCTACATTGGTGGAGGTCTCAGAAACTGTCCAATGGGGGAGATGCTTGGGAGCTTGCATTGACCTGGGCACGTTTCAAGACGATGTTCTATGACCAGTTTTTCCCGCATGCGGAGCAAGCTAAGATGAAGAGGGACTTTCACGTTATTCGTCAGAATAATGGCGAGAACAGTATAGAGTTCATGCACCGATACCTCAGGATGGCTGGATTCTTAGGGGAGGCTGCGGGTACCGTGGAGGAGCAAGTGAAGCAATTTCGCTGGGCTCTTCACACTAGGACTGCAGATAGATTGATGAGTGCCACATTCACTAATGTGTCACAAGTAGCTAATGCAGCTCGGGACATCGAGATGCTTTTTGAGAGGGACGAGCTCGAGAATTTAGAGCGCCCGGAGAAGAGGTACATCTCACCCCACAGACTTAAACAATTTAGCCATTATTGCTTGGCAACTTATATGCTATTAAAATCTTACAGACACAGAGGAGGAGACCGATCCCAATCGGCTACTCCGCATCAGAACTACAGGAACCACGGTCAGTCATATGACCGTAATCGGTCAGATAGGAGGAACGGCGCTGATAATTACCGCGGCAGCTCCAACTCCTCTGGCAGCTACAGGTGAGCCTTTAAGCTCCAAGAATACTAAACTATCGTGTAAAACAGATCTTAAATTTATGTGTAAACTCCAACAGAGATGCTGGACAGGGGCGTGACCAAAACAACAGGGGTCAACAGGTTGCCCGACCGGCAAATTCTGGTAATTTTAAATTTCAGTCAAACAGCCTCATTTCAGTTTAAAATATCAGCATCATGACACGTGTTTGTCATCGTGAATCAGGTTCTCAGCAAACCAGGGCTGCTTCTGCCGTGTACACTTATCCCACTTGCGTCACATGTGGAAAGAAGCACACGGGACCGTGCCGTCGTGGTATGAGTGGTTGCTTCCAGTGTGGCCAACCGGGCCATCTGAAGAGGGATTGTAAGAGCGGGAATACTGCTGGTACCTCAGGCCAGACTCCTCAGATGTTACCTCCGCCACCACCACTACCACCAACCACTGGTCGTGTCTATACTACTACCCGTGAGCAAGCAAATAAGACCGCAGGTACCATTACTGGCATTTTATTTATACACGGGCATGCTGCTTGCGTACTTTTCGATACAGGCGCCACCCACTCAGTTATTTCCACTTCATATGCTGTCAAAATAAACATGACCCCTACGCCACTAGACAGTGTACTTAGTATATCAACCCCCATGCGAGACTCTGTACTCATTACCCAAGTGTATAAAGATCTTCCTCTTGAGTTTGATGATAAAATCCGTCCAGTCAGTGCTCTTCCTTTAGATATGTGTGAATTCGATATTATTCTGGGTATGGATTGGTTGTCGGCTCATCATGCCACTATAGATTACCATGCTCACCAGGTCATCTTTGGTGATGTCCAGACACCAGAGTATATTCACCGAGGCTTCCTACCAGGAAAACATGTTCAGATCATTTCAGCTTTACAGGCTCGTACTTTGTTATATCATGGTTGCGAGGGTTTCCTAGCTACAGTCCATGACACGACTTCTGAGACACCTTCAATTCATGATCAGCCAGTTGTGTCAGATTTTCCAGATGTTTTTCCAGAGGAACTTCCAGGTTTACCTCCCATGCGAGAGGTAGAATTTGGTATCGATCTCGTTCCAGGTGCAGAACCAGTATCTAAAGCTCCCTACCGTATGGCTCCAGTAGAGCTTAAGGAACTGAAGGATCAACTTCAGGAACTTCTCGAAAGGGGTTTCATCTGTCCAAGCGTGTCACCTTGGGGCGCTCCCGTTTTGTTTGTCAAGAAGAAGGATGGTAGTATGCGTTTGTGTATTGACTACCGTGAGTTGAATAAGCTCACTATTCGTAACCGTTATCCACTTCCTCGTATTGACGATTTATTCGATCAGCTTCAGGGTGCCAAGCACTTCTCAAAAATCGATCTACGGTCAGGCTACCATCAGCTGCGGGTAAAAGAGCAGGATATATCCAAAACTGCTTTTCGCACGAGGTACGGTCATTACGAGTTTGTTGTTATGCCATTCGGTCTCACGAATGCGCCTGCAGTATTTATGGACTTGATGAACAGAGTCTTCCACGAATTCTTAGACAAGTTCGTGATTGTATTCATCGATGATATCCTCATTTTCTCCAAATCCAAAGAGGAACATGAGAACCATCTCCGTACAGTTTTGCAGATTCTCAGACGAGAAAAACTATACGCTAAATTTTCGAAGTGCGAGTTTTGGCTGAATACGATGGCGTTTCTAGGCCATATTGTTTCTGCAGAAGGAATAACTATGGATCCTGCAAAGGTGGAGGCTATCACCAAATGGCCAAGACCGACATCTGTCACAGAGATACGTAGTTTTCTTGGGTTGGCAGGTTACTACCACAGGTTTGTGGAAAACTTCTCACGTTTGGCGTTACCATTGACCCAACTTATGCGAAAGGGTGAGAAGTTTATATGGACCGAGGAGAGAGAAAAGAGTTTTGAGGAACTCAAGCATCGATTGATCTCAGCACCGATACTTACTCTCCCATCCGGTACAGGTGGTTATCAGATATACAGCGACGCATCAGGAAAAGGCTTAGGCTGTGTTCTTATGCAGCATGGGAAAGTCATCGCTTATGCTTCGCGTCAACTAAAGCCGTATGAGAAAAATTATCCTACTCATGATCTAGAGCTCGCAGCAGTCGTCTTCGCCCTTAAAATCTGGAGGCATTATTTATACGGTGAGTCGTGTGATATCTTCACCGATCACAAAAGTCTCAAGTATATATTTACACAGCGAGAGCTGAACATGAGACAGAGGCGATGGTTAGAACTGCTAAAAGACTATGACACTAATATTCAGTATCACCCAGGCAAAGCAAACGTAGTAGCAGATGCCCTTAGCAGAAAGTCAGGTATGGTAAATGGCATCAAAGTTCAGGAAGAAATTATTCGGGATTTAGAGCGGTATGATATTGAGCTCTTAGTGCGCGGACAAAGGGGATACTGGGCTAGTTTGAGAGTAGAACCAGATTTACTCTCTAGGATTAAAGCCGCAAAAAAGGATGATGGTGAAATCTGGGCGATTATCCAGAACATTGACCGTCAGACCGAATTTCGCATCGATGACGACGGTATTGTATGGCAGGGTACCAAACTCTGCGTTCCAGAAGATCCTGCTCTTAGAGAAGCCTTAATGACTGAGGCTCACAGCTCTCCGTTCTCCATTCACCCGGGTTCCACAAAAATGTACCATGACCTTAAGCAGCATTTTTGGTGGAGCGGAATGAAGCAAGATGTCGCAACATTCGTTTCCAAATGTCTGACCTGCCAGCAGGTTAAGATAGAACATCAGCGTACCAGCGGGTTACTTCAGCCATTAGAAATTCCAATGTGGAAATGGGACAAGATTTCTATGGATTTTGTTACCGGTTTACCACAGACTCAGCGGTGACATGATGCAATCTGGGTCATTGTCGACCGCTTGACCAAATCAGCACATTTCATTCCTATCCGTAAAGATTTTGCAGTTAGTAAATTGGCGAAACTATTCACCGAGGAGATTGTACGGTTACATGGTACACCCTCCGAGATTATATCAGATAGAGATCCACGGTTCACTTCTCATTTCTGGAGAGGCTTGCATAAAGCTTGGGGAACCAGGCTCAAGCTCAGCACAGCTTTCCATCCACAGACAGATGGTCAGTCAGAGCGTACCATCCAGACCTTAGAGGACATGCTACGCGCCTGTGCATTAGAATGGACAGGACACTGGGATGACTATATTTGCTTAGTCGAGTTTGCCTACAACAACAGTTGGCATGCTAGTATCAAGCATGCTCCATTCGAGATGCTATACGGCAGGAAATGTCGTGCTCCTATTT
Organism: Glebionis coronaria; assembly: GCA_025667525.1. Classification (NCBI taxonomy): domain Eukaryota; kingdom Viridiplantae; phylum Streptophyta; class Magnoliopsida; order Asterales; family Asteraceae; genus Glebionis; species Glebionis coronaria. Next base: position 329,355,342 of record CM046879.1, read on the forward strand.
GTTGGGATCAGGTTGGGGAACGTTAGATTGAGGGACCAGAATTGATAGAAATGACCAATGAAAAGGTCGCCATCGCTAGGGCAAAACTGCAAGAAGCGCGTACTCGCCAGAAGAGTTACGCCGACAGACATCGCAGAGATCTATCATTTCAGACTGGAGATCGTGTGTTCCTCAAGGTATCACCCGCACGCGGTGTCAGACGGTTCGGCCTCAAAGGCAAACTTAGCCCCCGCTACATCGGACCATTTGAAATCCTTGAACGCGTCGGGGAAGTATCGTATCGGTTGGCGCTGCCGCCTCAGCTTTCACACGTCCACAACGTGTTTCATGTCTCATTGCTCAGGGGGTACAACTATCATGAGCTTCACAAAGTAAATTATCCACTCGATCAGATTCGGGAGGATTTATCCTATATTGAGGAACCCGAAGCGGTTTTAGATCGCCAGGATCGAGTCATGAGAAGGAAGACCATCCCTTTCGTCAAGATCCTGTGGAGGAACCATACCGAGCGGGAGGCCACTTGGGAAACAGAGGAGTCTATACGGACTTCTTATCCTCACTTCCAGTTTTGATTCGGGTATGTCTTTTCAGCTTTTATGTCGTTCAGTTTATTAGCATTCCAGCTTTTACTTCAGTCAGCTTAATTACCTTGTAATTCGGGGACGAATTTTCCTTTTAGAGGGGAAGAATTGTAAAACCCAGTACGGCCGTATTTTAATTCGGGGACGAATTATTCCTTTTAGAGGGGAAGAATTGTAAAACCCGTATTTTTAAATCGAGAATTTATAAATACGCGGTTTATATTTTTATACGCGGGCTATTTATTTAGACCAATTACGTATAAACTGTCAACAGAACAACGAGAAAATATTACAAGAAATATTTTATAACAAGAAATATTATTATTGTACTAGTTTAAAAAAAAAAATATAAATAAATAAATAATAATAAGGGCCGGTTTTGACAAGAACAAAAAGAGAGAATTTTGGGCCTTAGCCCATTTTGACTACACAAAACCAAACGGGGGGATACCCCTTTCCCATATCAGTAAACAAAAAAAATATATATATATATAGAATTAGGGTTTGTGTTTGTTGCCGCCGGGAAACAAGAAACAAAGGGAGATCAGTGATTTCGATTTTCCAATTCAAAGGTAATCAGCCTATCCCTTCCCTTTTATCGCGATAAAAAAAAAAGAAAAACCAATAAAGGAGTTTGGTTGTGACCAAGCAGGGGTGTTCGGTGGTGGCTGTGTGCAGTCGGCCGCCGCCCAGAAACCCATCAGGGGCGGTGGTTTTGGTTTACAGCCGCAGCAACAAGAACCCGAGACCTAGAGTCTCGGGGGTGTTGTTTTTCCACAGCCGCGAGAAAAAAAAAATAAAGGGGGCGTCGGGTTGGTTACATCAGGGAACCGAGACCATTTAGGGTCTCGGTGTATGTGCTGCACGACCCAGCCGAGACCACAACCGGTCTCGGTGGTCCTTTTCTTGCCAAACCCGAGCCACAAGCAATATAAGGGTGCGTTTGGCTGTATAACAGAATAGGCGGTGGGAACTGTTTGGTAAAACAGTGGGAACTAAATACTAAGCAGGGGGAAAAATAGACAGAAAAACAAGAAAGTTAATTAACTTTAGCGACAGTTTAGCGACAGATTGTTCTGTCGCAAAACTGTTAGGGTTTAGACAGTTTTTTTTAAATAAACAGTTTTAGCGACAGTTTATGGTGACACAGAAATTCTGTCACTAATTATATCGGACAGATTTTGTGTATAGATTAATTTGTTAGTCGGTAAGCTCGGGACGTTTTTATAAATGATAAAATAAACATTTTTATGTTATACCTTTTTAATTTAAATTAAGTTGTTTTATAATTATATAATATATATATATTTTATGTGTATTAAATTATATTATTTCGTTAATATTTAAAAGGGTATATTTTAGAAAACGGATTAAACTATTTAAGAACTTTCTAAATTAAGGAACTTCTATTTTTAGAGAAATGCTTTTATAGAAATATTTACCGTCAGAAAAACGTTGTACGTAGCTATTAGTATAACGTTCATACATTAAAATAAATTATTTTAATGGTCAGATTTAGCCGTAATCATACATATAGAATATCTTAATAAATAAATAAGAAACCAACAAGACCAGTAAAATTTGATAACGGATATCAGTTAACTTATTCGCGTCTTTTAATTATGTAGCACGCGTGAAGCCCGAGTAGTATTCGTTCAGTCTTCCATTCAGTCAGTTACTGGACTAGAGGTACGGATTCCCGTCCTTTCAGTAAGGACTTCCTTTCTTATGCATGATTAGGATTCCCCGTTTGCAGCCAAATGTTTTCCCCAGTATATATTTAAAGTTATCAGAAATTATGTTTATAAATAAAATAAATTGCCTGAGCCTTATATACAAGCATGATTAGTTTATGTACTAGTTACGGAGGTACCGTAACCACGGCACTAGAGGCACCGGTGTCGTGACTCACATGCAGGAGAGTGATATCCTGCATCGTTCCACTCAGCTCAGCTTGGCCATTTTATCAGTATTATTAGTGGGGCGTATGGATGCATCCTAGGCTATAGTTACAGTTTAGCAGGTGAATGTGGTGTGTGCTCTACATCCTTCACATTGGAGCTGATCCCTCCACCCAGCACAGTTATTTAGAGGTCACCCCTCTATAGCATGACGAGGACACCCCTCCATGTATTCATGCAGCAGTTGATTTAATACATGACCTATATAAGCTCTTGGCAAATTAAAACACAGAAAATGCATGTTTTCAGAATTAATAAGTTATATTTCAGTTTCAGTATATATGAAAGGGTTTATCAGATTTTATGCAGAGTCGTATCACATGTCATATCAGTCTTATAGTGTCATTGTAGTCTTCCATTCCTTTTTCTTTCAGTACATCCTATTCATGCTATATCCGTCCACTGAGCGTTATGCTCAGCCGTAGTTTCCTTTCATGTTTCCAAACGGCAGGTACACAGGGACGATCTTAGGACTGCTAAGAGAGTACGTGCATTGGATGGGAGCTATCCAGACTCCTTTATTTTATGCATACATACTTTACATCTCTTTGGTTGTTGGGCATTGTTTCGTCCTTTTTCTTTCAGTACTTAGTCTTTATTTTTGGAGCTTATGTTGGACTACCGATGTTTGATTCCGGTATTTTCTGTATGGTCATTTAATGTCTAATACATTGCCTTGCATGCTTTGATGACACGCCATAAGTACACGTAACGGTCCATTTTCCAAGTGGGGTGTTACAAATACCATCGATGCTTGCCAAATTGAGGCGAACTTGGAAAACAAGATTTTTGATAAGTTGAAAGGACTTTTGATTGAGTTTAAAGTTGGTGAACCAAGTGCTCCCGCTACGGCTAAAGCGGTTGAGGTTTCTTGCATGTATTGTGGTGGAGGTCATGATTTCTCCGAGTGCATTACCAACGGTGGTAACACTTCGAGTGCCTTCGCGGCCACGGGAAATTACAACCAAAACGGTCAAGTTTCCCGCTCTAATCAAATGACTCCACCGGGTTTTGGAACGAATCAAAATGCTAACAACTATCGCAACAATCAAGTTGGTTTTAAGAACAATTACAACAAGGGAAACTATGGGAATCAAGGGGCTAACAATCAAGTTTCAAACAAAAATGATTTTCAAAATAACAACAAAAGTTTGCAAACATTGAAAGATCTTCCAAGTGAGTTTGTTGAATATGCTAGTGGGAATGATGCTAGGTTTGACAATATTCAAAGAGAAATCATTAGCCTAAGATCCGAGTTTAAAAACGACTTGAAGAAAGAGTTGAAAAATGAGTTAGCTAATGAACTTAAAATCCACACCAACAAGATGAAAGGAAATGTCACTAGGTTGCAACAAAACCAACAAAAAATGGAACAAGGGCAACATGAGTTAAACAAGAGATGCTTAAGGCCGAGAAAAGGCAAACCGAAGTCGTATTGAGGCAATCTAATTTTGAAGATAAAATCTCGTCTATGTTTGAGGCAATAATGTGTAAACCGTCGTCAAGTGGTCTTCCTAGTAACACCATATCCAACCCTAAGGGTGAGATGAAAGTGATTACCACACGTAGTGGTAAGACACTTAAGGAGCCGATTCCTCAACCAATTGCTCCTACGGAGGAAGCAATTGAGGAAGAACCCGAGGTGGTGGTCCAAAAGGAGCATGTCCCAATCCCACGAAGTACCGCTCATACCACACCTACGGTTGACCCATTACCATCATTGGAACCCGAGATTCCAAAGGCTATGCCTACTATGCCTCAACCCACACCACCTTTGCCCTATCCATCGAGACTTAGGAAGGAGAAACGTCAAGAGCGCGACAATTACCAATTTGAGCTTTTTATGAAAATGTTTCGTGATTTGCACCTTAATGTGAGTTTTGCCGATGCTTTGGTCATGATGCCTCGATTTGCCGCTAACTTTAAGAGTATGTTGAACAACAAGGAGAAATTGCACCAATTGTCTAGTTGTTCGTCGGTTTATCTTAATCGCATACCTCAAAAAGTCGGTGATCCCGGTAAATTTTTGATCCCTTGTGCAATCCAAGACATGGAAGAATGCTTCGCCTTGGCCGATCTTGGTGCTAGCATTAACTTGATGCCACATGCAATCTTCAAGTCGCTCAATCTTCCTAATCTTACTCCTTCACTAATGTCTATCGAGTTGGCCGACCATTCCACAATTCCCGCATGTGGTTTGGCGGAAGACGTTTTTGTGAAAGTGGGGAAGTTCTACTATCCAGTAGACTTCATTGTTGTTGATATCCCCACGGATCCTCAAGTTCCTCTCATTTTAGGTCGTTCGTTTTTAGATACGTCTATGGCTTTGATCGATGTGCATGCTAGAAAGATCACCTTACGTTTCAACGACGAGGAACTTGTTATAAACGCAACTCAAAACTCTCAAATTTCTCATGTTTATTCCGTTGCAACCATAAACCTCGTTGATATGATTGACGTGGTTTGCGAGGAATTTTCACAAGAAGTTCTAGGTTTTGGTGATGAAGAAACTAGTGGCAATCCCACTATGTTGGATCCAATTCTTGATAATTCGACACCAACCTTCACTCCATTTGAAGGTGGTGGTTTTATGTTGGAAGAATGCAATGTTCCACGTACTTATGACGAAGACCTCGACAACGATGAGGACTTCTTGATTATCAAGGATTTTCTCAACGATTTCCCATTTCCTCCACCCGAGGAGGTTATGAGTATCGAGCCCAAATCTTCACTTGAGGAACCACCTATCCTCGAGTTGAAAGATTTACCTCCTCACCTCGAATATGTCTATTTGGAGGAGGACGACAAGTTGACGGTTATTATTGCGAAGGATCTTTCGAATGATGAAAAAACCGCACTTGTCGATGTTCTAAAGTCTCATAAAGGGGCGATTGCGTGGAAGTTATCCGACATTAAGGGGATCGATCCCAAGTTTTGTACCCACAAAATCTTAATGGAGGAAGATTTCAAGCCAACAATCCAAAGTCAAAGGAGGGTGAACCCCAAAATTCACGACGTCATCAAGAAGGAGGTCCTTAAACTCCTTGACGCGGGAATGATTTACCCTATTTTCGATAGCCCTTGGGTGAGTCCTATCCATTGTGTCCCTAAAAAGGTAGGGATGACCGTTGTGCCAAACGATGCCAACGAGTTGATTCCCACTAGACTCGTGACCGGATGGAGAGTGTGCATTGACTATCGAAAGTTGAATGAAGCCACTCGAAAAGACCATTTTCCCTTGCCCTTCATGGACCAAATGTTTGAGCGTCTTGCGGGAAACGATTTCTATTGCTTTTTAGATGGTTTTTCCGGTTACTTCCAAATTCCCATCGATCCTCGTGATCAAGAAAAAACTACGTTTACGTGTCCATATGGAACGTTTGCCTATCGTAGAATGCCATTCGGACTTTGCAATGCACCAGGAACTTTTCAACGATGCATGATGGCTATTTTTCATGACATGATCGAGAAGACGATGGAAGTCTTCATGGATGACTTTTCCGTGTTTGGTGATTCTTTCACTTCGTGTTTGTCGAACCTTGAGAGAATGTTAAAACGTTGTGAGGAAACCAACCTTGTGCTCAATTGGGAAAAATGTCATTTTATGGTTAAGAGTGGAATCGTCTTAGGGCACAAGGTCTCGAAAGCGGGGATTGAGGTAGATCAAGCTAAGGTAGACGTCATCGCCAAATTACCTCATCCCAAAACCGTCAAGGGAGTTAGGAGTTTCCTAGGCCACGCGGGCTTTTATCGTCGATTCATCAAGGACTTTTCAAAGATTTCTCGACCTATTACACATCTTCTTGAAAAAGAGGCACGTTTTGTCTTTGACAAAGATTGTGTACGAGCCTTTGAGATCCTTAAGAGGAAACTTACCGAAGCTCCCATTCTTGTTGCTCCAAATTGGAACCTCCCCTTTGAGCTAATGTGTGATGCTAGTGATTACGCTATAGGGGCCGTTTTGGGGCAACGTCATGATAAGCACTTCTTGCCTATTCACTATGCTAGCAAGATGATTACCGAGGCTCAACTTAAATACACTACAACGGAAAAGGAGTTCATTGCCGTGGTGTATGCATTTGAGAAATTCCGACCTTATCTCGTCTTGACGAAATGCATAGTGTATACGGACCATTCGGCTATTAAGTATCTCATGGCAAAGAAAGATGCTAAACCGAGATTACTTCGTTGGATTCTCCTCCTTCAAGAATTTGATCACACCATCGTTGACAAAAAAGGAGCCGAGAATCTAGCGGCCGATCATCTCTCTCGTTTGGAAGATCCTCACCAAAGTGTTTACGAGCCTAAGGAAATCACCGAAACATTTCCGCTCGAGACACTTGGTGTAGTGAATTCTAAACTTGATCTTTCTACCCCATGGTTTGCGGATTTTGCAAATTACCATGCGGGTAACTTCATCGTTAAGGGTATGACGACTCAAGAAAAACGAAAATTCTTTCGTGACGTCAAGTTCTACTTTTGGAACGACCCTTACTTGTTTTGAACTTGTGCGGATCAAATCATCCGACGTTGTGTTTTTGGCACCGAAGCTTCTAACATCCTTAGAGCTTGCCATGAGGGACCCACGGGTGGTCACCACGGTGCTAATCTCACGGCTAAGAAGGTGTTTGATGACGGCTTCTTTTGGCCTACTATTTACCGAGATGCACAAGTTCTTGTGAAGTCGTGTGATGCATGCCAACGACAAGGAAAAGCCTCACAAAAAGATGAAATTCCACAAAATATCATTCAAGTATGTGAGATCTTTGACGTTTGGGGTATAGACTTTATGGGGCCGTTCCCATCATCTCGTGGTAATAAGTACATTCTCGTTGCGGTTGACTACCTATCTAAGTGGGTGGAGGCGAAGGCATTTCCCACTAATGATGCTCGTGTGGTAGTTAAGTTCTTGAAAAGCTTGTTTGCTCGGTTTGGAACCCCTCGTGCTATCATAAGCGATCGTGGAACCCATTTTTGTAATGACCAATTCGAAAGAGTCTTAAGAAAATATGGGGTTACACATCGTCTTTCTACGGCTTATCACCCACAAACGAGTGGGCAAGTCGAGGTTTCAAACCGAGCTTTGAAGAGGATCTTGGAGAGATCCGTAGGAGAAAACCGACAAACTTGGTCGGATCAGTTGGACGATGCTTTATGGGCCTTTAGGACCGCTCATAAGACACCCATTGGGTGCACTCCCTATAAGCTTGTGTTTGGAAAGAATTGTCATTTGCCTATCGAGTTAGAACACAAGGCTTATTGGGCCCTAAAGCATTGTAATGATGATATGGAGACCGCGGGAAAACACCGGAAAATGCAATTAAATGAATTGGATGAATTGAGAGACATTGCTTATGAAAATTCATTGATTTATAAAGAGAAAACTAAAAAGTTGCATGATTCTAAAATTAATAACCGGGTTTTTTAACATTGGGGATCAAGTTTTGCTTTTTAATTCAAAATTGAAATTTTTTTCCGGTAAATTGAAATCCCGTTGGTCCGGTCCATTCACCGTGACTCAAGTGTTTCCATATGGGACCATCGAGCTAGCTCAAGATGATGGTCCTAACTTTAAGGTGAATGGACATAGATTGAAGCACTACTTTGGCGGGGAAGTTCCATCCTTGAACTACCTCGACCAAGTCACCTTCCCCAATGATAATTAGTATTGAGGGGATCGAGTCGAGCTCATGACTCGGTAATCAAAAACCAGGTGCCTCGTGGGGGAGTCCCATGCTTATCCTATGTACATATTATCGCTTTCTAATGTAGCTTACGTGTGGGGATTTGTGCCCTTCCAACCTTTGTTCCGTGGTTGTTTGTGATATGTGGTTTTTAGATCATGATCTTCACGATTGGAGCCTCTCGTGTTCGTTTTATGGGAGCACTCGATCGTTTTCTTTGGAGACATTTCTCAATATCCATGATATATCCTTTTGATGTTCTAACCTTAGGTTTTTAGCACACTTTATAAACGGCTATTAATTTATTGGTTACACCCTTTCCATGCTAGATTAGGCATTCGACTACGTCTCTAGTATGGGGGTGTTTGCACCCCTAGACTCGAAACATTGAGGACAATGTTTAACTTTAGTATGGGGGGTGAATAGATACTTGCCTTGCCAAACCTTCACGCTTTCCAAAGTTTATCGTTTTGTTTATCATTTTTGTTGCAAAATAAGGCTAAAAATGGCCAAATTTTAAATTTTTCTCATGTTTTATAAGTGTTTGAAGACACGAATGTAGATTTTCCGATGGCGAGAATAAGAGTAATTTTTGACTCGACCGTGCGTGTTGAGCACTTAGCTTTGATTCCTTAACTACACATTAGGCTAAGTCTCTTAAATGAGGACGAGAAATGATAGAGTTAATTATAAGTTACTATGCTAAACGTAGGGTACTCGTATTCTTTCAAAAACTCATGTGTTCTCGTTGTTTGCTTATTCTCCCTTCGCATGTAAATATTTTTTGCTTAATAAATATTGACTTAGCGGTTTAGTTGGGATTGTTGGGTTTCTAGTCTTTTCTAGTAGCTTCCGTGTAATTAAATTGGGAAGACATTAAGGTATCTCCAGCGTCACGGTTTTGAAGTATTGGCACCCGAATATCGAAAGCTTCACCCAATAATAAGATTTCAAGTGCTCACCTAAATCAAGCAAACAATTTGAAGCCCCACAAGGCCTAAAATCAATGCAAAAATTGAAAGTGAATCAAGCCTTAATCTTCGAAGCTTTAAAGATCTAAAATTCGCCTTAGCGTGAGGATATACGTCTTTGGCTAATAAAACCACCGATAAGGCGGATAATAAAAAGCAAGGCAAGACCAAAGTCATAATAAAAGCTTCATGGAGAAGTTGAATAAAAGATGGAGGTAAACCAAAGATAATAAGGCCCTTCCGTTAGGGGGCGTATAAAAGTCTTGGTAATAAGTCTCATGTTCAAAACCGTTATAAAACCGTGTTTATCGATTCTTCTTGTCGACTTAATTTTTTAACATCGTTGTCTATTAGGAGGGGTTATTGATTTGATGGTCTTAGTTACACCGTTAGGACTCTATTTTTAGACCTAAATCTCTATTATCGCATAAGTCAAACAATGTATCCTCGTGAAACATTCAAGACAAAATAAAATATAAGAGATACAACTTAGGAATAATGGGAGGATAAGTACGTGATTAGGGCATATGAGTAGTGTTAGCATTACTAACTTATAATGAAAATGATCTCGTTGCACGCTTAGCATGGAATTGGGGTGAAAATCGAGGACGATGAAATTATTTCTAACGAAGCATTCACGTGTTCTTATTCTATGAACCTAAACGTCCCATTTTGCGATGAAAATCATACATTATGTCTATAACACAAGTAGTAGTAATAGTAGTAGTGTAGCTAGTTTATCGTTTAATAAAGTGAATAAAATGAATTTTGGAGATGCTTTGATACTTTATTCTAGCATTGCGTGAGGGCACGACAATGGTTTAGTATGGGGGAGTGATGAGACTGCTTTTATACATAGTCTCATCTTCCAAATAGGGCTTAAAATGCATTAAATATCATCAAAATACCCAAATATATGCTTGTGTTTGTTGCTTGTGTATTTTAGGTACGGATATTGAGATAATGACAAAAGATCACAAGAATCATGCAAAAACGAATACGGGAAACGAAGCCGCACAATGAACCAAGCCCTAGTGAAGACTTTCCCAAGATCAATCCTTGAAGATTTGAAGAATTATGAAGAAGGGTCCTCCAATTATGAAGAATTGACACTTTATACCCTTGTATCCTCATAATTACAAGTTTGGTCCCTAAAGTTTGTCAAAATTACAAAAAGGACCCTTAACTTTGAAGAATTGGCAAGTTTAGCCCCTCAACAAAGCTAAATTGTCAATCAATATCATCCACAAAGACAAATACATCATGAAGTCCTTCAAAGTACAAGAAATGACAAGTTTGGTCCTTTGAAAAATTCAAAATTACAAAAAGAACCCTCAACTTTCAACATTTGGCAAAAATGGTCCCTCAATCATCAAGACTTGGCAATTTCAGTCCTCCAAAATGTCAATCAAACAAGTCAAGACCATTGTCTATGAAGAAAATGCCAAAACAGCCCTTCAAGAATCAACAAATGGCAAGAAATACCCCTGAAATTACTTTACAAAACTTTTTGGGGCAAAAGTGTGAAAATCCAAACTTCAAATACAAAGGAAAACGAGTTTGGCCAGTTTTGTTTACAAGTGACAAGGAAGAAGAAAACAAGGGACTAATTTGGGCAGACAAGAGAAGATACCTAGTCCACTCACACCCTGCCACGTGCCCCACTCACCCAAAACAACCAATCAACACACCCCATTGTGCCATGTCATCTTCCACCCACAACAGATTATAACTAATCTGTTTATTTAATTAAACTCGCGCTAAACACAAGTTTAAAAACCAAAAACAGATTAAAACATGCACTATTCATGTTCTTGATCCAAATTGTGTTTTTATTGATGGCTTGTAATTAAACCCCAAACTGCTCCAGATTTATGATTAAGCTAATCATAAACACAACCCAACTTTAAAAACCCATGCCACATCATCCCTTTGTCACATGTTAAACCCTGCTTTGTCACCTTTGAGGAAGAAGCCAAAACCCTGCCAGAGAATCAACCATCCAGATACAAGCTTACATTTTAAGCTTTGTTTGAGCCCTTGGATCAAATTTCAACAGCTATCTCTTTCACATACGTCCAAGAATCAGTCACATGAAGCATATGAATTCAAATTCAAGAGGGCATTTTTGGAACTTCAACCATTAGGGTTTTTAGTTATTAGCTGTTCCTTAGTCATTTGTATGCCTATATAAAGGCCTTAGGGTGCTTCATTAAACGTTTGCTTTTGATTTTTCCTTGGTTCAAGTTTCTGTAAATCCTATTTCTAAGTTAATGAAATTGAGTTTGAAATCTTGAAAAAAAGTCATTGGCCAATCTTGTTTACTGCTTTCATTTGTTATATGCTTTGTAGTTCTTAAAGTTCAAAACCTGTTTTTCAAAGAGGAGTGTGCAAAAGTTTGCATATTTCCTCATTTTCTTGATATTTTGCTAAGTCTTGTTCCAATCTTGGAATTCTTGGGCTATAGGGCTGATCATAGCATCCTAACTGAGTTGGTTAAGGTGTGGTGAGGCTTATAACTTGGGGATAATCAAGTGTGGGGTAACAAGTTTGCATTAATCAAGTTTTTCCAAGTTTCTGATTTTTATGATATTGTGCTTAACCCTTGTTCAATCTTAGCAGGCTTATTGTGGAAGCTTGTGCTTGTTCTTGCTAGCACATAAGCTCAAAATTCGTGGGTGTGGATGTACATCCATGAGGTTTGCATAATTAATCTCCAAATCTGCTTAAATTATGATTTTTGGTGATATTTGTATGAAACTGTTGTTCTTGTGGATTTTGTGGCTTGTTCTTGCTTGAATCTGTTTATTATACTTGTTTGAGTGTTAATTGATGCTTGGTTGGCCTGAAATCTCATTGTGCTTTTGAAAATTTTGATTTGAAAAAGTTAAAGGGGCGTTTGGGTCTACTGGTTTATGCTTGTAATTTGTTTTTGTGTTAAGGGAAGTTGTTGTTTATGCTTTGTATCTGCTATACCTTTGTTTGAGAGTGTTTTGCTGCAAGTTTTGGGGTTTGAACACTTGAATTAATCAATCTGCTATATAGACCTTGTTTCTGCTTGTTTTGACCTAGGATTTTGGGAACACTTAGTGTGTATGCATGCTTAGGGACAAAAGTGGTTTAAACAAAGTTAATATAACCTGTTTGAAAGATTTGAGGTGTTGAAATTGGCTTGTGTGTCAAATACATCAGCAAAAGTAGAAAACTGCATGTGTTAGTGTTCATCAGTAACTTTCATTGCTTGAATCTTGCTTAATTCTTTGAACCAGTGCATGAAACCTGTTTAGACTTGCTTATTGGAGTTTATTATAGCTTGTGTGTGCATTTGGTTGAATTTGGCTGGCTGATTTGTGCTAAAACTGCTCTTGAATGCTAAACTGCTTATTGTTCATGTATGTATCATGTCTGATGAATGATTGATTAAACTGTATCAATTGGGTGTTAGTGATTGTGTTATTTTGATTGTGATTGACTCCTTTTGATCCAAAGATCAATTGGGTGCCTTTGTGAAATCTGAATCTCCAAAAAAGTCATTAAAGACAAAAAGTCAAAATAGTCAAGCAGTGGAAAAAGTTTCCACTGCTCAACATCCAAAACTAGCCCCTTCTAGTGCAATTTTGTCATCAGCTTATCAATAAGCTATTCTAGCTTATTCTGACTTGCAACAACTTATTTTTTGTGATAGATCTTCATTATTTGACCCATTTAAGTGAACTGGATCTTATGAGACTTTGACTTTGACTTTTTACTAGAAAACCAACTTGTTTGACTTTTAACATAAGTGCTTATTTGATTTTCCAGCTTATTGAGTGTGCTTATTTGAAAGTTCTTTGGTTTTTAAGCTTAGTTTTGTCAAAAGAAACATTTTGCAACTTGAATCAGCTTCTGAGGTGGTCTAGATCATAAAAACGACTATTTTGTCGTTTTGTGAATAAGTTTGTGACTTGTTTCTGGCTTATTAAGTGGGCTTATTTGAAAATTCTTTTTTCAGAAGTCTTTGTTAGGTCAAAAGAAGGTTGTGTGTTAAATTTTAGCTTATGGCAACAACTTATGGCTTAATGGCCCAAAAAGCCCATTAAGAATAAGCTGCTTATTATAAGTTGGCTTATTTCACATTTTCAGCTTTTGGTCCTTTGGAAAAAGTTGTTTAAAATCAAATTTTGAGTCAACCTGTGCTTTTTGGGCTTAATTTGAACACTTTTTCTTATTGGGTCTTAATTAAGCCCAATAAGGGACTGTTTTGGGTTTGGTCCATTTTCTAGGCCCAATAGGGGTATTTAGGTAATTTCACTTTCATTTCTGAGTTATTTATGTTAAATTAAGCTAGTTTGCAAGTTTTTAGAATTTTTTATAATTTTTGGATTTTTAATATTATTTTAATATTATTTTATTATTAAAAATTAAAAGTCTGATTTTCTAGGTTTTTATATTTTTCCTAGGTTCTAAATACTTAATTAGGATTTTTGCAACTTTCCAATTATTTTCTAGGTCTTTTAATTATTTTCTATAATTAATTTAAGATTTAATTGATTTTAGGAGTTTTTAATTGTTTAAAAATAGTTTTAATTGGTGTTAAAATTTTGAAAAATAGTTTTTAGCTTAATTAGAGTATTTTTGAGGTTTACAAACTTGAAAATCTTGTTTAGGGCTTTTTAATAATTAATTTTGATTTTTAGGGCTTTAATTAGCATTAAAAAGTCATTATCTAATTAATTAAAAGGTTTTTGCAAGTTTTGATTTTTTGTAAACTCTTAGAATATTATTAGGGATTTTTGGTGATTTTTAGAAATTTTCAGGTTTAAATTTTAATTTTGGTGGTTTTTACGACTTTACGTGTACGCCTTTTTAGACTTAGTTTAATCCGTCTTCATAACCGTCATTCTCTTCTAATCCCCTTTCTATTCTTCTTATTCAAATATAATCACAAATTAATCTATATCATTACACACATAACATACTAGCCTCCTTGAGAACGAACTTAATTGGTCATTAGTGCTTGGTTTTCCTAAACCGACACTTAATACTTGCCACTTTTATTGCTCTTTTCCTAAAGGGTGGTAAAAACTCAAACATCATTTTGCTAGGTTGAAAGTTCGTTTCTCGGTATCTTCTCGAATTGATTACTGGTTAAATGCGTGACTCAGTCGTTCTTGGTAACGAAAAATGAAGTTGGATATCTATTCTATTTGAAAAGGTAAATGCGAAGCGAAATAAAAATAAACAAAGACAAATAATAAAGGAGCAATGCAAATAATAAAACGAAAAGTAAAGCAAAATAATAAATAAAAATAAAACTAAATGACAAAATTAATTAAAGACTGAAAAATAAAATAAGACAAACATAAACTCAAACTAAAGGCAAGTAAATTAAAAGTGCGACTAAGGGAAAAGGCGGGAAAAATAAAACTTAAAACTAAATGTATAAAATCACAAAAAACTAAAAACACTCATTCGGAATAAATCCTTCATTCAGAATAAACAAGTTCATCCGGAATAAATCCCTCATTCGGAATAAAACAACTTCATCCGGAATAAGTCATTCATCCGGAATGTTGGCTTCATCCGGAATATCCCCCCTCATTCGGAATAATTGCTCATCCGGAATAAAGGGTTCATCCGGAATAATCACTCATGCGGAATAAATGCTTCGTCCGGAATATGTTGCTTGATCCGGAACAAATGAACTCATTCGGAATAATTAAGATGAAGCCTTCATTCGGAATAAAATCAAAGTAAAATGCTTCATCCGGAATATACTAGCTCATCCGGAATGAAAGAAAGAAAATGCTGGTTCGGAATAAAAGGTTTGATTCGGAATGATGGCAAATGAAATATACGAAGAACATGGAATGAAAAAGAACACGAATCTAACCAAAACTAATTAAATCAAAACAAAAGATTAAACCAAAACAACCACTAATGATCAACTAACAAATGCTAATCAAACCAAGTCAATAACACCAACAATAATAATCAAAATGATCAAAACCCACTTAATCAAATCAATAAAAATCAAAGAACATAAACATAAACATAAGATTAAATCAACACAAGAAAGGAAGATGAGAGATTAACAATAAAGATAAAGATTCAACAAACATAAAAGTAACTTACTTGGAATTAAAGGAATTAAAGGTGCAAGACAATTAAGTAAATGACATGAATTTAAATGTGCAAAAATTAAAGATGGAAGAGCATAGTTTGTCAAACTAGCCAACAACAAAAAATGAAAGCCTAAGGATCCTATTTATAGTGGATTAGGGAGGTGCTTAGTGGAAGCTTCCTCCCCTCTTTCTTCTTTCTTTAATTATCATTAAGTCCTTGTCTTCTTAATTCTTCGACTTTTGTCTCGGGATTAATAACTCGTCTTGTAATTTCTTCAATAAATTAGACTTGATTTCTTCGGCTTTTAGTAAACTTCCGTCTTTTGACTTTTTCTTCGATAAATCTTCAGAATTGGTCTTGGACTTCCGTTATTTTTGCACTCTTGATTTCTTGACTTCGTCTTTTGTCTTTTTCTTCGATAAAAGCCCGTGAAAGCCCGTGTTTTCTCCCTTTTTTACATTTTCATCCTAAATCACAACAAAAACACAAACCACGCATAATTCCGACATTTACGACATAAAATACACGCTTTGGCCTGGTTATTATTGTTAATTAAGTGGTAAAATGATGGGTGTTTACACACCTATCAAATCCCCTACACTTGACCATTGCAATGTCCTCATGCAAGGCATTAGTTACAAAGCACGTTTTACATTTTCCATCATAATCAATCCATGTTGGCCTTTATTAAAGAGATGGAAAATTATAAACATTCAAAGGAAGAAAGTAAGTAAAGAAATCAAAGACATACCTTAGGGTTTTGAAAATGTCATGAATGATCATCATCCTCAAGTTTTCACATTCTCCAAACCAAGCTTAAAAATGAGATCATTGTTATTATAAGTTAGCAAACTAACACGAACTCATGTGGGCCAATTATTTACTTAGACTCCCTTATTCCTAGGTGTATCTCTTATATTTTATTGTTGTCTTGAATGATCACGAGGATGCATTGTTGACTTATTTCGATAGTTATCTAGGCTGAAAATAAAGTGGGACGATTTAATCAATAGTTAGCTAAAGGACAAAATCTTTTAAAACTTCTTGTCGGGACCTCAAAAAGTTCATATCTTGGCATAACTCGCTTCACGATTTGAGACCTTTCTCGGACCGATATTTGGCAGCGACTTCATACTTCAAATATTTGAGAGACGTTCATGAAATAATGGTCTTCTCTTCATAATAGGGATTTCTTCACTTGAAGTTTTGAGAGATTCTTCATCTTTGGACCACGACTTCTTCATTTTTCTCCAATCTTTATTGTGGACTTTGATATACAACGATCCGCCTCCTTTTAAGACTTGGATCTATTTATCCTCATACCTTGCTAGGGTCTTTTCGGATAGACTTCTCCATGATCTTTAGGGGAGTTTTTTGCTTTTCGTCGTGTGTCTCGATCCTTCCTATTGATCTTTGATAAATGATTCTTCACATCACTTTGGATATTTAGCAACAAAATGTAGCCCTCATGCCTTGTTAGGTCCTTTTCGGACTCGCCAATCTTTGCATCCCGCTTCAATAAATTATGCCTTGGCTATGAACTCTAATCCATACCGAGCAACTTTTAAACGATCTTGGGCTAGAAGCTAAGTAACTTTTCAAATCGTACAACCTTATTTATTGCAGATAAATTTATTAGCAAGCGATGGGAGAATAGGCTTATAATTAACTCACATAAATTCACGAAAGAATACCAAACTTATAATTGACTCTATCATCTCTCGTTCTCCATAATTTAAAATCTCAAGGAATGAGATTCGTGGATGCTTAGCCTATTAAATCAAAGTTTTGGGTTTTCGAGTCATCTATAGGATCTTGCAAATTCTTAGACTTTTTCAAGTTTAGAAATCGCATTTTAAAGTTCCCTTGATAAACAACTCTCTAGGATCAATTATAGGAACTTGCGAAAAGTTCTTATTCTTAACCCGTGAGAGTTAAGACTTTCGCGTTTTAAAGCTCCTTATATAAAAGCCTAGCAAAACTTGACTTAAACACGTTAAGGATACTAGCTAGATTAAACTTAGATAAGTAAACTCGGGTTAAGTCAAAAGATTCACAACGTTTGAAAATTAAAACCGCTTTATTAAAATTTATTCTAGCAAAGAAAGAAAATAACTATACAAAGGAAAAACTAATAGGCCAAAATAGATCAAAATTTTTGAAAAATGTCGAAAAATTGATTTTCCGGTTAAAATGAGGACAAATACAAGGAAAAGACCACTTAACTTCGATAAAAGTCCCCCCTACACTTAATATAAACATTGTCCTCAATGTTTAAGCATGTGGGAGTAAACTCTCCTACACTTAGGACATTGTGCACTTTGGTTAAATCTTGCTAAGGAAAGGACAACCAAAGTGATTCCTATTTTAATATTGAAGAATATAAAATAGAGAATAAAAAGAGTTTAGGATAGAACCGGGAAGACGGAAACACGGAATCACGGGTCATCAAAAGTCATCAAGAATGTGTCGTTGAACGTCGAATCCCTGCACATGATAAGAAAGAAAACAAGAAACACCAACGGGGATCCCCCCTACACTTATGAGGAAAACAGATAAAGATAGATAATCGGGTTGCCTCCCGAAGATCGCTTGTTTATATTAACCGAGTCACGAGCCTGACTCGTCCTCGAATTAAATGGTCCATGGGGAAGCCTCGAATGTAATACCGGGATCAAAGACCTTGTCCTCGTTCCCGGTTGACATCAACAATGGAGAGGCGGGGGGATAAGTCTTAAATGGGAGAAAAGTCCTTTCAACATACGAAAAGTATGTGAAGTCGTGAGCCACGGGAGGTGGGGTGGGTAAAGTAAGAACATTTTCATCCCCCAAAGAGAATTGATGCTCAGAAAGCGGCAAAGCCGTAAGGTTATGAATTATAAAATAATTTATGTCACCTCCCGGGTCAAAGCACTCATCCTCTGTAATAGTGGCTAAAGGAGTGGATGAAAGGTGCTCGGGAGGGGGACGTGGGACAATACCTTCCTGCAGCAAATTATCAAAAATAATATCCCCCTCTGTGTCATCATCATCAATACCCGGAGGTATTGAGTGAATGTCGATTTCTTCTAGAAATGGGTCATTATCTTCAACGGGAGGAATAGATGGAGGTAAAGACTGGGAAAGAGAAGGAGAAGTCAACTCTTTGATTTGAGCAATAAGAAGATGCACTTTCCGTAATCTGTCGCGAAGGATCACATCTTCCACCTCATCTACAAGAGCAAGTTCATCGGTGAACTTCTCGTAAGCCGGAGAGAATAAATCGTTATCGCCCGCATCTCCCGTTGGAGATTGAGAAATTTCAAAAGTGAAATTCTCATAGCGTGGAGAGAAATCGGTATCATCAGGATCGACCGCTTCCGTAAGAGCAACGTCGTCCTTAGACTCCATAGCAGTAGGTATGTCACAAACCTCATCATCAAAGAATTTGTCGAGACCAAAATCACTAATCTCACTCAATGTATCACAATCCTTAGACGCATTAGGAATATCGAGAGTAGGAGTAGCAACTTCAGTAGATGGGTCGAGAGCGTAGACATCATCGTCCTCATCATCATCATAATAGACGGGACCATTCCAATTAGGAGTGACATAGTCGGCTAACTCTTCCTTGATAACCTCCACATCATTAAGAAGCTCATGAAGCAAATTTTGTTGTTCATCTCCCCGAGTATGTTCAATTAAACCAATTCTATCCCGCGCTGTAATTAAACATTTGGTGTTGAAAAGAAGGGAAAACGACCAAATTGGCTCAAAAAGGTGTTGGTGGATTTCAAGATTTCGTCACCATTAAGCAAAGGTTGCCTTTCCTGATGCAAGTCAGCTCGGATTTGAGCTAAACTTTCTAGAACATGGTTCAAAATAGTGAGTTGTTGGTCAAGACTAATTTGCTGAGAGGATTGATGATTGAGGGTGTGATGTGGGGGCTCAAAGTTATACACACTAGGATGATAGCACGGAATTTTCTCAAAGACCTTCGACGGATCACAAGAAGAAGCATCGTGAGATTTCCCACAAATATAGCACCACGGGTATGGAGAAAAACCCGGTGAGTTTTGTGGATAGCTATTTCCATTGTCATAATTGTAACCCGGTTCTTGCCCGTGACCATACGGGTATCGAACCGGACACGAAACATGCCAATGATAATCGCTTCCACAATAGATGCAGGGGGAATAGGAGGTGGATTAGAAAAGGACGAATTAGTCGAGTTGCACAATGGACAAAATCCGAATTGGGTATTCTCGATATCGTTTCCGCACCGCTCACATGTACACCATTGACATGAGTCGTTCACGTATAATAGTCTCCCACACCTGACGCAATGGACATAAGAATCCATAAAGAAAAATAGATAAGCAAGAAGAATATTTTTGGTGCAAAACTTTGAAAAAGAAATGCTTTTTATGATTTTTCAATTGTTTTTGGGATTTTTGAAAATTTTTGACACGAAAAATAACGTTCACGAGTGAACGGATCCCAAAAGCCAACGCGTCTCTCACAAGAAATCGTTAATCTTCACGAAAAGAGCCGGCAGCGGTGCCATTTTAATAACTCGATTTTTCTCAGTTAAAAATTTCTTTGTCGTATGTCTAATCGAATTGATTTCTGGTTAAATGTGCGACTCAGTTGTTCTTGGTGGAAAAGAAATAGAATGGTTGTCGTTGTTTACACTAATTAAAAATAAAGACTTGAAACAATAAAAATAAAATAAAGATGGTAAAAAGAAATACTGAAAGATAAAAACTTGACGAGAAATTAATGACGAGAAATTAAAGACGTGATGAGAAATAAAAAGGCAAACTTAAAAGTAAATAAGGCAAACTTCATTTAATAACTAGGTTTTCCTAGGTTGAAATTTCGTTTCTCGTTATCTTCTCGAATTGATTACTGGTTAAATGCGTGACTCAGTCGTTCTTGGTAACGAAAAATGAAGTTGGATATCTATTTTATTTGAAAAGGTAAATGCGAAGCGAAATAAAAATAAACAAAGACAAATAATAAAGGAGCAATGCAACTAATAAAACAAAAAATAAAGCAAAACAATAAATAAAAATAAAACTAAAAGACAAAATGAATTAAAGACTGAAAAATAAAATAAGACAAACTTAAACTCAAATTAAAGGCAAGTAAATTAAAAGTGCGACTAAGGGAAAAGGCGGGAAAAATAAAACTTAAAACTAAATGTATAAAATCACAAAGAACTGAAAACGCTCATTCGGAATAAATCCTTCATTCGGAATAAACAAGTTCATCCGGAATAAATCCCTCATTCGGAATAAAACAGCTTCATCCGGAATAAGTCATTCATCCGGAATGTTGGCTTCATCCGGAATATCCCCCCCTCATTCGGAATAATTGCTCATCCGGAATAAAGGGTTCATCCGGAATAATCACTCATGCGGAATAAATGCTTCGTCCGGAATATGTTGCTTGATCCGGAACAAATGAACTCATTCGGAATAATTAAACTGAAGCCTTCATTCGGAATAAAATCAAAGTAAAATGCTTCATCCGGAATATACTAGCTCATCTGGAATGAAAGAGAGAAAATGCTGGTTCGGAATAAAAGGTTTGATTCGGAATGATGGCAAATGAAATATACGAAGAACAGGGAATGAAAAAGAACACGAATCTAACCAAAACTAATTAAATCAAAACAAAAGATTAAACCAAAACAACCACTAATGATCAACTAACAAATACTAATCAAACCAAATCAACAACACTAACAATAATAATCAAAATGATCAAAACCCACTTAATCAAATCAATAAAAATCAAAGAACATAAACATAAACATAAGATTAAATCAACACAGAAAAGGAAGATGAGAGATTAACAATAAAGATAAAGATTCAACAAACATAAAAGTAACTTACTTGGAATTAAAGGAATTAAAGGTGCAAGACAATTAAGTAAATGACATGAATTTAAATGTGCAAAAATTAAAGATGGAAGAGCATAGTTTGTCAAACTAGCCAACAACAAAAAATGAAAGCCTAAGGATCCTATTTATAGTGGATTAGGGAGGTGCTTAGTGGAAGCTTCCTCCCCTCTTTCTTCTTTCTTTAATTATCATTAAGTCCTTGTCTTCTTAATTCTTCGACTTTTGTCTCGGGATTAATAACTCGTCTTGTAATTTCTTCAATAAATTAGACTTGAGTTCTTCGGATTTTAGTAAACTTCCGTCTTTTGACTTTTTCTTCGATAAATCTTCAGAATTGGTCTTGGACTTCCGTTCTTTTTGCACTCTTGATTTCTTGACTTGGTCTTTTGTCTTTTTCTTCGATAAAAGCCCGAGAAAGCCCGTGTTTTCTCCCCTTTTCACATTTTCGTCCTAAATCACAACAAAAATACAAACCACGCATAATTCCGACATTTACGACATAAAATACACGTTTTGGCCTGGTTATTATTGTAATTAAGTGGTAAAAGGATGGGTGTTTACACACCTATCAAGAATCATTGGACTAAACCTATCCTACAATCCTTATGTCACCACAATCTTCATCGTCGTGAAATAAATGTGTTTAGGGTAAGTATATGTCACCATGAAATCCATTTTGATATAGCAAATCCATTTTGCTCCCCCTTAACATATGCCATGATATTCGAAAACATCTCGCACATGTCGGGATGAGCCATCACATTAAGTCAAACCATTTGTGATAATTTCCCATATTAAATCACATTTTCTCCCCCATAGTAAAAATATTAACCCAATCGATGTTTTTAATATCAATTGATTTAGTGAATTTATAACAAAGGTTTTGGGAAGAAACATGCAAGTCTGTTTAATCTTCATGAGACCAATTTGTGAGATATGATACCGATTTGTAACATGATCACATATTTACCATAAAAGAATGAATTGACAAGGTTGGACCTGATTGATGAGAACATCATATGATAAGTTCACATGGTTCTTGTCGGCAAATGTTGGTCGCCTCGTCACGTCTAAAGTCATCTCTTGACACCACATGTACGATTGGTATTGTTGTCTTGACACCAATTAGTGAACTTGGCACGTTCGGCTTCAAAGATTCTCAATGCTTGACAATTGCTCCCCCTCAGTTGTTGACCCGTGTTCTATCGAAAGAGCTGTAGTCGTTGTTTGATAGTCGCATCGTCGAGTATGTAGATACCAATTGTATATCGCTATGGTTGTAGAGATGATAGCTTCTTAAAAACAAGATTTCTCTTGTTTTAACAAATAAATGCACTGATGCGTACATAAATTCGTGTTAGACCAAGTTATAAAGTAAACTTGATCCCTTACAAGGTTTTAAAGTAAACCTTGCCCGAAAAAATTAATTCCTGTTGTGAGCCAAAGCTTTCATAAGAAATACTTGACTTTAATGTGAAAACCGGGTTTCAGTCTGAAATAACTACAAGCCATATGGGCATGTTTTATGAAATATTTACAACTTTTGTACGAACTCTATTTATGGTGCCGTGTCAATATTAACCAACATTTCTAAGGCCGTAAATATTATCGTACCAAAAGACATGCCTTTGAAAAAAACAGTAAAAATATTTTTGGATTTTTCTGAAATTTTTTAATTTTTTAGGGTTTTTAAATGGTTTTATATTTTTGTATTTTGATTTTGTGGATAAAAATATAGACAATATATACGAATGATCACCAAGGATACGGAGAATAGTTTACCACCACTATTCTTTCGCTTCATCTGCCAGTTCCTTAAGAGTCTCAGGTGAAAAAGTTCTCAGACCTAGCGTGTCGGCCAAAAATTCCATTCGAGCGCGATCTAAAGCTCTCGTGAAAATATCCGCCAATTGATACTCAGATCGGACAAAGTAAAGCTCTATTACTCCATTTTCCACTTGCTCCTTGATAAAGTGGTAGCGAATGTCAATATGCTTTGACCGGGAGAATTGAACATTGTTGCAGCATAAGGCAATTGCACTCTTGTTGTGACAGTACATTGGAATTTTGTTGAAACCTAGACCATAGTCGGTTAATTGCGATCTCATCCAAAGAATTTGAGCACAACAACCGGACATAGCTATGTATGCTGCTTCCGTACTTGAAATTGCAGCGATTTTCTGCCTTTTCGATGCCCAACTTATTAGTCGATCTCCTAGTAATTGCAAAGTTCCACTCGTGCTACGCCTTGTATCTTGACAACCCGCGTGATCCGCATCTGCATATGCCATTAGTGCAATCGAAGAGTCCTTCGAGTACCAAAGTCCCTGACTAATGGTTCCTTTAAGATACCGAAAGATTCGTTTCACAGTAGCCAAGTGTAACTCAGTAGGTAGAGTTTGATACCGAGCACACATACATATAGCAAACTGAAGATCAGGTCGACTAGCTGTGATATACAGAAGAGTACCAATACATTCCACGATAAAGTGTCAGATCAACGGCAACTCCATGTGGATCTGTGATGGTTGTAAATTCACACTCTTTTAGGAAAAAGAGCGTAAAATATAGGGTAAGCACGACGATTTAGGAAAACCGTGTGTAAATGACCCTAAAGTGAGTTCGTTCTCGAGGACATTCATGTAGCATTTCCTTAAACCTATTCCTAGCCGTTGAAAAACTTTCATTTAATTCTTGTAAAAATTTTGAAATCTCGTTTTTCAAGTGCGTAGTCTTAGAGGGCGGAAAAAATTGGTTCACGAATTTTGAAACGAGATCCTTCCACGTCAATATAGAATTGGGTGGCTCTTTCTCTAACCAAATTTTAGCGGGCCCCGCTAAGGAATACGGAAAAAGCATCATCTTAATCGAGTCATTCGAGACATCCTTAAATTTGCAAGTAGCGGTAAGACGATTGAATTGGCGGATATGGTTGTGTGGATTGTCCTTCTCATCACCTCGGAATTTGTTGTTTTGAATCATGGACAACAAACCCGTCTTAACCTCAAAATTCTCCGCAAGGATAGCGGGAATCAGAATAACCTCTCCATAACCCTCGGTGGGTGCTTGAAGTAACTCCATCATAGTTCGATTCGCCATAGTTGGTGCTTCTCTTACAATGGGTTCGTCAATAGGAGACTCCTCACTAGAAAGATTGGGAGTGGGAGTTTTGTTCTTGCGTTTACGTGCACATCTTGCTTGATTACGAGTTAGCATAAACGTCACGTACAACGTGGGGACGAGCAAATAAGATTCTTTTTGTGTTTTGTATTTTTTCAATTTTTTTTGTGGTTTTTGATTGTATTAACCTTTTTGGATTTTATGGAATGTATTAAGTAGACACAAATCTACAAATCTCCTCCTTAATCAAATCTCTTGATTAAAGAAGCCTCAAGGAATGAAAACGATCACGTGAAGTGAACGCCTTCGATGACTTTAGAACGTTGGTGGAACACCAAAACGTTCAAGAGGGTTTAATCAATGGAAACCAAGAAAATATATATGATACTTAGTAATACTTTGGGCGGCAAAACCCTCGATTAGCTCTCAATATTAAATACTCACAAGCAAGTGGGGAAACGAGGCGGCGCGAAGCACTTAAGAGCCTTTTTCCTTAGGATATATTTTATAATATCCGCCTTATACCCACCTTAT
Organism: Glebionis coronaria; assembly: GCA_025667525.1. Taxonomy (NCBI): domain Eukaryota; kingdom Viridiplantae; phylum Streptophyta; class Magnoliopsida; order Asterales; family Asteraceae; genus Glebionis; species Glebionis coronaria. The sequence goes on from CM046879.1 coordinate 329,380,188, forward strand.
AGTTTGTATTTTTCAAGATTAAGCTTCACGAAAGTATTTATCTATTTTTGCCTTTTTCTTTGGTTTGAGATTCGAATACAATGATTGGGTAATGACCTCCCAAGTCAAGGTTGTGATTTCTCACGTATTTGGAGTACTTGTGAATTTATTGTTCTACGTATACACTATAGTAATAGTATTCACACAAAAACCGAAAACTGATAATACGTATTAGTAGAGTGCTATTAATACAAATACTAATTATGGTTAGTATATAAAAACAACAATTCCAATCAAAACACAACACGCCTCCCCGGCAGCAGCGCCAAAATGATGTAGAGTTTTTACCCCTTTAGGAAAAGGGAGGCAAAATAGTCATAAAAACTATTTTTAAAACACTTAAAACTATTTTTAAACCTACCCTAATTAAGCTAAAAAACTATTTTCTATTTTTAAAACACTTAAAACTATTTTTAAACTAAAATAATCATAAAAAATAATAAAATAATGCTAAAAATAATTTGACAATTTTAAAAATCCTAAATTATACTAAAGAACAGTAGGAAAATGAAAAAGTTTGAAAAATATAAAATTTGTCACTAAAAGACAAAATTGATATTAATTAAAACCTAATTAATCTAAATTTAATTCTAAAAATTAAATAAAAAGTGAACAGTAAAAACTTTTTAAACTAAAAAGTCTTAAAATGTTTTTCTAAGTCTAATAAAATTTTTGAAATCTAAAAATATTGATTTTCTACACTAAAAGACAAAAATAAGAATATAAAAAGTAATTTAAAATAGCTATTAAATGTAAAAAATACTAAATGAACAGTAATAAAAAATCTAATTAAACAGAAAAATCCAAAATAAAATAAGAAAAATATAGAAACTGGTTTCAAGTCCTAATTCTTAATTAAGTCCACAAAATACAAAAATCATAGGTTTCTGATAGTGACACTTGCTAGGGTTTTGTTTTTTAGCTCAGCAGTGGTAACAAATGCACAAGCAGGGGGAACTTAGTTCCCACTGTTAGTGTAAATAATTGGTCAGTTGACCAATAAGCTTAGGAAAGCTTGTTTTGAGAGCTTATCTTGGGCAATAAGGCACTCCCACAACCAGTTGGGTTGTGGGAAGTCAGATAAACAAGAAAATTACCAAGTTGTACACAAATAAGCACCAAATAAGCCAAAATAAGTTACTGATTAAGCTTGTATCCTTCTGATGAACAGTAACTCTTGTTTACATGCACAAAAATGATTTTCAAGTCTTCAAATCTTGTATATAAGTTCACCAAATCACATACAAACTATCAATAACCCTAGATGATACCAATCTTTAACTATTTTAAAAACTTGGTGAACAAATTTCAACAAAAACAGTCCTTAAGAGGACTTACTGATTTCTTCTTCTTGGGACCAATTTTTAAACATGTAATTTGTTTCAAATCCCACTAAAATGAAACCTTGTAACTGATTAAGACCCTAGCTAGAAATTAAAGTACACCTATACTGATTTTAACACCAAATTCTCTCACAATGTTCAGTAAAAACTCACATCCAAACACACCTTTAACTACTGAAAATGAATTTTTTCAAACCAAATCAAATCAAATCCAAACCAAACTAATTATAACCTAATCTAGCATGCATAAAATCCCTAATTCAGCAACATCAAACAACGAAATCAACAATAGAACAGATTTCATGCACTTTCACATAAATCACAAATCTGAAAACTGAAAACAAGGTACAAAGGATTTACCTTGTGGGACCTACAATCTAGGTCCCACAATGGCTGAAAAGCCACCTCCAAACAAGCCCGGGCTTGTGCTGAACCTTGGAAATCAGTCAAAAGCCTCAAAGGATTTCCTGCTAAGAACAATAGAACAAAATATCCAAATATTCTGATTTTTCTCTTTTTAAAACCTTTTTCACAAAATTCTCTCAAATATTTTTCTTTCAAAAACACTTAAATAAACCAACTACAACTTGGAAAACCAAATTTTGGAACAAGATTTTACCAAAAAAAAAACTTTTTCAGAAACTTGAAAATAGGAATGATTTTTGAAAATTCTTGTACTTAAATCACAAACTTGGAACTCAGATTAATCTCAAGCATATACCAACTTTTAAAATTATAAAAGGAATTACAATTTAACAAAAATACCAACTTTATAAATATTTAAAAAGGGATTACAAGACTTGAGTAAAAAATCTGGAACAAAGGGTATGCACATGTTGCATCCTCTTTAAATACTACTCTAGGGAACATTCTAGTTACTCAAACCCTAGTAAATGAAAGTCCTAAACTGCCCTTGGTCCTTGCTTGAATTCTCAGTCAAAAGGTTCCCATGTGATGGAAATCGATGGCCAGCTGTTGAGAAATGATCTGAGCCGTTTATATGAGCATTGGGGGACCAAGAAATGGATATAGGACGTTGATGCACTGGCAAGATACCAAGTTTGCCTCTTTTGGGTGAGCAGGGGAACATGGGGGACCCACTTATGGTCACGGGGTAAAGATTCTGGGTTGTGGGTTTAGATTATATGGTAACCAATTACCAATCTGGAGGTTTGTGGACAAAAACCCTTTGTTTCTAAGTTAATTGGGTCTGGGTTATTCTAGGGTTTATGTGGGATTATAGGGAAGGTTTAATCTGAATTGGGAAAGATTAATTTAAATTATGTGTTTAGTGGGAAAAACGGGTGTTGACTGGGTGATACACTGATTTTCTATGTTGAAAGTTCGATTCTCGGAATCTTCTCGAATTGATCTCAGTTCTAAGTGGAACGATTTGTTCTTGGTGACAAAAAGTGGATTTAGTTTTCTACTCTACTAAACAGGAAATGAATTAAGTAAAGAAAGACTTAAACTTAAAACAATTAAAGAGTAAAACTTGAATTGAAATTAGTAAATGAAAAATACCCTAACAGAAATTACCCTATTCGGAAAACACTTTCTATGCGGAATAAATTTTCAATTCGGAATGTTATACTATGCGGAATAATATCTCTAATCGGAATAATGGTCCTATTCGGAAAGACATGTCTATGCGAAAAAATGGCCTACTCGGAATGTAATGCTATTCGGAAAAGTATGCCCTATTCGGAATAAAATGCTCAATTCAAAAAAAATGACTTATGCGGAAAAAGGGGGCAATTCGGAAAGCAGACCCTATGCGGAAAGCTGGCCCTATTCGGAAAATTCCGAATAAGGAAGAAGTAAAATGGCTATTCGGAATAACTAATATTCCGAATAGAAGACAAAGCAAATAGGCTAATTCGGAAAGAAGGCTCTATTCGGAAAATTTAGAACTGAAGAACAGTAACAGTACCTACAAAAACGTTTTTAATCAAATCGACCCAAATACTCAAAAAGGTTTTATCAAATCAACCAATAATCATTTAAATACCATAAGTAACAAATCCCACCAATAAAACCACTAAATCAACAACTTTTAAAAGATCAAAATCAATCACACAAGAACTTAAGAACTTTTAATAAAAAATGGAGATGAACAAGATGAATGAAAAGATGGAATTGAAAGATTAATGTAAAGGTAACAAGAGTAATGATTAAAACTTACAAGATCCAAAGAAAAATGAAAAATCACCAAACACCCTAATGGTGTTGGTGAAGCTACGAACAAAGAAACTGGGAAAAAGAAAACAGAAAGCTAACTCCCTAAAATGTGAAGGAAGAAACTATATATAGTCCTAGTGGTTGGTTGGTGAGTGGGCTTTATCCCTTTCTTCTTGTCTTCTCGTCTTTTCAGAAAAGTTGACGTTTTCGATTCTGATTCGGGATTTATCGTCGATTAAATTCAACTCGTCTTTTAATTTCTTCGTTAAATAGACTTGAGTTTCTTCGACATATGTAAATCTTCCATCTTTGGTCCTTTTCTTCGATAAATCTTCAAATAGGCCCATTGACTTCAAATCTTTTGCATCTCTTGGACAATAGACTTCGTCTTGAGTCTTTTTCCTTGATAAAACCCGTGCAATCCCATGTTTTCTTTAATATTCATCCGGTTAGGTCTGAAAACACGATAAACACAAAAACCACGCATAATTCCAAACAAATGATATTAAATACGTGTTTTGGTCTTGTTTTAGCCAGAATTAAGTGGTAAAAGGATGGGTGTTTACACACCTATCAAATCCCCTACACTTAACCATTGCCATGCCCTCATGCAATGCTTAGTGATAAAGCAATTTTACACTTTTCTCATAATTAATCAACCTTGGCCTTATTCAAATACTACTAAATAAAAATTAAAATACTAAGAGAAATTAAAACTTTAAAATAAACAAAAGGATGGAAATAACTTGCAAAGAAATCAAGGACTTACATTAGGGATTTGGTGCTGCGAAGATTTATCACCCTCAAGTTTCACGTTCCCTAAACTAAGCTTAAAAACGAGATCATTGTTATTATAAGTTAGCAATTCAAACACTTGCACACATGGCTTAATTAACTGCTTAAACTCCCTTATTCCTAGGTGTATCTCTTATATTTTATTTTTGTCTTAGAACGATCATGAAAATGCATTTTTGGACTTATTTCGATAGTTTATTTAGGCTGAAAGCAAAGTAGGACGATTTGATCAATAGTTAGCTAAAGGACAAAATCTTTTAAAACTGCTTCTCGGAATATCAAAAAGTTCATATCTTGGCATAACTCGGTTCACGATTTGAGACCTTTCTCGGGCCGATATTTGGCATGTACTTCATACTTCATATCTTGAGAGACGTTCTTGAGATAATGGTCTTCTCATCATAATAGAGTTTCTTCACTTGGAGACTTTTGAGGGGTACTCCAACTTTGTTGACCACGACTTCATGATTATTTCTTCAATCTCTAATTGGGATTTTGAGATACAACGATCCGCCTCCTTTTCGGACTTGGATCTATTTATCCTCATACCTTGTTAGGGTCTTTTCGGATAGACTTCTCCATGATCTTTATGGGAGTTGATTGCTTTTCGTCGTGAGTCTTGATCCTTCATATTGATTTTGGGAATAATGCTTTTCACATCACTTTTGGATCTTCAGCAATAAAATGGAATCCTCATGCCTTGTTAGGGCCTTTTCGGACTCACCAATCTTCGCGCCCCGCTTCATAAGTTATGCCTTGGCTATGAGCTCTTATCATTACCGAGCAACTTTTAAACGATCTTGGGCTAGAAGCTAAGTAACTTTTCAAATCGTACGACCTTACTTATTGCAGATAATTTATTAGCAAGTGATGGGAGAAAAGGCAAATAATTACACCAAGTGAGCTTGCGCAAGAATACCGACTTATAATTGCCTCTATCATTTCTCGTCCTCCACAATTTAAAATCTCAAGTAATGAGACTCGTGGATGCTTAGCCTAATAAACCAATTAAGGTCTACATGGTTAAGGATACTAGCTAGAATAAACTTGAATAAGTCTATTCGGGTTAAGTCAAAATAAACGCAACGTGCCTAATATGTCAAAGATTTCTAAACTAGCTACACCACTTTATTAATATTTTTGACTTTATTGTGGGATATATACATATGAAAGCAACGATAAAAATTTAAAAATTACGACTAAATGGCCAAAGTTAATAAAAAACTTGAAAAATGTTGAAAAAGATGATTTTCTGGTTAAATGAAGGCATTTTCATGGAAAAATCCACTTAAAACTTCGATAGAAGTCCCCCCTACACTTAAGATAAACATTGTCCTCAATGTTTAAGCATGTGGGAAAAATCTCCCCTACACTTATGACATTGTGCACGTTGGTTAACTCAAGTTAAGGAAGAGACGACTAACGTGATCAATTTCAAATGTTAGTAAGAAGAAAATTAAATCACGATAGTTGAGAGATAGAACCGGATTTCTGATAACATGGGAGCACGGTTCTTCAAAGATTCCAAGAGTGCATTTATCCCTGTAATCACATCACCATACAAACACAAACGACCAAAATAGGTCCTCCCCTACACTTAGGGGGTTAAAGGGATAGATACTCGGGCTGCCTCCCGAGGAGCGCTTGTTTTTGATAACCGAGTCACGAGCCTGACTCGACCCAAAATTAGTTCATGGGGAACGTGGTGAGGGATGGAATCACCTCCTGGGAGGTGTCCTCACCAAAGTACAACTTCACTCGTTGGCAATTCACCTTGAAATTAGGTCCATTAGGTTGAGCGAGCTCGAGAGTACCATATGGAAAAATTTGGGCAATGGTGAATGGGCCGGACCAACGAGATTTGAGCTTTCCCGAGAAGATTTTCAACCGAGAGTTAAAAAGTAAGACTTTGTCTCCCACATGGAACTCTCGGTTTTTTATCTTGGAGTCGTGAATGAGCTTTGTTCTTTCCTTATAGATCAGAGAATTTTCATAAGCCTCATTACGGAGTTCATTCAGCTCATTGAGTTGGATCTTGCGTAGGTCACCGGCTTTGTTGATATCAAAATTGGCCCACTTCAAGGCCCAATAAGCCTTGTGCTCCAACTCAATGGGGAGGTGGCACGCTTTCCCGTACACAAGACGATAAGGCGTACAGCCGATCGGGGTCTTGTAAGCAGTACAGAAAGCCCACAAAGCATCATCAAGTTTATCAGCCCATGCAGCACGATGCTCTCCCACGGTTCTTTCTAGAATTCGCTTAAGTCCTCGGTTGGATATTTCAGCCTGGCCATTAGTTTGTGGGTGGTAGGCTGTGGAAAGACGATGATTTACACCGTACTTAGCCATGACTCTTGCGAATTGGTCATTGCAAAAATGAGTCCCACGATCACTAATAATGGCACGAGGCACACCGAATCTAGCGAATAGAGCTTTCAAAAAGTTACAAACCACCCTTGCGTCATTAGTGGGTAAAGCTTTGGCTTCAACCCACTTTGAAACGTAGTCAACGGCTACAAGGATGTATTTGTTTCCTTTAGAAGAAGGGAATGGCCCCATAAAGTCGATACCCCAAACATCAAAAATTTCACACTCTTGAATGAAATTCTGAGGCATCTCGTCTTTATGTGTGATCGTGCCTTGTTTTTGGCAAACATCACATTTTTTAACCATATCGTGAGCGTCACGATATATGGAGGGCCAATAAAATCCCGAATCAAACACTTTTTTGGCGGTGTAGTTGGGACCAAAGTGACCACCGGTGGGTCCTTTGTGGCAAGCATCAAGGATTTCAGACGCTGCCGGTCCGTCAACACATCGGCGGATAATCAGGTCGGCACATTGTTTGAATAGGTAAGGGTCGTCCCAAAAGTAAGTCTTGATGTCTGTGAAGAACTTTTTCTTTTGTTGAGACGTCAACCCTTCCTTGAGAATTCCACCCGCCAAGTAGTTTGCAAAGTCCGCAAACCACGGGGTTTCATTCGACTTCGAGTTTATAGACAGTAAGGTCTCCAAGGGAAAAGAATCATTGATTTCTTTGTTTGGATGATCCCCTTGGTAAGGATCCTCAAGTCTGCTGAGATGATCCGCGGCTAAGTTTTCTGCTCCTTTTTTATCGTGAATTTCGATTTTAAATTCCTAGAGCAGCAAAACCCAGCGAAGAAGTCTTGGTTTGGAATCTTGCTTTGTCAACAAGTACTTCAGCGCGGAATGATCGGTATACACGATTGTGGTGGAAAGGACAAGATAGGGGCGGAATTTTTCAAAGGCATAGACAACAGCTAAAAGCTCTTTTTCTGTTGTCGTATAATGCAATTGTGCCCCCGTCATTGTCTTGCTAGCGTAATGGATTGGTTGGAAGTGTTTGTTCACTCTTTGTCCAAGAACCGCACCAATGACAAAATCGCTAGCATCGCACATCAACTCAAAGGGAAGCTCCCAATTAGGGGTAACCAAGACGGGTGCCTTAGTTAGCTTATCCTTAAGCAAGTTGAAGGCTTCAAGACACTCTTTGGAGAAGATAAAAGGAGTATCTTTTTCCAAGAGGTGGGTCATCGGGCGAGCGATTTGAGAAAAATCTTTGATGAATCGACGGTAGAAGCCCGCATGACCCAGGAAACTTCTCACACCCTTCACGGTTGAAGGTGGAGGCAACTTTGCGATAACATCGACTTTAGCACGGTCTACTTCAAGACCGGCTTTCGAGATCTTATGTCCAAGCACGATGCCTTCTTTTACCATAAAATGGCATTTTTCCCAATTCAGAACTAGGCGAGTGTCTTCGCACCGCTTGAGCATACGTTCCAAATTGGCAAGGCAAGAAGAGAAGGAATCCCCGAAGACCGAGAAATCATCCATGAAGACTTCCATGGTTTGTTCAACCATGTCATGGAAGATAGCTAACATGCACCTTTGGAAAGTCCCGGGGGCATTGCATAAGCCAAAAGGCATTCTTTTGTAAGCGAATGTGCCATAGGGACAAGTGAATGTAGTCTTCTCTTGATCTTGGGGATCGATGGGTATTTGGAAATAACCCGAGAAACCATCAAGAAAGCAGTAATATTCATTACCCGCTAAACGTTCAAGCATTTGGTCAATAAAAGGTAGAGGGAAATGATCCTTTCTCGTGGCATCATTGAGTTTGCGGTAGTCTATACAAACTCTCCACCCAGTAACGAGGCGAGTGGAAATCAACTCGTTGTGTTCATTGGGAACAATGGTTATTCCGCCCTTCTTGGGCACACAATGGATTGGAATAACCCATGGTGAATCTGAAATAGGGTAAATCATACCCGCATCAAGAAGTTTGATAACCTCTGTTTTGATGACTTCATGTATATTTGGATTCACCCTTCGTTGGCTTTGAATAGTGGGCTTAAAATCGTCCTCCATGAGAATTTTGTGTGTGCAGAAGTGAGGATCAATTCCACGAATATCAGAGATCTTCCAAGCAATCGCCTTCTTATGATCTTTCAAAACGGCGACAAGTCGGGCTTTCTCTTCATCCTTCAAATCCTTAGCAATGATGACTGGCGACTTCTTCTCTTCTTCAAGGAATACATACTCGAGATGGGGCGGCAACTCCTTAAGTTCTAAATCCGGAGGATTTTCGACGGGAGGCGTATTCGAAGTCGGAGTATCGATAGCAATGACCGTGGGAGATGGAGGCGAAGGATTGTCTTCGGTGAGAAGATTGTCAAAGAAATTCATGTCTTCATCCCCATCGGTAGGAGAATCATCAGTGGTTAAAGTCACATCTCCCATGGTATCTTCAAGATTGTTCCAAAATAAATCACTATCTCCAAATAGAGACAACGATGAATCAATGGAGGACACGGTCTCAACATTGGGAAGAGAGGTAGGAATACTTTTGCAAGCATCATTAAAGTGTTCTTCACAAGCCTCATCAAGAACGTCAATACAATTAACACTCTCATATGAATAAGGCTGTTTAGACAACTTTCCCATGTTGAAGACTACTTTATCGTCACCCACTCTCATGATAAGCTCACCGGCTTCAACATCAATGAGAGTGCGACCGGTCCTCAAGAATGGACGACCAACAATTAGTGGTACACGGGGGTCCATCTCGTAGTCGACGACAACAAAATCAGCAGGAAAGGTGAATTTGTCGACTCCTACAATGACGTCTTCGGCTATCCCCACTGGATAAGCAACCGTACGGTTTGCTAATTCCAAAGTCATTTTGGTGGGGACTAGCTCTGGGAGAGATAATTGCTTCCAAACACTTAGAGGCATGAGATTAATACTGGCACCTAGATCGGCTAGGGACATGCAATTCTATACTCCCGGGAAATTGCAAGGAATTAAGAAACGACCCGGATCACCAAGCTTGGTTGGCAATTTCCTTAAGAGCACTGCAGAGCAATTCTCATTAAGTTGGGTGTTGGCAATATCGAGGAGCTTTTCCTTGTCGCTCAGAAGATCTTTAAACATTTTCGCGTATTTGGGCATGTGAGCGAGAGCCTAAGCGAAGGAGATATTGAAATTCAATTGTTTAAACATTTTAAGGAAGTTCGAAACCTGAATATCATCCTTGCTCTTTTGCTTCTCTTTCCTCAACCTAGATGGATAAGGTATATTGGAAGAAGAGGAAGGCTTTGGGAGAATAGGATCACTCACAGCCACGGGTGGAGGAGGGGTAGAAGGAATAGGTGGAGAAATTGGGGAAGGAAAAGGATGAGGAATAGGAGCAGGTGACTCGTTCTCCTTAGTCACAACCACCGGTGGAGGTATAGGAAGCTCGTGTTCCTTGGTACCTTTGCCACTTCGAGTGGTGATTGCTTTCATCTCCCCTCTTGGATTCGCAACGGTATTACTCGGAAGAGTACCCGAAGAAGAGGGTTGATTACCATTGAAGAAACTAGCCATCATGTTCCTCAGATCATTAGTTTGGCTATCCAACGTGTTTCTCATGTCGGCTCTCAAATCGTTTCCTTGCTTGACCAAGTCCGCTTTCAGGTTGAGCACTTCTTTCTGAAGATTTCCCACTATCACATTGTTAGTCCTCATATAAGTTTCCACTTCTTGGTGAAGAGCGGTGGGTTGGTTGGGAGGAGCATTGTATGCGAGTGGTTGATAAGCAGGTTGCTGGTAGACTTGGTTGTTGCGTTGAGGTGGTTGTTGCTGCTTGTGAGGAGGTATGTATGGTTGTCGAAGTTGTTGTTGTTGTTGAGGAGGGCGATTAAGGTTTTGTTGTTGGTTTGGGTTGTTTGGAGGAAAACCAGGTGGTGAAAGATAGTTGTTAGAACGGTAGCTCAACAAGTTACGGTCACCTTGAGGACGGGCTTGATAAGCAGGTTGTTGATAGGTGCCATAAGCTGCATTCACATTCTCAGCAGGGTAGTCTTGGGTGGCGGTACAAGTTGTGTAAGAGTGAGGACCACCGCACATCTCACAAGGTTGGCTGACAGCGTTCACTTGAGCGTTTTTGGCGTTGTTGCTGTTGTTGTTGCTTACGGTATGGGTGATAAGCGATTCAAGAAGCGTGGTGATTTTGTCTAGTCGCTTGTCGCTGTCATTAGTGCTAGCACTAGCAACATTGGTCCGAACACTCTTGGTTTGCACACGAGATTTATTCTCAATGATGTCCCAAGTAGCATTGGAAGTCTTAGCCAATAGATTACCCCCCGAGGCACTGTTCAGTGAATCTTGGTCACTCATGCTTAAACCATTGTAAAAAGTATTGATTTGATGTACTTTGGTAAAACCATGTTGTGGGCATTTTCTTAAAAGATCTTTGAAACGATCCCAAGATTCACTGAACGACTCATCGTACTTTTGTTCAAAATTTATGATCTCATTCCGCAAAGCGGTAGTACGAGAGGGTGGAAAAAAGTAATTGATAAACTTTGTTTCCAAATCCGTCCACGAGAGAATACTCTGTGGCGGTTCCTTAGCAAGCCAATGCCGGGCTTGTCCCTCTAAAGAAAAGGGAAAAAGTTGTAACCTTATAACCTCTTGTGGAACCCCATTGAATTTGACCGTGTTGGTTAGTTGCAAGAATCTCTTGATATGGTCGTGTGGATCATCAATGGTACGTCCCAAGAATGGTTGAGCGGAGACCATCTGGATAAAACCTGATTTTAGCTCAAAGTTGTTGGCGGCAATCGGAGGTATGACAATTGGGTCAGTGTTGCCATCTACATGAGCTTGCAGCAATTCAATCATCGGGCGATTATCCGGAAGGTGCTCATTGTTGTTATTGTTCATGTTGTTGAAAGGTGGGTTGTTGTTGTTATTATTGTTGTTCGGAGGTGGTATGTTATTGTTGTTTTGTACACCAGCCATGTCTAAGTTATCGAGAGGCTCGGGCTCTTGATAAGACGTGGATCGAGTGCGCATACACCTGCAAAAGAACGAACAAAGAAAAGCAAAGCAAAAATATTTTTAGTTTTTATGTTTTTTATTTTTTTTTTTTTTTTTTGAAATTTTTTTTTTTTTTGTGAAAAAGAAACGTTCACGGGGAACGGATCCCAAAATCCAAGTTCTCACAAAAAACTTTTGATCTTAACGAGAAGAGCCGGCAGCGGCGCCATTTGATACACTGATTTTCTATGTTGAAAGTTCGATTCTCGGAATCTTCTCGAATTGATCTCAGTTCTAAGTGGAATGATTTGTTCTTGGTGACAAAAAGTGTATTTAGTTTTCTACTCTACTAAACAGGAAATGAATTAAGTAAAGAAAGACTTAAACTTAAAACAATTAAAGAGTAAAACTTGAATTGAAATTAGTAAATGAAAAATACCCTAACAGAAATTACCCTATTCGGAAAACACTTTCTATGCGGAATAAATTTTCAATTCGGAATGTTATACTATGCGGAATAATATCTCTAATCGGAATAATGGTCCTATTCGGAAAAACATGTCTATGCGGAAAAATGGCCTACTCGGAATGTAATGCTATTCGGAAAAGTATGCCCTATTCGGAATAAAATGCTCAATTCGAAAAAAATGACTCATGCGGAAAAAGGGGGCAATTCGGAAAGCAGACCCTATGCGGAAAGCTGGCCCTATTCGGAAAATTCCGAATAAGGAAGAAGTAAAATGTCTATTCGGAATAACTAATATTCCGAATAGAAGGCAAAGCAAATAGGCTAATTCGGAAAGAAGGCTCTATTCGGAAAATTTAGAACTGAAGAACAGTAACAGTACCTGGAAAAACGTTTTTAATCAAATCGACCCAAATACTCAAAAAGGTTTTACCAAATCAACCAATAATCATTTAAATACCATAAGTAACAAATCCCACCAATAAAAACACTAAATCAACAACTTTTAAAAGATCAAAATCAATCACACAAGAACTTAAGAACTTTTAATAAAAAATGGAGATGAACAAGATGAATGAAAAGATGGAATTGAAAGATTAATGTAAAGGTAACAAGAGTAATGATTAAAACTTACAAGATCCAAAGAAAAATGAAAAATCACCAAACACCCTAAAGGTGTTGGTGAAGCTACGAACAAAGAAACTGGGAAAAAGAAAAATGAAAGCTAACTCCCTAAAATGTGAAGGAAGAAACTATATATAGTCCTAGTGGTTGGTTGGTGAGTGGGCTTTCTCCCTTTCTTCTTGTCTTCTCGTCTTTTCAGAAAAGTTGACGTTTTCGATTCTGATTCGGGATTTGTTGTCGATTAAATTCAACTCGAATTTCTTCGTTAAATAGACTTGAGTTTCTTCGACATATGTAAATCTTCCATCTTTGGTCCTTTTCTTCGATAAATCTTCAAATAGGCCCATTGACTTCAAATCTTTTGCATCTCTTGGACAATAGACTTCGTCTTGAGTCTTTTTCCTTGATAAAACCCGTGCAATCCCATGTTTTCTTTAATATTCATTCGGTTAGCTCTGAAAACACGATAAACACAAAAACCACGCATAATTCCAAACAAATGATATTAAATACGTGTTTTGGTCTTGTTTTAGCCAGAATTAAGTGGTAAAAGGATGGGTGTTTACACACCTATCACTGGGTTTGACCCTGGTTTATTTAAATAAACCTGTTGGTGGAAGGGTGACGTAGAGAGAGAGTGTGTTGTGATTGGTTGAGGGGTTTTAGTGGGCTACGTGTCAGGCTGGGATAGGAGGGTGAATGTTTGGTTGTCTGGCCAAAATGCCCCCCCATGTATCATACTTCCTTCAATTTGTATTAAACAGCTTTTTTACCCATTTCCTTTGTTAAATAGTTTGGTTAACTTGTCAAATCTGGCACATCAACTTTGCAAACTTGTTAACAAGGACCATTAATGCATATTTAAAACATGGAGGTCTTCTTTTGCCAATGATGATTTCTTCAAGGTCTTATCTTGCCAAATCTTCAAAAATGAGGGACTAAAGTTGCCAATCTTCAAAACTTCAAGGGCATTTTTGTAAATTCCATACTCGGGTCCGGTTCATTGTGCGGCTTCGTTTCCCGTGTTCGTTTTTGATTGATTCTTGTGATCTTTTTGTCATTTCCTCAATATCCGTACCTAAAATACACAAGCAACAAACACGAGCATATATTTGGCAGATTTAATGATATTTAATGCATTTTAAGCCCGATTTGGATGATGAGACTATGTATAAAAGCAGTCTCATCACTCCCCCATACTAAACCATTGCCGTGCCCTCACACAATGCTAGAATAAAGTATCGTAGCACCTCCAAAATTCATTTTTATTCACTTTATTGAATGATAAACTAGCTACACTACTACTATTACTACTACTTGCGTTTTAGACATAATGTATGATTTTCATCGCAAAATGGGACATTTAGGTTCTTAGAATAAGAACACGTGAATGCTTCGTTAGAAATAATTTCATCGTCCTCGATTTTCAGCCCAATTCCATGCCAAGCGTGCAACGAGATCATTGTCATTATAAGTTAGTAATGCTAACACTACTCATATGCCCTAATCACGTACTTATTCTCCCATTATTCCTAAGTTGTATCTCTTATATTTTATTTTGTCTTGAATGTTTCACGAGGATACATTGTTTGACTTATGCGATAATAGAGATTTAGGTGTAAAAATAGAGTCCTAACGGTGTAACCAAGACCATCAAATCAATAACCCCTCCCAATAGACAACGGTGTCAAAAACTTAAGTCAACAAGAAGGATCGATAAACACGGTTTTATAACGGATTTGAACATGAGACTTATTACCAAGACTTTTATACGCCCCCTAACGGAAGGGCCTTATTATCTTTGGTTTACCTCCATCTTTTATTCAACTTCGCCATGAAGCTTTTATTATGACTTTGGTCTTGCCTTGCCTTTTATTATCCGCCTCATCGGTGGTTTTATTAGCCAAAGACGTATATCCTCACGCTAAGGCGAATTTTGGATCTTTAAAGCTTCGAAGATTAAGGGTTGATTCACTTTCAATTTTACATAGATTTTTCAGCCTTGTGGGGCTTCAAATTGTTTGCTTGATTTATGTGAGCACTTGAAATCTTATTATTAGGTGAAGCTTTTGATTATTCGGTTGCTAATACTTCAAAACCGTGACGCTGGCGATACCTTAATGTCTTCCCAATTTAATTACACGGAAGCTACTAGAAAAGACTAGAAACCCAACAATCCTAACTAAACCGCTAAGTCAATATTTATTAAGCAAAAAATATTTACATGCGAAGGGAGAATAAGCAAACAACGAGAACACATGAGTTTTTGAAAGAATACGAGTACTCTACGTTTAGCATAGTAACTTATAATTAACCCTATCATTTCTCGTCCTCATTTAAGAGACTTAGCCTAATGTGAAGTTAAGGAACCAAAGCTAAGTGCTCAACACGCACGGTCGAGTCAAAAATTACTCTTATTCTCGCCATCGGAAAACCTACATTCGTGTCTTCAAACACTTATAAAATATGAGAAATTTTTTAAAATTTGGCCATTTTTAGCCTTATTTTGCAACCAAACCATAACAAAAAGATAAACTTTGGAAAGCGTGAAGGTTTGGCAAGGAAAGTATCTATTCACCCCTCATACTAAAGTTAAACATCGTCCTCAATGTTTCGAGTCTAGGGGTGCAAACACCCCCATACTAGAGACGTAGTCGAATGCCTAATCTAGCATGGAAAGGGTGTAACCAATAAATTAATAGCCGTTTATGAAGTGTGCTAAAAACCTAAGGTTAGAACATCAATGGATATATCATTTGGATATTGAGAAAGTCTTCAAAGCAAACGATCGAGTGCTCCCATAAAACGAACACGAGAGGCTCCAATCGTGAAGATCATGATCTAAAAACCACAATTCACAAACAACCACGGAACAAAGGTTGGAAGGGCACAAATCCCCTCACATTAAACTAATTAGAACACAATAATATGTACATGGATAAGCATGGGTCTCCCCCACGAGGCTCCTTGTTTTTTATAACCGAGTCAAAAGCTCGACTTGAATCCCCATAAATGTGATCATTTAGGGATTATCTTTGGTATGGTCAATTTTTGGTGGGGCTTACATGATAAACAAGGCCCAAAAACAACCGGTATAAAGGACTAAGTCCTTTGATGGTGCAAAATACCAGGATCGAAGATGGCGTTCTCGTTTTCATTGGAGAAACAAATCAATGCCACTTCATCATGTGTCAACACAAACCCAAAGGGTTTAAAGAAAATAAATGAGAAGAATTAGAAGGGTGGGACAATGGGTAAGTCACAAAAACATTGAGCTACTCGAGGTAGACTCGGACCAATCAAATAGAAAGATTTTCCATTTATTGCATCGGTGGAAGACCGAGATTTCCCTTTATAAGCAATTCCGGGATCAAATATCTCGTCCTCGGTGGAGAAAGGGGAGGGAACATAAGGGGCTTCCCCAACACTAGGTCCACACAAAGCATCGTCAAAAGGAGAAGACGAGCTTGTAGCACTCAAAACGCGAGGTGATGACGGAGTTAGAGTTGTAGAAAAATCTTTTAAATCTAATTTAAAATCTTTCCCTTTTTCATCTTTTAAAATCTCCTTATGAAAACCCGACTTAATTATGTCAAAAATATTTGGTGTTTCTAAAGCAATGTTAGTCACACTAAAAATTCTCACATTTGAAAATCGTTTTGGGAAAGGTGGTGGTAAGTTCTCAAAACGTTTGTCAACAAAGAAAACTTCCCCATCGGGATCAACATATTCATCATCCGAAGAATCATTCGTGATTGGAATCGTAGGCTTAACACTCTTAACCTCCACCGACGGAGGGGACGGAAAATCGTTTTTATCATCAACTTCTAAAACTCTTTTTGAAATCCTTTTACAATTGTTTTTTATGGGACTAACATTGTTCAAAGACGTGATAGAATACACATGAGAAAGTGTGGAGTTTTGAGTTGCATTTATGACGAGTTCTTCCTCATTGAAACGAAGAGTGATTTTCCTAGCATGCACATCGATAAGTGCTCTCGAGGTATCCAAAAATGATCGACCTAAAATTAGAGGAACTTTAAGATCGATGGGAATGTCAACAACAATAAAGTCTATGGGATAGTAGAACTTTCCAACTTTCACGAAGACGTCCTCGGCTACTCCACAAGCTAGAATCGTAGAATGATCGGCCATCTCGATTGGCATTATTGAAAGAGTGATATTGGGAAGATTGAGCGACTTAAAAATCTCAAGAGGCATCAAATTAATACTAGCACCAAGATCGGCCAAGGCGTAGCATTCCTCCATATCTTGTATAGCACATGGGATTAAAAACTTGTCGGGATCACCGACTTTTTGAGGTATGCGGCTAAGAAAAACCGATGAACAACTAGACGACTATTGCAATTTCTCTTTGTTATTCAACATACTTTTAAAGTTCTTGGCAAATCGAGGCATCGTGACTAAGGCGTCGGCAAAACTTATATTAAAATCCAAGTCACGAAACATTTTCATAAAGAGTTCAAATTGATAATTATTTCGTTCTTGTGCCTTTTCCTTGTTTCGTCTTGAAGGGTAAGGTAAGGGTGGTGTGGGTTGGGGCATAGGCATCAGCCTTGGAATCTCGGGTTCCACTATTGGTTCAACCGTAGGTGTGGTTTGAGCGGTACTTCGTGGGCTTGGAATTTGCTCCCTTTCTACCACCACCTCGGGTTCTTTCTCTTTTTCCTTCTCCATAGAAGTACTTGGACGAGAAATAGGTTCTTTGAAAGTTTTACCACTACGAGTAGTAATAACCTTCAATTCTCCTTTCGGGTTCACGATGGTATCACTAGGAAGACCACCCGAAGAAGAAGGTTTACACATGATAGCTTCAAACATTTTACCCATTCGGTCTTCAAACTTAGATTGCATAGCATCCGCTTTTAACAACTCTTGCTTAATCTCATGTTGACCTTGCTCCATTTTTTGTTGATTTTGTTGGAGTCGTTGAACATTTCCTTCCATTTTATTAGCATGAGTCTTAAGTTCATTAGCAAGTTCGTTTTTAAGCTCGTTTTTCAACTCGGATCTTAAGCTAACCATTTTACGTTGCATATTATCAAACTTAGCATTGTTTGCCTTAGCATAATTCAAAAATTCTCCTTGAAGATTTTTGGTGTGATCATTTTGAAAACCTTGTGTGGTAGTTTGAAAATCACGGTTTTGGTTTTGGTTTGAAATTTGCCCATTTCCACTTTGATAATTACCCTTGTTGTAGTTACGTTGATTGCCTTGATAATTACTACCTTGATTGTTGTTTCGATAGTTATTAGCATTTTGATTTGGTGGAGCTTGATTTTGGCGGGAACCTTGACCGTTTTGGTTATAAGTTCCCGTGGCTACATAAGCACTCGAAGTGTTACCATCCGCGGTAATGCACTCGGAAAGATCATGAGCTCCACCACAAGACAAACAACTCTTAGCAACCGCTTTAACCGAAGCGGAATTCGAAGCTTCTTGAGCTTTCCAATGGGACATAAGATTAGCAAATCTATCAAAAAACCGATTCTCCTCATTTGCTTCATCATGTAAAGCATTAATGCTACGAGACGAGGATGACGATGATGAACCCAATTTGGCAACACTCGGTGTGTTACGAGGGCTATAAACCTTAGACCTATTCTCAATTATCACCAAAGCTTCCTCAACCGTTTTACACAAAAATTACCACCCGCGGCGGCATTTAAATAATCCCTTTCATGATCATTAAGTCCATTGTAAAACGTGTCAATTTGATGCAAGTCGGAAAAAACGTGATGAGGACATTCATGTAACATTTCCTTAAACCTATTCCAAGCCGTTGAAAAACTTTCATTTAATTCTTGTGAAAATTTTGAAATCTCGTTTTTCAAGTGCGTAGTCTTAGAGGGCGGAAAAAATTGGTTCACGAATTTTGAAACGAGATCCTTCCACGTCAATATAGAATTGGGTGGCTCTTTCTCTAACCAAATTTTAGCGGGCCCCGCTAAGGAATACGGAAAAAGCATCATCTTAATCGAGTCATTCGAGACATCCTTAAATTTGCAAGTAGCGGTAAGACGATTGAATTGGCGGATATGGTTGTGTGGATTGTCCTTCTCATCACCTCGGAATTTGTTGTTTTGAATCATGGACAACAAACCCGTCTTAACTCAAAATTCTCCGCAAGGATAGCGGGAATCAGAATAGCCCCTCCATAACCCTCGGTGGGTGCTTGAAGTAACTCCATCATAGTTCAATTCGCCATGGTTGGTGCTTCTCTTACAATGGGTTCGTCAATAGGAGACTCCTCACTAGAAAGATTGGGTGTGGGAGTTTTGTTCTTGCGTTTACGTGCACGTCTTGCTTGATTACTAGTTAGCATAAACGTCACGTACAACGTGGTGACGAGCAAAGAAGATTCTTTTTGGTGTTTTGTATTTTTTCAATTTTTTTTTGTGGTTTTTGATTGTATTAACCTTTTTGGATTTTGTGGAATGTATTAAGTAGACACAAATCTACAAATCTCCTCCTTAATCAAATCTCTTGATTAAAGAAGCCTCAAGGAATGAAAACGATCACGTGAAGTGAACGCCTTCGATGACAGTAGAACGTTGGTGGAACACCAAAACGTTCAAGAGGGTTTAATCAATGGAAACCAAGAAAATATATACGATACTTAGTAATACTTTGGGCGGCAAAACCCTCGATTAGCTCTCAAAATTAAATACTCACAAGCAAGCGGGGAAACGAGGCGGCGCGAAGCACTTAAGAGCCTTTTTCCTTAGGATATATTTTATAATATTCGCCTTATACCCACCTTATAGTTTGTATTTTTCAAGATTAAGCTTCATGAAAGTATTTATCTATTTTTGCCTTTTTCTTTGGTTTGAGATTCGAATACAATGATTGGGTAATGACCTCCCAAGTCAAGGTTGTGATTTCTCACGTATTTGGAGTACTTGTGAATTTATTGTTCTACGTATACACTATAGTAATAGTATTCACACAAAAACCGAAAACCGATAATACGTATTAGTAGAGTGCTACTAATACAAATACTAATTATGGTTAGTATATAAAAACAACAATTCCAATCAAAACACAACACGCCTCCCCGGCAGCGGCGCCAAAATGATGTAGAGTTTTTACCCCTTTAGGAAAAGGAAGGCAAAATGGTCATAAAAACTATTTTTAAACACTTAAAACTATTTTTAAACCTACCCTAATTAAGCTAAAAACTATTTTTCTATTTTTAAAACACTTAAAACTATTTTTAAACTAAAATAATTATAAAAAATAATAAAATAATGCTAAAAATAATTTGACAATTTTAAAAATCCTAAATTATACTAAAGAACAGTAGAAAAATGAAAAAGTTTGAAAAATATAAAATTTTTCACTAAAAGACAAAACGGATATTAATTAAAACCTAATTAATCTAAATTTAATTCTAAAAATTAAATAAAAAGTGAACAGTAAAAACTTTTTATCTAAAAAGTCTAAAAATGTTTTTCTAAGTCTAATAAAATTTTTGAAATCTAAAAATATTAATTTTATACACTAAAAGACAAAAATCAGAATATGAAAAGTAATTTAAAATAGCTATTAAATGTAAAAAATACTAAATGAACAGTAATAAAAAATCTAATTAAACAGAAAAATCCAAAATAAAATAAGAAAAATATAGAAACTGGTTTCAAGTCCTAATTCTTAATTAAGTCCACAAAAGACAAAAATCCTAGGTTTCTGATAGTGACACTTGCTAGGGTTTTGTTTTTTAGCTCAGCAGTGGTAACAAATGCACAAGCAGGGGGAACTTAGTTCCCACTGTTAGTGTAAATAATTGGTCAGTTGACCAATAAGCTTAGGAAAGCTTGTTTTGAGAGCTTATCTTGGGCAATAAGGCACTCCCACAACCAGTTGGGTTGTGGGAAGTCAGATAAACAAGAAATTTACCAAGTTGCACACAAATAAGCACCAAATAAGCCAAAATAAGTTACTGATTAAGCTTGTATCCTTCTGATGAACAGTAACTCTTGTTTACATGCACAAAAATGATTTTCAAGTCTTCAAATCTTGCATATAATTTCACCAAATCACATACAAACTATCAATAACCCTAGATGATACCAATCTTTAACTATTTTAAAAACTTGGTGAACAAATTTCAACAAAAATAGTCCTTAAGAGGACTTACTGATTTCTTCTTCTTGGGACCAATTTTTAAACATGTAATTTGTTTCAAATCCAACTAAAATGAAACCTTGTGACTGATTAAGACCCTAGCTAGCAAATAAAGTACACCTACACTGATTTTAACACCAAATGCTCTCACAATGTTCAGTTAAAACTCACATCCAAACACACCTTTAACTACTGAAAATGAATTTTTTCAAACCAAATCAAATCAAATCCAAACCAAACTAATTATAACCTAATCTAGCATGCATAAAATCCCTAATTCAGCAACATCAAACAACAAAATCAACAATAGAACAGATTTCATGCACTTTCACATAAATCACAAATCTGAAAACTAAAAACAAGGTACAAGGGATTTATCTTGTGGGACCTACAATCCAGGTCCCACAATGGCTGAAAAGCCACCTCCAAACAAGCCCGGGCTTGTGCTGAACCTTGGAAATCAGTCAAAAGCCTCAAAGGATTTCCTGCTAAGAACAATAGAACAAAATATCCAAATATTCAGATTTTTCTCTTTTTTAAACCTCTTTCACAAAATTCTCTCAAATACTTTTCTTTCAAAAACACTTAACTAAACCAACTACAACTTGGAAAACCAAATTTTGGAACAAGATTTTACCAAAAAAAAAACTTTTTCAGAAACTTGAAAATAGGAATGATTTTTGAAAATTCTTGTACTTAAATCACAAACTTGGAACTCAGATTAATCTCAAGCATATACCAACTTTTATAATTATAAAAGGAATTACAATTTAACAAAAATAACAACTTTATAAATATTTAAAAAGGGATTACAAGACTTGAGTAAAAAATCTGGAACAAAGGGTATGCACAGGTTGCATCTTTTTTAAATACTACTCTAGGGAACATTATAGTTACTCAAACCCTAGTAAATGAAAGTCCTAAACTGCCCTTGGTCCTTGCTTGAATTCTCAGTCAAAAGGTTCCCATGTGATGGAAAGTGATGGCCAGCTGTTGAGAAATGATCTGAGCCGTTTATATGAGCATTGGGGACCAAGAAATGGATATAGGACGTTGATGCACTGGCAAGATACCAAGTTTGCCTCTTTTGGGTGAGTAGGGGAACATGGGGGACCCACTTATGGTCACGGGGTAAATATTCTGGGTTGTGGGTTTGGATTATATGGTAACCAATTACCAATCTGGAGGTTTGTGGACAAAAACCCTTTGTTTCTAAGTTAACTGGGTCTGAGTTATTCTAGGGTTTATGTGGGATTATAGGGAAGGTTTAATCTGAATTGGGAAAGATTAATTTAAATTATGTGTTTAGCGGGAATAACGGGTGTTGACTGGGTTTGACCCTGGTTTATTTAAATAAACCTGTTGGTGGAAGGGTGACGTGGAGAGAGAGTGTGTTGTGATTGGTTGAGGGGTTTTAGTGGGCTACGTGTCAGGCTGGGATAGGAGGGTGAATGTTTGGTTGTCTGGCCAAAATGGCCCCCCATGTATCAAACTTCCTTCAATTTGTATTAAAAAGCTTTTTTACCCATTTCCTTTGTTAAATAGTTTGGTTAACTTGTCAAATTTGGCACATCAACTTTGCAAACTTGTTAACAAGGACCATTAATGCATATTTTGGATTCTTCAAGGGCATAACTTGTATAATCTTCAAACATGGAGGTCTTTTTTTGCCAATGATGAGTTCTTCAAGGTCTTATCTTGCCAAATCTTCAAAAATGAGGGACTAAAGTTGCCAATCTTCAAAACTTCAAGGGCATTTTTGTAAATTCCATACTCGGGTCCGGTTCATTGTGCGGCTTTGTTTCCCGTGTTCGTTTTGGATTGATTCTTGTGATCTTTTTGTCATTTCCTTAATATCCGTACCTAAAATACACAAGCAACAAACACGAGCATATATTTGGCAGTTTTAATGATATTTAATGCATTTTAAGCCCGATTTGGATGATGAGACTATGTATAAAAGCAGTCTCATCAATCTGCATCAAGCTTAGTTCGTTCCACCATTGGATTATCCACACGGGGTCGCAAGATTCCATCTTATATTTCTTAATAGATTCAAGGGCATACTTAGATTTATTGATAAAGATGCCTCTGGGACTCTGAGATATCTGTATTCCTATGAAAAATGATACCTTGCCCATCATTGACATCTTAAAATTGGAAGACATGAGTGTTCCAAACTCATCTGATAAGGTTTGGGTCGAGGCAGCAAATACAATATCATCAACATATATTTGTACCATAACCATATCTTTACCTCGCTTCTGAATGAACAGCGTGGGATCCACCTTGCCTTTTGTAAAGCCTTGCGTAATGAGAAATTATGACAATAGATCATACCATGTGCGTGGAGCTTGCTTCAACCCATAGAGAGCCTTCTTAAGCTTGTACACATGATTAGGATATTTAGGATTCACAAAACCATCCAGATGTTGAACATAGACTTCTTCCTTGATTTCACCATTCAGAAATGCCGTCTTCACATCCATATGATAGACGATCATATTCATGTGGGCTGCATAAGCGAGGAATAGTCTAATAGCTTCCAA
The DNA here is from genome assembly GCA_025667525.1 of Glebionis coronaria. Lineage (NCBI taxonomy): Eukaryota > Viridiplantae > Streptophyta > Magnoliopsida > Asterales > Asteraceae > Glebionis > Glebionis coronaria. The sequence goes on from CM046879.1 coordinate 329,403,662, forward strand.
ACGGGCAACAAGGGCAAATAATTCCATAAAGTCGATGCCCAATAATTGCTTGTATCCACGAGCTACTAGTCGAGCTTTGTTCTTCAATATTCCGCCTAACTCGTCGAGTTTCACCTTGTAAACCCATTTCAAAGTGAGTAATTGCACTTGATCCGGGCATGGGACAAGTTCCCATATTTCAAGACGTATAAATTCATTAAGTTCTTCTTGCATAGCTTCTATCCAACAGGATTGAGTAAAAGCTTCTTTCTAGGTCTTAGGTTCAACTTAAGTGAGAAAAGCATCAAAATGATCAAAACATTGCATTTTCTTGTAACTGACTTCGTTTGAATGTCGGACGATTAGGGTCACCAATAATAGAATCTATAGGATGATCCTTTGTCCACTTGTTGTCATGTTCACGAATCTGTGGATTGGAGTAGACCGTACTAGGAGCTTCCTCTGAGGTGGACGACCCGACTTGATTAGAGTCGGGAATAGGTACACCAAAGAATGGAAGTTCACGCATTTGAGCGAATTCCAAATCGTGATCATCATCATCATCCTCTTCATCATCAATAGGCATGACATGGGTAGTTGATTTGGGTGTTGGTTGAGAATTACTCGTTGATGGTATATCTTGACCAATTGTAGGTGCAGGCGTATCTGATTGTGCTTCGGTTGTTGGAGCTACAACTTTGGTTACTGGAGCTATTATCTTAGGTTCTGGAGAAAAAATACTTGGATGAGTAAAGAATTCATCAAAGAACGGTTGGAACAACGTATCCCATTCATTCCTAGAAGGTGGTGTAAATGATGATGAAGTAGGATTGTTTAGGATAAGACCAGAACTAATGTTACTGGGTCCGATTTCATGAAGTGCGGGTTCAGAGCTGCTTTGCTCAGAAGCCATTGTCGTCAGCTCATCAAAATCAACATTCATAGTTTCAAGGATCTTGCGAGAATTACGGTTGTAGATTCAGTATGCCTTCGTTGCGGGTGCGTAACCAATGAAAATACCAATATCAGCCTTTGGTTGAAGTTTTCCCAATTGTCATCATCATAATTTGGATAGAATAGAGAGCCAAGTACATGAAGATATGATAAATCTGGTACTTTTCCATGTAGAAGCTCATAAGGTGTTTTACCATGGCGTTTACGAATTAGTGACCGGTTTTGGGTGAAAACTGTTGTAGATACTGCTTCTACCCATAAAAACAATGGAGCCTTTGCGTAAATTAACATCGTTCGAGCAGCTTCCATAAGTGTGCGATTTCGCCTTTCAACGACACCGTTTTGTTGTGGAGTGCGAGCAACAGATGTTTCATGAGAAATGCCAACTTCTTCATAATAATCACGCAAAATTTGATTCACAAATTCGGTTCCATTATCTTTACGAATGCGTTGGACAGTAGTGTTGAGACGTACTTGAATCATCTTGAGAAATTCGATGATGAATTTAGGTGCCTCATTTTTTGTTGTACGAAATTTCACCCATGTAAACCGAGAGTAATCATCGACAATGACAAGGATGTACCTTTTACCACTAAAACTTTCAACACGCATCGGCCCACAAAGATCCATATGCAACAAATAAAGTTTCTCTTGGTTGGTGTCTTCAGTCTTGGGTTTGTATGATTTCTTAGTGCTTTTCCCCATTGTACACGTGGAACACAAATGGTCCTTATGAAATGTAAGTTTAGGAAGACCACGAACAAGTTCGTTTTTCGCCAAATGATTAATAGCGTCAAAGTTAAGATGAGATAACCGTCGATGCCATAACCATGACTTAGTCTTCGATGCTTTGGAGAGAAGACATACGGGAGAAGAGGCCATCATGTATTGCAGAGACAAAGTATACAAATTATTCCCTCGAGTACCTTTCAGTAAATCAACCCCTTCCAAATTACGAATGAAGCAGGTATGCTCTCGAAAAGCAACTTCTAGGTTTGCATCACAAAATTGTCCCATAGAAAATAAGTTTTGACCGAGACCTTCCACATAATACACTCTTAAAATAATAACATTCCCAATATGATATTCACCGTAACCCATTATCTTTGCAATATGATCATTTCCAAATCAAACCGTACCAAGAAACTTGCTGACGAAATTTCTGAGCTGAGAGCGATCTCCGGTCATATGATTGGAGCAACCAGAGTCCAAATACCAGAGAACAATTTGGACCACCTGTTTTAAGTAACAATAGTAGACAATGCATTGGAAATTATTGGTTCCGTAGTGTTAGCAGATACAGATATAATATTATCAGAATTGCTAACATTTGTGTGACCCTTAGATTTCCTGCATTTTCTAATGTGAGCTTTAGCACTAACAGGTTTTACTGTTCCAACTTTCTTAGGTTTTGGAGTATTAGCGGGCACTATAGTGGGAGTAGACCTATTTAAAGGGCACTTGGTTCCTACAGTAGTGTCGGTGTTCCTAGTTAAAGGACACGCTTGTGTTTTGGTAGCCTTGGTACTCCTAGTTAAAGGGCACGCTTTCTTCGCTTTAGTGGGAGTGATCCTAGTTAAAGGGCACGCATTTCCTACTATAGTCAAAGTTCTACCAGTGGGACGCCACATCCAACCAACTTGGGTTAACACTTTCCCAGTCGGTTTCCATTCTAAACCATTTTTACGGGCATTCATCTCATTCACATGGTCAATAAGGCAAGAATTATGACGACTAGAAAACATACATTCATTGCAATTCCAACATTTCAAATCAGAATTCACAGTAGGCTTAGAACGCTGCACAACGATAGAGCCTTTAGGTTTAGCTACATGATTCTTTTTATTCAAAACAGAAATAACATTCCTAGGATGGGCTTCTACTTTCTTCTCCACTTGACTACTAGATGGGGGCAAGATCCTATTATTCTTCTTGTTTCTTTTAAGCTTAGATCTTTGAGCCTTAGTAGTGGTGCTTACTCCTGTAGAAGGCAACACGGGAATATTAGAAGCTAGTTTTGATTTTGCCTTATCTTTGATGACCAACGTTTGAGATGGTTTAGTCCTAGGGCCCTTGCTAAATGGTGTGACGGCGATGAGGTTCATTTTGATGGCACTAGAGGACGGTGCTGAGACAGTGGCTGCGTTATCCATAACATTCTTACCTTTTAGGGTACGAAGTGTTTCCGTTAACTCAGTCAAATCCAGATTTTTATCACAAATTTGTTCCCTCAAATAAGATATTTCCACCGAATTCAATTCAATTGTTCAATTATTGATTGATTATGTGCAGTGGTATTAGCACATGCGGGCTTTACTGAATCGAAGAGTCGTGTATTTTTTTGTTTTAAGTTATCAACTTTGGACAAAATTTTGAAAACTCGATTATCTAGATCAAGTTTAAAATTCTCAACGGCCTCAAGTACGTTCACACAGTTAATCTCCTTAGATTTCTCTATGTCTATCGGCAATGATTTAGCAACCTTGTCACTTGGCTGACGCTGTTTTGATTGTAAATTCAATCGAAAATTCTTTTGAAAATTTGCATCATCGATATTAACACCTTCGAATGACGTTTCAAAGGTTTCTTGAATAAATTGTTGCTTGCATTCAAGCGAAATACAATGTGTTTGAATCTCATCAAAACATTTTGAAAGAAAAGAATATGAATCTTGAAGCTTTAAAAATTCAGCATTAGATTCGTGACAAGTACTATCTACCACATTATCCACAGATTCAACATAATGCATAATAGAATCATTATCAACACTTTTATTCACACATACGGAAACTATATCATGAGACATCACTTGCTTCAGAAGCTGATCATTTTGGCGTGAAACTCATTCTATTTCAAGTAAATTGTTTTCATAAGCATCATCTATTTCATTGAAAACACGTCTAACTTCTTCTATTTCCAAAAGAAAATCTTGATCAATATTACTTAGACAAGCTTTAACATTGTTTACAAATGGAACAATTTCATCTCGGAACGCAACTCTAGTGTGCTCAAAATTCCATTCACCTTCCGTTATGGTCGTGGCCGTCGTACGTTCCGTAATGACCTTGTTAAAATCGACCAAGTGTTGGTGCACACCATTTAAGCTATCTGACACCTTACTTACCGGTTGAATTAACTTAGTTAAATCCTTTTTGACAAGTGTAGGAGACGTACTAGGAAGGTTTTCCGTTGACAAACTTTGAGGCACAAAATCTATTAATTGAGCTAATTCCTTTTGTAAGCAAATGCGGGTATTTTTAGAAAATTGATCTTTATTATGCTTATCATAATCAAGCTTATGGAATTTTGAAAGCATTTTAGATTGAGTTTCTTCCGCAAGTGACTGTGTCTCCTCAATACTACGAACATAAGGTGCTTCTTTCGATTTGCCAATTAGAGTCACATCATAAAGACAAGGAATATATTCCTGAGCTTGTTTTGCATAACCAGGATTAGGTGGTAAATTATGAAGACGCTTAAGTTCGAGTTCTTTAAACGAGTTAGTTAAAAGATGAACATTTTCTGTGGAAGCGTATTATTTTAAAAGTTGTTTTTCTTTGAATTTAAGAAGTTTGGTAGCATTAATTTCCGATTCAAACTTTTTAGACTCGAGATTTTCGAAATCCGTTTTAAGTTTCTGAAAATCATTGACAACCGACTCTTTTGCTTTTAATTCATTGGAAAGATTAGCTTTTAATGATTCTATTTGTTTTAAGTGTTCAATCTTTTCAAAACGAAATTTGTCAAATTCAGAACACGTTATTTTCTCTGCTTGAGGGACCATTTCAAAAGTTTTGACCCTTTCCTTATACAGCGCAAGCTCAGCAGTTAGGTTGGCATTCATATCTATCGTTTGTAGAACAGCCACATTCATGTTATCAATAATATGTTTAAGCACTATTACCAAATCACGTTGATCATAAGATTCCATACCCGTCGTAGCATTTGGTTGAGGTTCACTCAAATGTGTTGGATTGGATACCACATCATTTGAGTTACTAGTTCCCGAATGATATTCAAGGTTGTTATTGTCATGCTCAACATGATGTGGATTATCATGAATATTTTTAGATTTGGTTGGTACCTCACTGACGACAACAGAACCGTAGTGAGAGAGATTAGCAATGAGAGCAGCTTGGGTAGAGTGAATGTCATCACAATCCGAATCATATGTGTCAAGATCATCTGCTTGATAAGCTGCATTAGAAGTGGAAACGACTGCAATGCCTTCATTGTCTACTTCCCCTAGGTCTGCAAGAAATGCTAACTCTTTTGAATCCAAAATCTTTCCCTTAGACTGAGCATCAACCAAATACATCTTCTCACGAAACCACGTTGCATCCCTTCTCCTTTTCGGCTGAGTGCATTCCCTAGCCATATGACCTTGTCCTCGGCAATTGTAACAAGTCACAACCTTTTGAGACCAATAGGGCTTCCATTTCCAGTAGCATGAGAAGTCACGGCTTGAGCGTTCACGGTCCTTGTAGGAGGTCCATATGAATTTTGCCTACCCTGAATGGATTGCACCGTCACTTGACCATCTTGAACAGTGGCTTGTTGTCGAGGATTTGAAGAGGTGCGGAGCTGATTGTTTGTTGGTGGAAATCCTCTAGTTACAACAAGTTTTGACAAGTAGGCAGTGAGATGGTTGAGAACATCAGCTGACGTATCATTTAGAGTAAAGACCGGTGCTTGGATTGGTGGAAGTTCATTGGACTAAAAGGCTTGTGCTGGTTGTGCTTCAATTGGAAAATATCCTTGCTGAGGAGTATAGCCCATTGGAGAAGTGTTGGCTTGTGATGGTGATGTCTGATTGTGACAACCGTGGTTTTGAGGTTCGTCACTTAGTCGTATTTTTAGGGTGTTATGTGTGACTATGTGTTTTATGTGTTTACGTGTTTATTTGGTGTGAATGAGGATGGTTTGGACATCGTTTATGAGTACGAAGTGCTCTTAAGTAAATCGATAAATGGTTATTTCATGAATCATAAGCTCACATTATAGTGACTATGAAGTGAAGTGAAATGAAATGAAGTTAAATGAAATGAAATGAAGTGAAATGAAATGACATGAAGTGAAATGAAATGAGATCACGCGAAAATTACGTGAAAGTTGAATTATCGTTTTCGTAGGATTTTGTGTATGTATCATACCTGATATATGTACATTAGATATATATTATATATATTCTATGTATTATAGGAGTTTTCTATTTTAGGAAAGTTTTGAAAATAAGTTAAGATCGAAAAGTACGCAGAAAGTCGAAAAAAATAGCGAAAGGGTGTCTGGTTTCGACCCGGAAGTGTATAGAAGTATATGTAAACATAAAATAGAAGGGGGGGAGTGTAAATAACCCAAATTTAAGGGGATTGGTCGTGGATGGCTGTTATGGCCGACTAAAGGAAGGAAACGGGTAGGAAATGCCCAAGTAGAGTCCCTTTTGGGCTAAAACTTGTTAAGGAGGTTACAAAATCCTATATAAACACCCCTAGACCCCTAAAAACGACCCATAACCCTACAATATACCTAATATCGGTTGAAACATCCATGGGGGAAGAACAAAACCGAAATATTGCATAAGGGTTAAAGGTATGTAATTAAACTAGCTCGATTAACGTTAAATTTACGTATCTAACCTAGTATGGTGGATTAGGGTTTAGGATTTTTGATTTTTGATTAGGGTTTCATACTAGTAATGATGATTTTTGTAATTAATAATATTAGGGTTCTTAATATTCAATTAATTAGGTTATTATGAGGTTTAATGATGATTAAAGGGTTTAATCATGTTTAAATTCGTTTTTAAAAACTGGGCATAATTTTTGGTCCATTGTTTTGATCATATATAGAGTTATAAAAACTTTTAATTTTCGAATCTTATGTTCCTGGAAAGGTAAATGAGTTGGCTTTCAAATTGAAGAAACTAACTAAATTGGAGGTCGGAAAGTGGGTTAAAAACAGGTTAAAACAGTCGAAGGTCAAAGCAGTTTTGAAATCAGTCGGGTTTAAATTAATGTTTTATGATGGTTAGGGTACTTAGGAGTATAATTGGACCTTAAAACGAACATGAGACTTATATTATATATTAAATAAAAGATCTGGAGGAGGGGTAAACAAATGGGTTAGGGTAAGACCCTCTGATCATAACAAACTTTTTATATGTTCAAAATCAGTAAATTTTTTATAGGTAAAACTATATATATATATATATATATATATATATATATATATATATATATATATATATATATATATATATGGAGGCCTTAACAGTAGCTTTAAGGTTGAGACCAAAGGGGAGAGTTATCTAACACATTTAAAGGCATATGATTTCTTTTACAGGGCATGTTATTTTTGTTAAGGGGTGTTCGACCAATAGTTTGAAGTATGAAAAACGGGAATGTTTTGGGTTAAATGTAAACGGGGCAAGTTATGAAATAACTAAGTTAAGGGCTTTATAGAGGGATGTAATGAGATTCATATGGCATATATATGGGTTTAAGTTGTAGGAGAAGGTTAGATATCCATCATAGATTGATGAGCCATTTTGGTATGTCATTCATGTCTTGATTGTATATGTTTGTGTGTTTAGATTTGTGCTAGAGCGCGGGTACTTGGATAAACTTGTTCAGGTGAGTTTCATAGTCCCATGTCTTTTTATGATTTGAATTCCAAATGGGATGGAAGAGACACTCTGCTTTTGTAACTATTGTTGTGAATGTTTTTATGGTTTGTGATGGACTTGTGTGTGCACTTATGTGATTAACTGCTATGTGATTCTTGATTGTGTTTATGATTTGGATCGGGGGACACGTACCGTCTTAGTTATTGTGGTTTGACTTGGTACCAAGGGGATGTTGACAAGGCGGGTCCTTGGGATTGATTCATAGGTGTATGGGCGCCTATGGGACCATGGTTATTGGTAAGGCTTGGAGCCTTGAAATTGTGGTTATTAGTAAGGCTTGGAGCCTTGGATTTGTGGTGATTGGTTAATCTTGAATGCTAATTGTTAATACATAATTGTAGCACATTGTCCATATGTTCTTTTGTTAATGGTTGTTATTCACAGCTTATAATTGATTTGGAGTTGGAGTCTAAACCTATGACTCTCACCAACTTTATCTTGACGTGTTTTAGTGTCTCTTTCAGGTGAGAATGTGGTTAAGCGTGAGAATAGGAGTGGCTAGCTGGAAGGCTTAGGATTGCATTTGGAGGAACCCCCTTTCTTCTTAGTATTTATTTATGTTTGAATAAGTGATACTTTGTAGACACCTATATGTTTGTATTTGTTAATTGTATGTATTTGGTAAGAGGTAGACCTGTTACCTACTTACCTAGACGCCTGCATTATTTGTGATATCTTCATGACATTGTGTCACCATTTATGATATTTCTATTTCATTTAGTTATCTCTATAGACACGCTATTGTTGTGATGATATCCATACGTCGCGCGCCATATTCCGCCATGGTGGGGTGTGACAGAATGGTATCAGAGACAATGGTTATAGAGAATTAGGTTGCCTAGCCTAGTCTATAGCTTAAGGATCCCGACATATAGGCGTCATAGGATTACGTGTGGTCTTGATTGTATTTTCCTAAATTTTATTTTTGTGAATTTTGACTAGTATGAGTTGAACTATAGTTGCCCATACTTAGTCACCTGTTATTTTATGTTTTGATTTTGATATATAAATTACTTTCACCATAGTAAGTTATTTGGTGTACCTAATGTATAGTATTTTTTTGATGTTTAAGTCATGTTCCCTAAGAATCATGTGGTGACTCGAGTTACTAGGAGTAGGTCATTAGGAAGGATTTTAAGTTGTTTCCACTCTTATGGGCGACATGACTTATAACTGGTTATGATGTTGTGTTGGAGTTTGTCTATTTTGTTTTAGCTAGACTATGGATTTATGTATTCCAAGAGTTTGACTATATTATTTCAATAGATGAAGTTTTGGACCTTATTGTTTATGTGGTTATGAGCTTATGTGAGTAGATGGATTTATGTGTTATATGTTGTATTGATTCTTATAAGTGTCATCATAGGAGGGAGTGCATTGAGGAAAGGGTAATTGTATAAGTATGGTGGCCAACATAGTTATACAAGTACCAGAACTTTAATGGGTTCTCAAGTATGATTGCATGAAAGAGAGTTAGTACATGCTTGTATATGATGAGATGTGGATTTTTGGTATATGTATAATGTATGGGTTTATGTAACGGCTGTCTACCATATGGCTATTTTTTAGTGTGTTATATGTTTTGGGTTATACTCATGTTGTTTGATTATGCGGGTCACACGATATGGACTGGTTATAGTGATGGGTTTTATGCCTTGTGGTAAGATGGTGATTACTCGTGTGGAAAAACGAGTGTATGACGCGATTGATTGATCTGACATGTATGGTAACGAGTATGTTTTGGGTGATTTAATAGGTATATGTATGCGGATGTATATATACTAGTATGTGCTAAGTTTTGATATATGGTCGTTCAGTAGTTATTATAACTTGAACGTACCTTGTGTCTGCTCGTGTTTTATTGTGGTGGAGTTTGATGGAGTTCCAACGACGTTTCGAGTCTTTTGATGTGTGTCTACATTCGGGTATGTATTTTAATTAATGAGAACTACTAAACTTCCTTACTAATAAGTGTGGCTAATTATAGGAAAACGGTTTTGAAAATAATTTGTAAGTGTATGGTATGATATCGTGACTTACATATTTTTTTTTAAGTTTGTGGTAGTAAGCTACAAAAATAATTTGTCTTGAAAATAATTGGATTAGTTTTCTATGTAACATGTGATAATACATTTTAAAGGGGAAAAGAAATTTTACAAAAATTTTCTCAAGTGGAGTTAAAATTTTAGAAGTATTTAACTATACGGAAAGTGTAAAAAAGGAGATTTTATTATAGTAATGATAATAATAACACCACACCTTGTAAACGTGTAGTAGTTTAGTTATAACCAGCCTAAATGGATTTTATAAAATAATAATAATAATATAGAATAAAATGAAAAAAAACACCGTATTTTATCATGTATTGGTTTCATAATAACAAGTGAAATAAGTTTAATACGGGTAAACAAGATAATGGTTAGTATAAGATTGTAGTATACTAACTAGTTGATATCTTTGATAAAATAATGAAGATAAAAGATGAGTTTATTGTTCAAAACGAGTATGATTGATTTTAGTAGTCTTGAGGTTTGGTTCTTATGAGGAGTAACTAAATGGGGTGAAAGTTTAAAATTTTCTGAGGTATCGAAATTTGGTAATACTAACCGTGACGAGTCAAATTTTTTGTTGTTGGCACACTCCATTGAATCTTTTGGATTACATTGTTTCGTTTTCAGTTGTTTTGGCTAGGGTTAATTATGGTTGATCTTTTCGTTTACCCTATATTTATTATGGGACGCGATCGTTGGAATTCTTTTGGTACACGTCATGGTTGATTTAGTTATGTGGTTGTGGAAACGTTAGAATGAGAGGATAGAGTTGGGTAGTATTACTTATGGTTAGATATAAGAATGCAGAGATGTGTTTTGGTTTAAAGGTTGTGTTGAAGGAATGATTAAGATTTGTGGAGTTTTGAAACTTAGATTGGTTACGGGAATAAGGGAGTAAGTAAAGTTAGTTGACTTGTCGTGGGAACGAGATGTCATGCTACGAGAAGTTGGTTGAAGTACCATTAGGAGATTGATGAAAGTATCAGCGGATGTGAGGGTACAGTAGAAATTTTCTACGAATGGAAAGATTGGGAAAATAACACGCAAGGGAATTGGTATAGTTATGGAGGCGGGGTAGTAGTAGACATGTGAAGGAAAACATGGATGTGAGAGAATGATTGGTAGGAGGCTAATTAATAGTGGTTACAACAAGTAAGGAAGAGTGAGCCATTGAGGGGTTGAAGTACCTTTAGAAATATTGTGGTAAATGAGTTGAAGTTAAAGGCTATTGGGTAGTGTGGAGTTCCTAGGTAACATCATAGAGACGAGAAGGAGTGCGTGAAGAGCTATATCGTGAATCAAGGAGCTGAAAGGACTATGTGCCGGCTGCTAGAAGGAAGCAAGAGATTTCGAAGGAGTCACAGAAGTTACAAGGACTGGAAAGGTGACAAGCACTATGATAGGAATCTCCGTATGGTTCGTGACGAAGCAGGACAGATTGAGTACCGAAGTAGAGTTACAAAGAGCTGAACTAGTGGATCGTGATGAATTGAATACATAACATGGGAGATTAAGAACTCGTGGAGGTAACAAGGGGAGTCGAGTGACTACCCGGATAGAATTTTTGTGGAAATCAATATCGAGGGACGAGTAGTGAAGCTGAGTTGAATAAGTTCATGGAGAAGTGATTAGATAGTCGGTTTTGTGAAGGTGTTATGAAAGATCTTTGGAAGAGACAGTTATGCATTATCCAATGCACTAGCGATTTCCATAGATTTGATGAATGAAGTATGGAATTTCTATTGGACGGGATAGTGTAGGAATTAGGGAGAACCATGGAAGGAGAGAACCAAGTATTCCTAGAAGATGATGATTGAAAGTACCTCATGTTAGGTGCAAGGTCATAATAGAAGTATGAGACTTGAGTAAGAATTTAGAATATGGCTTAGTTTAGACATATGGAAACTAATATGGGTATAATATGAGAGTGTGATCCGCATGTAATCATATGAAACTCTAGTTTGTCCCTATTAAGAGGGAGTAGGAGAACTAGTCGTGAGGAAAACAAGTGAAGCTATGTGGAAAATTTTGACGTATAGATGATTTGAAAGACGGGAAGCATAACATCGTGATGTATGTCATGAGCTGAGGAAGAAGAAGGAAGTGTGGATAGATGCGAATCATGAATGAAATAGGTCGAGATAGGAACCAAAGGTAAAACTTTGGTATGGCCTAATGAGTAGACTAAGGCACTAAGCATGCTAATATTGTTGTAGTGTAAAAGGAAATGGTACTAACCTATACTGTTTGATTGGAAGGCTTAGTATCGATAATCGAATGGTTGAGGAGTTATAGATGTGATGTGTCATGAGAGACGAAGGGCTTTGTCTAATTGAGACTAGATGAGGAGCACTATGACCTTGAAGGTAAGACATTGTGTAGGTATAAAGGAAGTGTTGAGTATCAGGGAAAAAAATCTTTCATGGAGAAAAGTGAGAAAGAAGTGTATAGGTGCTACTAATGATCTATCCAAATTTTATGGAAGTAGTTGTAGCATGGGTTTAGATGGCAGTTGGTAGACTAACTGAGATAACCGTCCTTTTGGTGATGTGTATAGATCATAAGTTGATTTGGATTGGAAGAGCCTCGTTGTGATAAACTAATCAATATGTGAAATATCGCCATAGGTCACTTGTGTAAGGAAATTGGAATTTTTAAGTAGTTTGTGGTATGGACTAAAGGGATTTGATGAACATGATTGGACACGAGTATATCCGCCTAACTGAAAATGGATGGACGAAGTGAGAAATTGCTACAAGTATAGGAGTCGTGTTGAGAGCTTGGGTGACTGATTTAGAGGGAGGTGATAAACTCGTTAGCAATGTTTCAGTTTTCATATGATGATAGTTATCATACTAGAAGTCGATGAATGCCATTTGAGGCACTATATGGAAGGATAGGGTGAGTCTCCCCTATTGCGGACTAGAATTGGTGAAAGAGGTTGCTAATATAATAATGGTGTTTGTGGAAAGGACGAGAGAAACAAGAGATGATATGTTAAAAAGGAGAAAACCACTACAGTTTAGTGAGAAAGTTATGTAGGAAGTTTCACCCATAGTAGCGGGCGCCATGTTTTGGTAAAAGAGAAAAGTTGATGTCGAGTTTTGTATGTCCATTTATGATCTTTGGAAAGATTGGACCAATAGATTATGGGTATAGAATTACCTGGGGAATTGGGTGGTGTACATGATATATTTCATGTATTAAGATTTGGGAAATGTGGTTTGAGAATGCATATTTGCATGTACGGTTATTCGGGATTAGTGTTAATAAGAGTCTTCGATTTGTCAAAGAGTCATTTGTGAGATTTATGGGATGTGAAGTCAAGAGTTTGGGAATGAATTTAAATATTGTTGGTTAATATATCTAGTAAATTGAGTCATGAACTAAAGTTCACGTGGAAATGAGAGGAGTTCAATTAGAACAAGTATCCTCATGAGATTTGTTGATTTTGTGTTTGATCCTAAGGAGTAAATCTCGGGACGAGATTTCTATTAGGAGGGAGTAATGTGACAACCGTGGTTTTGAGGTTCGTCACTTAGTCGTATTTTTAGGGTGTTATGTGTGACTATGTGTTTTATGTGTCTACGTGTTTATTTGGTGTGAATGAGGATGGTTTGGACATCGTTTATGAGTACGAAGTGCTCTTAAGTAAATCGATGAATGGTTATTTCATGAATCATAAGCTCACATTATAGTGACTATGAAGTGAAATGAAATTAAATGAAGTTAAATGAAATGAAATGAAATGAAGTGAAATGAAATGAGATCACGCGAAAATTTCGTGAAAGTTGAATTATCGTTTTCGTAGGATTTGTGTATGTATCATACGTGATATATGTACATTAGATATATATTATATATATTCTATGTATTATAGGAGTTTTCTATTTTAGGAAATTTTGAAAATAAGTTAAGATCGAAAATTACGCAGAAAGTCGAAAAATTAGCGAAAGGGTGTCCGGTTTCGACCCAGAAGTGTATAGAAGTATAGGTAAACATAAAATAGAAGGGTGAGAGTGTAAATAACCTAAATTTAACGGGGTGGGTCGTGGATGGGCTGTTATGGCCGACTAAAGGAAGGAAACGGGTAGGAAAGGCCCAAGTAGAGTCCCTTTTGGGCTCAAACTTGTTAAGGAGGTTACCAAAGCCTATATAAACACCCCTAGACCCCTAAAAACGACCCATAACCATACAATATACCTAATATCAGTTGAAACATCCATGGGAGAAGATCAAAACCGAAATATTGCATAATGGTTAAAGGTATGTAATTAAACTAGCTCGATTAACGTTAAATTTACGTATCTAACCTAGTATGGTGGATTAGAGTTTAGGATTTTTGATTTTTGATTAGGGTTTCATAATAGGAATAATGATTTCTGTAATTAATAATATTAGGGTTCTTAATATTCAATTAATTAGGTTATTATGAGGTTTAATGATGATTAAAGGGTTTAATCAGGTTTAATCATGTTTAAATCTTATGTCCCTAGAAAGGTAATTGAGTTGGCTTTCAAATTCAAGAAACGAGAACTAAATTGGAGGTGGGAAAGTGGGTTAAAAATAGGTTACAACAGTCGGAGGTCAAAGCAGTTTTGAAATAAGTCGGGTTTAAATTAATGTTTTAAGATGGTTAGGGTACTTAGGAGTATAATTGGACCTTAAAATAAACATGAGACTTATATTATATATTAAATAAAAGATCTGGAGGAGTGCTAAACAAATGGGTTAGGGTAAGACCCTCTGATCATAACAAACTTTTTATATATTCAAATTCAGTAATGTCTGGATAGGTAAAAGTATATATATATATATATATATATATATATATATATATATATATATATATATATATATATATATATATATATATATATATATATATATATATATATATATATATATATATATATATATATATATATATATATATATATATATATATATATATATATATATATATATATATATATATATATATATATATATATATATATATATATATATATATATATATATATATATATATATATATATATATATATATATATATATATATATATATATATATATATATGGAGGCCTTAACAGTAGCTTTAAGGTTGAGACCAAAGGGGAGAGTTATCTAACACATTTCCGGGCATAGGATTTCTTTTACAGGCTATGTTATTTTGGTTAAGGGGTGTTCGACCAATAGTTTGAAGTATGAAAAACGGGACTGTTTTGGGTTAAATGTTAACGGGGCAAGTTATGAACTAAACTAAGTTAAGGGCTTTATAGAGGGATGTAATGAGATTCATATGGCATATATATGGGTTTAAGTTGTAGCAGAAGTTTAGATATCCATCATAGATTGATGAGCCATTTTGGTATGTCGTTCATGTCTTGATTGTATACGTTTGTGTGTTTTGATTTGTGCTAGAGCGCGGGTACTTGGAGAAGCTTGTTCAGGTGAGTTTCATAGTCCCATGTCTTTTTATGATTTGAATTCCAGATGGGATGGAAGAGACACTCTATGGTTTTGTAACTAAGTTGTGAATGTTTTTATGGTTTGTGATGGACTTGTGTGTGCACTTATGTGATTAACTGCTATTTGATTCTTGATTGTGTTTATGATTTAGATCGGGGGACACGTACCATCTTAGTTATTGTGGTTTGACTTGGTTCCAAGGGGATGTTGACAAGGCGGGGCCTTGGGATTGGTTCATAGGTGTATGGGCGCCTATGGGACCTTGGTTATTGGTAAGGCTTAGAGCCTTGAAATTGTGGTTATTGGTAAGGCTTGGAGCCTTGGATTTGTAGTGATTGGTTAATCTTGAATGCTAGTTGTTAATACATAATTGTAGCACATTGTCCATATGTTCTTTTGTTAATGGTTGTTATTCACAACTTATAATTGATTTGGAGTTGGAGTCTAAACCTATGACTCTCACCAACTTTATGTTGACGTTTTTAGTTTCTCTTTCAGGTGAGAATGTGGTTAAGCGTGAGAATAGGAGTGGCTAGCTGGAAGTCTTAGGATTGCATTTGGAGGAACCTCCTTTCTTCTTAGTCTTTATTATGTTTGAATAAGTGATACTTTGTAGACACCTATATGTTTGTATTTGTTAATTGTATGTCTTTGGTAAGAGGTAGACCTGTTACCTACTTACCTAGACGCCTGCATTATTTGTGTATCTTCATGACATTGTGTCACATTTATGATATTTCCATTTCATTTAGTTATCTCTATAGACACGATATTGTTGTGATGATATCCATACGTCGCGCCCCATATTCCGCCATGGTGGGGTGTGACACTGATGTAGTAGTTGCTGTGGAAAACATTGTTGATGAACACTTTATTGAAATGCTTGTTGTGGCATCATTAGTGGTTGATAAGATGGTTTTTGTGGTTGCTGATAGGTGTGTGGTGGTGGCTGCTGCAAGTATGATGGTTGTTGATAAGTATAAGCCATGTTTTGGTGAGAAGCATACATGTCAAGTGGATCATGAACTTGAGGTGTAGACAACTAAGCCTCGATCACATGGCATTCGTGTTGTTGAAGAAAAGCTTGAAGTTGATCCACATTGGTGTTATGCAAGTCCTTAGCCAATTTAACAGCCGTCACGTACTTACGCCATTCTGAAGGAAGGGTTTTCAAATACTTGGTGTTTAATTGAAACGTGGGAATTGTCATGCCATAGATATTAAGCTCATTTAACAATAGGGTAAATCTCAAATAGTAGTCATTGAGAGTCACCCCGGGGACATAGGTAAACTTATCAAAAGTAACATAAAGCTTACACTCTCGTTCTTGTTTAGTTAACGAGGTGCCTTGCATTAGAGCACGAATTATATCCCATAACTCTTTGGCAACTTTATGTTTGCTGACGAGTTTGTAGACATCTGGAGGAAGGGCTTGGAGAATGATGTTTGTAGAATACTTATCACATTTGTCTTGAATCTTCATATCTCCAGTCAATTCACCCGTTGCGCAAGGACGAGTAACTGTACCTTCCGTCACTTTACCATAATCTAATGGTCCATTGAGCACCAATGCCCAAATGAGATGTCCATTCTCTTTGTTTAACATGTAAAGTTCCATTCGGGAAGTCCAATCCTTGTATGTGGTCTTCTCCAACATTGGTGGACGATTATCCGTACCCGAGAGGATGGACTTATCTGTAAGAGATGTGTACTCCATTTCGATAAGTGAAGATTTATAAACATTATCGAACAATGAAAGAAAGTAAATGTGTTTGTTGTTGTGAGTTGAAGTCGAGAAACAATGTCGAAATCCCCTAAAATATGTTCTCGATGACCAAAAAATTCCAAGACGAACAAAAACACACATTTTTTAAGGAATAATTTTTGGATCATCGGAATATTGATCGGAATAACTGATCGGAATATCATGTCGAAATAATCTATCGGAATACCCCTGTCGGAATAAACTATCGGAATACCCCTGTCGGAATAATCTATCGGAATACCCCTGTCAGAATAATCAATAGGAATAACCAATCGGAAAACCTGTCAGAATATAACTATCGGAATACCGTCAGAATAACCTGTCGGAATACCAGTATCGGAATAACCGTCGGAATGACTTGTCGGAATACCAATATCGGAATACCCGTTGGAATAACGATCGGAATATGAAAAACCTTTTCCGATGGGAGCTGTCGGAATACCTAAACCCTTTTCCGATGGTTTCTGTCGGAATATTACCCACTTTTCTCGGACAAAACTAAACCAATTCGAGAGTTTAAGCCAAAAAATGATCAAAACACCCAAACATTTTGTGTCTTTAGCTAGAGTAAGTATACCAAATCTCTACCACAACTATGTAGAAGATTTGTATCAAGAAAAAACCATAAAAAACACAAAAAAATGCGGTTTGTATGAAATGGATCAAAATAGGCACAAAAAATCAAGAACACAAACACATAAACAATACAGTCATCCTATGGCTCTTGATACCATTTGTACAATATTGTAAATCTTGGCTACGTTTAGAGAGAGAAAGAGATAGAAAGATGGTAGATTTCACACACACTTTAGAGAGAGAAAGTAAAGAATACACCTTTTACTATGTGTAAATTATGAGAAAACCACACCCTCTCCATCTAAGGAGAGGGTTTATATACCCAAGCCCATGAGATGGGCTTGGGCTTACATTGGGCCACCGGCCTACACATGTTGTAGGCTTGGCTTGGCCTTGTTTGTTGAATATTAAGTTAACTAAACTACGAGTTACTACTTAGACTATTGTTGGAGTGACCGATCCTTTCTAATACATAAAACGTATTTCCAACAAGGGTAGCCGGAGGTGGAGGAGGAGGAGGATTCTGGTGCTGGTGCTGATTATTGGCAGCCTGCACCTCAGCCAGATTTTCATTCCTCAATTGAGGAAGCATAGCCTGCATAGCAGCTTGAACTGCTTCATTCAGTTGCTCTTGTTCACGTGTAAGAACCATCTGACAGTATAAAACAAAATGCAATGATTAAGCTGACTAAAACATAATATATATACATGAAAAAAAATTATGCATATAAACATGAAAAAAAAATTATGCATATAAACATGAAAAAAAAATTATGCATGAAAACAGTGTATGAATGCATGACAATGGGAATGACATGGGTTTGGGTGAACGCTTATGGGTCAGTTCACCTAAACAAAATGCCATGACGAGGATCAACGCCTATGGGTCGGTTCATAATATTTCACTTTTAAGTTCGTAATTTCAAACTCAATAGGAATCGATTGTCCAATAGAAATCAAGTTCACAAATTTTTTTTTGGTGTTAGATTGTAATGATTTGGTAATCTAGGTCTAATTTCACAAAGCACGTAAAAATGTACAAATAGTATCACTAAGTTTCCGTACTACACTAAAACAAAGTGCACATACCACATTTAATGCAAAATGTACAAGTAATCAATGCATAAGAATATAAACTACTCAAAGTGTAAAATTTATGAAAGTACAAGGACTAGAAATGTAAATTCAGAAACTTAAAGGACTTGAAATGAAAATTATAACAAAATATAACCAAAATATAACAAACTTGTAAACTACCCTAACTGAAATGTAACAATTAACTAATTCTAGAGACTGGTTTGTAAAACCTAGAAAGTTTAGAACTATTAAACAGATTAACACAACTCCTAAATTTTAGGGACTAATATGCAATTATAACAAGTTTTTAAGCAAAACAAGCATAAGGACTAGAATAAGCTAGAACTTAAGCTATGCTCCACCAAATAAGCTGATTTTTGTTTCAAAAGACTTATAATGCAAATACGTCAAATAAGCTATTTTTGAATAAGCACTTTTTAAGAGAACTACTTATTGGAATAAGCAGTAAGGCTGAATTGCTCAAGATATGTTTTATAGGCCAATTAATGAAGACCTATCCAAGAAATTCTCAAAAATCTCTAAAAATAAGCAGAAAAATCAAATAAGCTATTTTGGCTTATGTTGACCAAGAGCTGACCAACGTTGACTAAGTTTGACCTTGGTTAAAACTTATTTTTCTAGCTTATAAAACTAATATATGGAAGAAAATCATCAGTTTTATGAAGTGGATAAGCAGATAATGAAAAAAAGATTAGTACTTATCACAGAAACTTGCAATTGCTAAGAGGCTTATTCTAGGGCTTATTCCTTGCTTATCAGTAAGAACTGTGTAATCTACCTTATATGACTGGAAAGCTCATACTATAAGCTACACTAAAAAATAGATTTCACTTTCTAATTCAAAGAAATGAAAAATTGGTAGGCAATTGAATAAGGCATGTTTTAGGCTTGTTAACTGACCCAAAGATTTTTTAGACTAATTCCCTGTTTGACTTTACCAATTGACTCTAAACATTGCAGCCTTACTTGTGAACAACTACTAAGTGTTATAAACTCTTAACAACAACATTAGTCAACTGGTTCAAAGATTAAGGGCAAATCCAAACACTAATTATCAGTTAAGCACAAAAATAACCTATGAAAAATATGAAAAACTAACAGATTAGGCTATCAAGTACTCAAATCATAACAAGCAACTAGAAATGATCAAGTATCATGCATCAGCCAGTATCTTTACACTAGAAAGTAGAATCATGCATGCAGTCTAAATTTTTAGAGGAATTAACAAAGAAAACCTTATAAGTGTGTTTGAAGGCTCCTTTGATGGAGAAATGGAGCGCTGAGATCACTTTTTCATCAACCACCACCAAATCAATCTATCTACTCAGCTACAAACCATAATCAACTATCATCATCATCAAATCTACCCTGCTTCAATGTATGATAAGATATCTGCTATGGTTGTGAGCTAGAATGAGTCTGAACTATCTGAACATTAACAAGCTTCCAAATCAACCTCAAAACAACTCCATTGTTCATATAAGAACAACATAATCAATCATATAACAACAAGATATAAGGAGAGTACAAGTGGATTGAAGATGAAAGTGAATTTTGGTAAATTTGGATTTCATTAATAGAAGAAGTAGTTACGACTGTATCAACTAACAAACAAACTATCTCAAGTGTTTGTCAGACACTTGAGATGTTTCTAACTTCTAAATTCAAAGTGAGTTGAGAGAGAAAATCTAAGTGTGTGTGAATTTCACACTTAGCTACATTACAAGAAATGAAAGAGAACTGGGGTATTTATAGAGTAGAATGAGCGTTGATGAGGTACTTGTGACGTGTTGTATCCAATAACAGACTTCCACATGTCTTCAATTAGCTGGTTGTAATTTGCTGGTAATGAACACAATTGGGCTTTTCTTCATGAGTGGGTTTTAGTTTAATTAGATATGTGGGATAGATTCGTCTCTCCATTCCGAGTATATTTCATGTTGAGAGCTCCTTGTGAAATCCACTCTATCGTCTTCCACGTTCTGGGGATCAAGAGGCCACGTGGCTTGTTGTTATTTATCCACTAATAGAGACATGGATTGCTATCCGTTGTAATAGTGATGAAAATGACATGGACTCTTGCTATTAGTGGAAAAGTCGCTAGTGCGTTTGCATTGTTAAGATCTGGTGTTTAATGCCAGCCGCTCTCTTTCTTTATAAAAGATATGAGCTGGTGATCTTTGTCAACAAAATACTGGCCTCCCATTGGTTGATAAACAAAGCACACGGATCATGTCCGAATCTTCTTTCATATTTGGCAAAATAAGTCCCTTTGGTTTTCAGCTTTGAATCTTAATCTTCACACTTCATTAGCTTGTCATTGTAGGCCCTTTGACTTCATACTTGACCAATAATGATCCCCTGACTTGTTGACTTAAACTTTGACCATATTTGACTATCTTCTTGACTTTTCCAACTTGTCACTTTTAGTCCCTCTACTTTCAAAGTTGTCAAGAAAGGTCCTTTGACTTTGTTTGACTTGTCATCTTTCATCCTTCTTTTGTCTTTTCTTCATCAATATTGACTTGAATTCCATGTTTGCTTCACATTTGTATCTTTTTAACTTCACAAGCACAAACAACAAAGTATACCCATAATACTGCTTTTACAAATCAAAATAAGGTATTTTACTTTGCGTTTTAGGGTTAAATATGATATAAATGATATGAGATTTCACTCATATCAAATCCCCTGCACTTGATCATTGCCATGACCTCATGCAATGCCACTTTTTAAAGCACCAATTTACACTTTTCTCATAATTAATCCACCTTGGCCAATATGGAATGCTTTTACACTATACTATACTATACGATGCATAATTTTGATTTTTACAATGCAATGCAAAGGAAATCAATTTTATTTATATATTTTTTACTTTTCTTGAAATGGTTTTGATGGAAATAACTCATAAAGAAATCATTGACTTTAATTAGGGCTTTGGTACCATGAACACTTATCATCCTCAAGTTTCACTTTCCCCATACCAAGCTTAAAAACAAGATCATTGTTTTCTATAAGTGAAAATGCATCGACTTATTCATACAAATTAATTTTGTTACCATTATACCCCCACTTATTATGCCTCTAAGACCGGTTATTATTTGAGCAAATTGGTTTTGGGCAAATTTTTCATTATTTAAAGTGTGAAATATAAGAAATGTAAAATCTGAGAATAAGGAAGCACATTTTAATCCTAAGTAACCATCATATCCATTACTTGAAAAAACGCCCACAATTAATATAAGTCCGACCCAAAATAAAAAGTCATTCGTTTTATGTGTAAGATCCTTATGTCATGCAATAATAAGTAGCTACTCACTCGCCAAGGAAAGAAAACTAAAACTCACACAATAATTTATATCTGCCGCCTTTTTGAGACCTTAGATCTTCAATCCCGCAACTCGTCAAGGTAATATTGGATTGGAGCAACTATTAAATTCCCGCAACCCTTGTGAGGTTAATATTGGAATTTAATAGCTACTATAATTAACACTTCACTGCCCCTCTTGGGAGTCTTGTATAATTATTTTTTTCTTTTTCTTTTTCTCTTTTTTTCTAGCCACTCATTATTTTTCATAAGCCGCTCTTATTTTTCTTTATTCCTCACAAAGAAAATTGAAAAGAATAAAAGGAAAAGCACCGGCTAAGTATTAATCATGACATAAGGCTAGTACACATAAAACATTCTAACTTAGAATCTTAAGACGTACTTATATCAACCACGAATGATTAGTCAAAAATGCATAAGTAATGTGGACTAAAAAGTTCGTTTTCTCGGTATCTTCTCGAATTGCTCACGGTTAAATGTGCGACTCAGTTGTTCTTGGTGGAAACGAATAATATTTTTGGTTTTGATAAAATAAATGTGCAAGACTTAAAAATAAATGACGCGTAATTAAAACTAAAACTAATTGAAACGTAAACGGTGCAATATTTAAAACTTTGAAAATAAATGACGAGAATTTTAATGACGTAAAATTAAAACTTAACAAAAAGTAAATTGACAATCAAATAAAAATGTAAAACGAAATTAAAGTAGACTAAAAATAAAACGAGAAAAATTGACAATTTAACTAAAACAAAATATTAAAACAAATCAAAGCCTCCCAATCGGAATACACCCGATCGGAATCCAATCAGAATCCGATCGAAATGTACTCCATCGGAAAGCTGCAAATCAGAATGTTATGAAAATAGTCCAGATCAGAATATATTCCGATCGGTTGATCGGAATGTAGACACTCCACCCGTCGGAATATCACCAAAGCTAGCCAAATCGGAATATTATGAAAATAGTGCGATCGGAATAAGTGGAAAACAATCTAATCGGAATGTGCTAAGAAAATCTCCAAATCGGAATACCAAAACATGCCAAATTGGAATGAGCAAAACCCTTTTCCGATCAACAGATCCGAATAAAGGGTGCTGGTCGAAAAGATTGATCGGAAAGGGGTTTTCCCTTTCCGGTTTAAGTGGGATTCGAGATAAGCAAGTAATAAGCTATGGTAAATAAGCCCAAACTAAAACTAGAACGAATCAATAATGAAACGGAACCAATAAGCACAAACAACAACTTTTCCAAACTTAAAATAAATAAACTTTTAAATCAAACCATAAAAAGATGAACATTTTAAGCACGAAAACATTAATGAACAACACGGATCATATGTAATTCGCACCAAAAGTAAACTAATCAAGAAAGGAAGATGAGAGATTAAACAAGAAAAGCAAAGATTCGAGAACAATAAAAGAAAACTTACTTGAAAATTAAATGTATTAAAGGTGCATAACAAGTAACTAAAGTGCAAGAAATTAATTAACAAGAAATAAAAATGGTGGAAGAGTGGTTTGTCAAGCCACCAACAACTACAAATGAAATGAAAGAAAACTATATATAGGGATATTAGGGAGGAGCTTAGGAAGCTTCCTCCCTCTTTCATCTTTTCCTTAATTGCACGCTTTAGTCCTTGATCTTCTTAATTCTTTGTTAATCTTCTTAATACTTGGACTTTGTCTTGGGATTTCTTTAAACTCGTCTCGACATTTCTTCATAAATAAGACTTGAGTTCTTCGGCTTTTGGTAAACTTCCGTCTTTTGACTTTTTCTTCGATAAATCTTCAGAATTGGTCTTGGACTTCCGTTCTTTTTACACTCTTAACTTCTTGACTTCATTTTTCGTCTTTTTCTTCGATAAAAGCCCGTGAATGCCCGTGTTTTCTCCACTTTTCACCTTATCGTCCTAAATCACAACAAAAACACAAACCACACATAATTCCGACATAAATGACATAAAATACACGTTTTGGCTCGGTTATTATTGTAATTAAGTGGTAAAAAGGATGGGTGTTTACACACCTATCAAATCCCCTACACTTGACCATTGCAATGTCCTCATGCAATGCATTAGTTACAAAGCATATTTACATTTTTCATCACAATCAATCCACCTTGGCCTTTATTAAAGAGATAGAAAACTATAAACATTCAAAGTAAAGAAATCAAAAACATACCTTGGGTTTTGGAAATGTCATGAATAATCATCATCCTCAAGTTTTCACTTTCTCCAAACCAAGCTTAAAAACAAGATCATTGTTATTATAAGTTAGCAAACTAACACGAACTCATGTGGGCCAATTATTCACTTAGACTCCCTTATTCCTAGGTGTATCTCTTATATTTTATTGTTTTCTTGAATGATCACGAGGATGCATTTTTGACTTATTTCGATAGTTTATTAGGCCGAAAATAAAGTGAACGATTTAATCTATTGTTAGCTAAAGGACAAAATCTTTTAAAACTACTTCTCGGGACCTCATAAAGTTCATATCTTGGCATAACTCGCTTCACGATTTGAGACCTTTCTCGGGCCGATATTTGGCAGTGACTTCATACTTCGAATCTTTGAGAGACGTTCATGAAATAATGGCCTTCTCTTCATAAAAGGAATTTCTTCACTTGAAGTTTTGAAAGATTCTTCATCTTTGGACCACGACTTCTTCATTTTTCTCCAATCTTTATTTTGGACTTTGATATACAACGATCCGCCTCCTTTTAGGACTTGGATCTATTTATCCTCATACCTTGTTAGGGCCTTTTTGGATAGACTTCTCCATGATCTTTAGGGGAGTATTTGCTTTTCATCATGTGTCTCGATCCTTCATATTTATTTTCGATAAATGATTCTTCACATCACTTTTGGATCTTTAGTAACAAAATGTAGTCCTCATGCCTTGTTAGGGCCTTTTCGGACTCGCCAATCTTCGCATCCCGCTTCAATAAGTTATGCCTTGGCTATGAACTCTAATCCATACCGAGCAACTTTTAAACGATCTTGGGCTAGAAGCTAAGTAACTTTTCAAATCGTACAACCTTATTTATTGAGATAAATTTATTAGCAAGCGATGGGAGAATAGGCTAATAATTAACTCACATAAATTCCCGAAAGAATATCGAACTTATAATTGGCTCTATCATCTCTCGTTCTCCACAATTTAAAATCTCAAGTAATGAGACTCGTGGATACTTAGCCTATTAAATCAAAGTTTTGGGTTTTCGAGTCGCCTATAGGATCTTGCAAATTCTTAGACTTTTTCAAGTTTAGAAATCGCGTTTTAAAGTTCCCTTGATAAACGACTCTCTAGGATCAATTATAGGAACTTGCGAAAAGTTCTTGTTCTTAACTTGTGAGAGTTAAGACTTTCGCGTTTTATAGCTCCCTAAATAAAAGCCTAGCAAAACTTGACTTAAACACGTTAAGGATACTAGCTAGAGTAAACTTAGATAAGTAAACTCGGGTTGAGTCAAAAGATTCACAACGTTTGGAAATAAAAACCACTTTATTAAAATTTATTCTAGAAACTGTTGGGAATAAATCTATGCTTACTTGTTTCCCCTGCTAGTTGATTATTCATTCCCCTGCTAGAGTAAGTTCCCCCTGCTAAATAACAAAGGCAGGGGGATCCGTTCCCCTGCTGGAGTCAAAGGGCCTGCCGTCAAGATAAACATGGAATAGATTTTTACGCGTTTCAGTTATTATTCCTTAATACTTTCCATAGTTTGTTAGTAGTGATCTTGTACGTGGGTCCTTGCATCTATAAAAGGACTCACTAGGTTAGCATGCAAAGGGTGTCTTTCTCATTTCGTTTTTCATTATTATTACTTTAAGGTTTTGTAAACCCTAATACCACTTTGGGTATTCGTATATCTTTGATATATTAAAGTTCATCGTTTGAATCTTATTTGTTCTTGTGCTAAACATTACATTCCGCATCTTGTTTAGTTACTTTGCTTTGCAAAGTTTCTCTAGTGTTAGATTGAATTCTTTCTCTCTATCACAACCCTTAAACAAGCTATTAAGGTTTAAGATCTGACTTTGGGATCAACAAGTGGTATCAGAGCTTGTTGAGAAACTTTGTCTAAATCAAGAACAAAATCCTCATAGCAAACATGTCTTCAGATTCATCCACAAATAGCAACAACCACAATAACCTCAAATTACCCATGTTGGATCCTGAAAACTTTGAATTATGGGAATTCAGAATCCAACAATACCTGAAAATGGAACACTATGTTCTCTGGGAGATCATAGAGTTTGGTGATCAATTCAACAAAATGGTGGCTGTTGAAGAAGGCAAGGATGAAGGTGAAAGTTCCAAAGGTAAGGACAAGAAGAAGTCTGCTGCTCTATGTGATAAGGAAATACTGGCTAGAAGGCATGATGTCAGGGCTCACAGCTCTTTGCTGTTGGCCCTACCTGATAGACATCAACTCAGATTCAGGAAATACAAAACAGCTAAGGAGCTATGGGAAGCCATAGGCACAACCTTTGGAGGAAATGAAGCCACAAAGAAGAAAAAGAAGAACCAAATGCTGGATGATTTTGCTTCTTTCAAAGCAAATGGTGATGAATCAATTGGAGCTATTTACAACAGGCTTCAAGACATGGTGGCCCACTTGGAATTCTTTGATATTGAGGTGACAAGAGAGCAGGTGAATACCAGGTTTCTTAACAGCCTCCAGAAAGAATGGTTTGTCTATAAGGCAATCTGGCAGAATAAGGATGACTTGGACAACAAGAATATTGATGATATATACAATAACTTAAAAGTTTTTGAACCTATTGTCAATGAAATGAAGTCAAAAGGGACAATTCCCACCAACTCAAGTGGAGTGGCTGATCCCCCTGCTAACATGGCATTCATATCACAAAGCAGTGGAATCGCCAAGAACAGTGGAATAGAAGTAGCCCCTGCTACTTATTCCCCTGCTACCATGTCTGGACCTTCCTATGATGAAGAAAGACCAGCTACATTCAGCCTTGATACTGCATGTGCCTTCATAGCATCTCAAGGGCCACTAGGATCTACAGTGTTACATGAAGATCTGAATCAAATCAGTAAGCAAGCACTAGAAGAATTGGATATCAAGTGGAATATGGCTCTGCTAAGCATGAGAGCCAACAGGTTCCACAAGAAATATGGGAAGAAGATCACAATTAATCCATCTGATGTGGCTGGGTTTGATAAAGCAAAAGTTGAATGCTACAATTGTGGCAAGAAGGGTCATTTTGCCAGGGAATGCAGAGGACCTAAGTCTGGAAATAGCCATAGAAAGGATGAGGATTCTGGTGCTAAAGCCATGGTAGCAATGCAGGGGATAGATGGAGCAAATGGATGGGACTGGAGTGCTATGACAGAAAGTGTGGAAAGAAATCAAGCTTTGATGGCTGAGGAGAAGGAAGAAGACTTTGCACTTATGGCCATGTCAAGTTCCAGCTCTGACAATGAGGTATATGATGACTCATACTGTACTAAAGCTTGTAGGAAAAATACTGAATCTTTAAATGATCAAATCAGAAAGATAAAAGCTGACTATATCAATTGTGATAATGATCTTGATAATTACAAACGTGCTTTAGAACAACTAGAGTCCACCATAAGAGAGTATAGGCAAAGAGAAAGTGATTATAGGGATCACATTGTGATTCTAGAAAGAGATGCCAAGGAGAATAACCAATCTATAAATGTTTTAACTGCTGAACTTGAAATTTTCAAAGCTAACCAAAAGATAGATGAGGAAACTGTTGAAAAATTTGGAAAAGCTTCAAAAGATTTAACCAAGGCATTTGAAATTGGTCAATCTCCTAAGGACAAAACAGGGTTTGGAATTAAGAACATGAATGCTACTATACCTCCACCCCCTGCTAACATCCATGCTGCCTATCCTAGAAAAGATTTGTCATGGACTGGTCTCCCTTGTTTTGAAAAACAGGATGACATTGAGTTTGACTTGAGTGCTTACATACCTAATAACCTTGATACAGAAGAGTCTCTAGTTAAAACTAGTGTCATTAGGGATGTTAAACAGGAACAGGATGGCTTAAAGCAAATTGACAACCCTGATAGATTTTCAAAAGAAGGAATTTCTAGCAGCAACTCAAACTCTAAGAGCATCTCTTCCAAATCTAAGGCCAGGCCACAGTCTCCTAAACCTACCATTAAATATGCTGGTATGTACAGGAATGTCAGAGGTAATCAAAGAAATTGGAATGACCAAAAGTCTCATCAATTAGGAAAAGACTTTGTGATCAATACCAAGCCCTGCTTCACATGTGGCAGTTTTGAACACACTTATCAAGAGTGTAAGGCACCAATGGAGATGGTGGCTGCAAATCCCTTAAAGGATATGCAACCTAGAGCCATTCTTCTAAATGCAGGGGAAAAATCCTTTTCCCCTGCCAAGTATGTTGCCCCTGCCTTGAGAAATAGAGTAGCTGAGAAATATGTTGCTCCAGCCCTTAGAAAGGAAAATGATGTTCACCCAAAGACCAACACTTCTGTGACCACCCCAACACCTTATACTGCATATAGATCTGGCCCTAGACCTTACCAACACATGAACAGAGGCCAAAACAAAAGGTGGGTTCCCTCTGCTAAGCATAAGGATTCCCCTGCTAAAACTGGGGTATCCCCTGCTAGAAAAGTTGTACCTTCTAGGAACATGGGAAGATGGGGAAAAGCTGTGAAAGCCTCAGCTCGTTCGGTTTGGGCACCCAAAAGGGGTACTCAATCTAATGGTGTATCTCTAGTTTTTGATAAGCTATCCTACATTGATACACGAGGTAGATCCAAGTCTGTAATGGCTTGGGTCCCCAAGAAAAACTAATTTGTTTTTCCTTTTGCAGGTGACAAAGAAGACAAGGGATGATAGAGCATATTGGGATAGTGGATGCTCAAGAAGTATGACTGGACACAAAGCTTACTTATCTAACTTTGTACCCCTGCATGACAATGATGGTGTTTCTTTTGGAGATGGGCATGGAACTATAACAGGAAAAGGAACTATTGTCACAAATGGGATGACTTTTGACAATGTGTACTTGGTGAAGGAACTCAAGTATAATCTCTTCAGTGTGTCTCAGATGACTGATAACAAGAATTTTGTCTTGTTTACTGACACTGAATGCTTGGTATTAGGAAAGGAATTTGTCTTACCAAAAGACACTCCAATTGTTCTCAGAACACCAAGACAGAAGAACATGTACACAATTGATCTCAAGGACATCTCTCTTCAAGACAATGAAACATGTTTCATTGCCAAAGCTTCAGCAGATGAATGTAAGAAATGGCATAGAAGACTTGGTCATCTTAATTTCAAGAACATGAACAAACTAGTAAAGCATAATCTGGTTCATGGTCTTCCTTCCAAGTCTTTTGCCACTGAACATACTTGTGCAGCATGTCTGAAAGGGAAGCAACACATAGCATCTTGCAAGTCAAAAACAAGTATGTCCACCACCAAGCCATTGGAACTATTGCATATGGATCTTTTTGGTCCTACTTCTGTGGCAAGTATAATGAAGAAATGGTACTGCCTAGTAATTACTGATGATTTTTCAAGATTTACATGGACATTCTTTCTGTTTGAAAAGAGTGACACTGCTGATATACTCATTGGGTTTATCAATCAAATTGAACTGTCAAAAAGCATGAAGGTAGTTACCATAAGATCAGCCAATGGTGGTGAGTTCAGAAATCAGAAACTGGATTCTTTCTGCATAAACAAAGGCATCAAGAGGCAATTTAGCATTGCTAGAACACCTCAACAGAATGGAGTAGCAGAAAGAAGGAATAGGACACTCATTGAAGCTGCAAGAACTATGCTGTCTGATTCCAAACTTCCAGTTATCTTTTGGGCTGAAGCTGTATCCACTGCTTGCTATGTGTAAAACAGGGCCTTGATTGTCAAGGCACACAACAAGACCCCTTATCAGCTGTTTAATGGAAGACCTCCCTTAATTGACTTTTTCAGACCTTTTGGGTGTCATGTTATCATCTTGAACACTATTGACAATCTTGGTAAGTTTAGTGAAAAGGGTGATGATGGATACTTTGTGGGTTATTCCTTAAACAGCAAGGGATATAGGGTCTTCAACAAGAAGACAAGCAAAATCACAGAAAATCTTCATGTGAACTTTCTTGACGACAAACCTGAAGATGTTCAAACAGGTCTAGATTGGTTCTTTGATATAGATGTACTTTCCAAGTCCATGAATTATGTACCTGTTGTCTTGCAGAACACTAACATTTCAGGTACTCAAGAAACAAGTGATGCTGAGAAGTCACCTCTGAGGTACATGAATGTACCTTCATTGTTTCCTAGTAAAGCTGATAAACAAGAAGATAATTCTGCTTCAGGAAAAGAACAGCCAATCTCATCCCCTGCTATGTCTGAAGGCAGTGGAATGGCTGAAAGCAGTGGAATCCTGGATTCCCCTGCTAGAGGAATTGATTCCTCTCTCACAAAGGATCATGATGCTAATGAGACTACTGATGCAGAAAGAGAATCCCCACTCATCTCATCATCCACACCCATAAATGATGGTCCTATCATATCCAGCAGTGGAAGCAGAATCATCAGGAGTGGAGGTCCTAGTTATTCAGAGCTTCATTCTGCTCACAAGCATCCATCTTTAGGTCATGCTGTCTCATTTGGAAGTTCCTTTGAGGACTTCTTTCCTAATCAAAATAGCCCCATCAATTCTGATTTGGAAGAAGATGAAACAGAATTCATCATGCAGCCTACCTATAGAATCAATAAGGATCATCCTATCTCTCAGATCATTGGTGATCCTGAAGCTCCCAGACATACAAGGTATACAGCAAAGGAGCACAGCTTCATTGCTAACATCACCATGAAGTTCAATCATGACAACATGCAATGTTGTCTGTTTACTGCATTTTTGTCACAAGAAGAGCCAAAGAAGATTTTTCAGGCTTTAAATGACCCAAGCTGGGTTGAAGCTATGCAAGAGGAGCTCTTACAATTTGACATACAAGAGGTTTGGATTCTGGTTGATTGTCCCAAATGGGCAAGGCCTATTGGGACCAAGTGGGTGCTCAGGAACAAAAAGGATGAAAGGGGTATAGTTGTCAGGAACAAGGCAAGGTTAGTAGCACAAGGGTATACTCAGGAAGAAGGGATTGATTATGAAGAGGTGTTTGCTCCAGTAGCAAGGATTGAAGCTATTAGATTATTCCTTGCTTATGCCTCATTCATGGACTTCGCTGTTTTCCAGATGGATGTGAAAAGTGCCTTCTTATATGGAACCATTGATGAAAAAGTCTATGTCATGCAACCACCAGGGTTTGAAGATCCAGAACATCCTGACAAAGTATACAAAGTGAAAAAGGCCATGTATGGCCTTCACCAAGCTCCCAGAGCCTGGTATGGTACTCTTTCCAAATATCTCCTAGACAATGGATTCAGCAGGGGGAAGATTGATCAGACCCTGTTTACAAAGAAACAAAAGGGTGACCTTCTGCTAGTACAAGTCTATGTGGATGACATCATTTTTGGATCAACTAACTCCATGCTTAGCAAAGAGTTTGCCAAACTGATGCAGGATAAATTTCAAATGAGTGCTATGGGAGAACTAAACTTCTTTTTGGGGTTACAAGTTCAGCAGAGGAAAGATGGGATATTTATCTCACAAGACAAATATGTAGCTGAGATTGTAAAGAAGTTTGGTATGTCTGATGGGAAGAAGGTGTCCACTCCCATGGACAAGGATCATCCATGGGGCAAGGATGGTCCTGGAAAGCCTATAGATGTCAGGAATTACAGGTCTATGATTGGGTCTCTTATGTATCTCACTGCTTCAAGACCTGACATCATGTTTGCAGTCTGCTTATGTGCAAGATACCAGGTGTCACCAACAGAGTGTCACTTATTTGCTGTGAAAAGGATTTTTAGGTATCTAAAATGTCATCCCACCTTAGGACTCTGGTATCCAAAGGAGTCACCATTTGAGCTGATAGCTTATTCAGATAGTGATTATGCTGGTGACAACAATGATAGGAAGTCTACAATAGGGGGATGCCAATTTTTGGGGAGCAGACTTATATCTTGGCAATGTAAGAAGCAGACAATCATGGCAACATCCACAACTGAAGCTGAGTATGTAGCAGCTGCTGCATGCTGTGGTCAAGTTCTTTGGGTGCAGAATCAATTGCTTGATTATGGGTACAACTTTCTTAAAACCAAGATATTTATTGACAACAACAGCACTATTTGCATCATAAAGAACCCTGTTTTTCATAGCAAAACCAAACACATTGAAATTAGACATCACTTTATCAGAGATTGTTTTGAAAAAGGACTGATTGTTCCTGAGAAAATTGATACAGAACTTAATGTTTCTGATCTTTTAACAAAAGCTTTTGAGGTAGGAAGGTTTCAGTATCTGGTTGCAGGTATTGGAATGGTTACTCCTTAAAATCTGATGTCTATTTTTTTATGTGTAATCAGGGTTACTTCACTGCTGTTGTTGTATAATTGTTAGTCATTTTACCATTTCTTTCATTCCACTGCTTTTTAACACTGATTCCCCTGCCTGGGGTTCATTTCCCTGCCAAGAGAATTTTTCTCTTAAGCTGGGTGTGTTCTTTTTACAAAAGTGGTTTTATGTGGTTTTAGACTAACAATGCAGAGATTCATATGGTGCATACTATTCTCCTTGGTGGATCAGGTATATACTCTATGTTTCAGGGGAGGTTAGGTCAAACCTTTAGGATTCAGGGTATTCTTAGAATGCTCATATATGATCTTAGATCATATCCACTGGTGAGTGAGGGTTCAGGATAATGATGACTTGCTGCAAAGCTTGTTAGAATTCTGAAACCTTGAGGCACTGTAGTGTGTGTTTACATTTCTTTATTCAAGCAGCTTGCTGCTCAAAATACAGATGTGTGGCACACATTGCCAAGACTAAATGACCATAGGTCAGGGACAAGGTTGGGATGGTGACTGGGGTATGCATGATTTCTTGGGATTACCTGGTGTAGGGGGACTTATGTATTAACTTTTTGTATTGGGACCATTGCTGAATAGAGGATTCTTGAGATTCTATGTATCTATCTTGTGTATACAAGTGTGTGCATTAGAGCAGAGCTAGTTAGCATTAGTTCTTCCATGACTAGTTTAATACCCCTAGGAAAGTTTCCCCTGCTTTTATCTTTTATTCCACTGCCTTCACAACATTCCCCTGTTTGACCATTGACCGACAATACCGTTACCCTGCTTATAGCCGTTGGGCCTGCTTGCTTCAATTTTGGTTAGGGAATATTTTATTCTTTTTTAAAAGATATTTAAGGCGCTTTCTTAGCTGATTGGTAATCTTTTTTAAATATATTAATTTTTTATCAAGATTTATCCTCGATATTTTTGCAATTTGAAAATTTTGGTCCAATCACAGCTCTTCAATTCGCCTATATAAACTTAATTCCCTTTACCAGCAGGTCCATAAATCTCTCTCGACCTAATCCCACTTACCTCCCATCTCTATAAACCTCTAAACTATTTTCCAAATTCATCATGACCCTTAAAATTGCTCCTAATCATAACCAAATTGCTTTGCTTCATGATGAACCAGCCGATTTTGCTGAGGCTGTGGCCTTTCTAAAGTCTTCGTACTTCAGAATGGCCCTTCTCATCAATCCTCGCATTTATACCTCATACATTCAATAGTTCTGGTCTAAAGCCATAACCAAAACAGTGAATGGAGAGGTCATAATTCAAAGCACAGTTGATGGTCATTCCAAGGTAATCACACTTGCCTCCATCAGGGAGAATCTCCTCCTTGATGATGAGGATGGAATAACCAACTTTTCTGAGGCTGAAATTTTTGAAGGTCTTGAAAAATTGGGGTATAAACTTTCTGAAAATCAAAAATTAAAGTTTGCTAAAGGCCAGTTTGCCCCTCATTGGAAATTTTTGATTCATACTATTATGCAATGTTTGTCACCCAAAACCACTGCTTTTAATGAGGTTGGTAGTGAGATTGCTTCTGCCCTGATCTGCTTTGCAACAGGAAGGAAGTATTGTTTTTCTCAAATGATTTTTAAAGGCATGGTTAAAAATGTTTCAAGCACCTCAAAGTTTTGTATGTATCCAAGGTTCATAGAAGTTTTGCTGAATATGAGTGATCATGGTCCCATTACACACAAAAACTATTTTTCAGCAACCAAACACACAACCAAACTTTTCACCACATTACTTGCACCATCACCTTTGTTTTCTGGCAGAAACATTCCATTCACTTCACTTATGCTAGACCAAATCAGACGGGAAGAAGCCAAACATCAAACAGCCACAAATCAACCTGCTGAAACCCCTGCCAGGAACCTACCACCTGCTGATCCACAACAAGAAAGGCGTTCAAAATCCAGGTTTGCCAGGTCTCCCTTGCCTGGTGAATCTTCACAAGCAGCAGAAAGGAGAGTCTCCAAGAGTTTGGAGCAACCTGGGGGTTTGGCTGCCACTACTGTCTCATCCTCAAGGGGTGAGCAGGATAGTGACACCATCAATAAGTCCTCTCCCCCACTCCATGATATCCAACAAGGGGAGCAATCCCCTTCTAGGATTGAGAGCAGTATGCAACCTTTGACAAATCTGGAATTGACGAAAATGTGCATGAGTCTGAAAAGACAGAATGCACAACTAGTACAAGATGTCAAAAAGCAAGGTCTAGTTATCTCTCACCTGGAAACCAGACTTGCTACTCTTGAGGGGAGGAGAAAGCCCAGACTGATTCTTTCC
The DNA here is from genome assembly GCA_025667525.1 of Glebionis coronaria. NCBI lineage: Eukaryota > Viridiplantae > Streptophyta > Magnoliopsida > Asterales > Asteraceae > Glebionis > Glebionis coronaria. The sequence continues at coordinate 329,438,345 of CM046879.1, forward strand.
ACAGATGAGGATGCTTCCAAAGGGGAGGAAATTCCAACCAAAGAAGGATCTACTAAGTATTATTCATATCCTGGTAGGGAGCATGGAAAGATAACAGGTGCTAAGGAAGGAATGGAGAGAGAAAGTGCTGATAAAGGAAGTGACAAGGGGAGTGCAACCAAAGATATTGCTCAAACATTGCTCACCATGGGCAATCAAAAAGAAGCCCCTGCTTCAAAAGTTTCCCCTGCCATTGCTGATCCCACTGCTGTAAGTTTATCCCCTGCTAAGAACATAACTCAAACATTTGTTAGGAAGAACAGAAAGCAACCAGCTCAGAAGGGGATAACAATCAAAGAACCTGCATCTAAAGCAAAACTAGCACCAGCAGTGGATCCAAAAGACAAAGGAAAAGGAATCATGGTGCAACAGCCCAAAAGAAAATACAAGCATCTGACTCCTGAACAGCAGAAGATCCAAGAAGCACATGATGCACAAGTAGCTCTCAGGCTACAACAAGAGGAAATGGATATGCAGGATCAAAGGATGGAGAAGATGAGGCCCAAAGATATGCTAAAACAGGTTGAGATTATGCATAGGGAACTAGATGACAGGGTACCTCATGTTGAAGAGTTTCTTGATCAATGGGAGAAGGAGTTGAAAAATGCTCCTTTGGAAGACAGGTATGAGTTGACTTGCCTTGTTTACAAATTTCAAACTGAATATCTGGAAAGAAGGGCAATGCAAATTCAGAGTGAGAAGTATAGAACATCAGAGAAAGGGAAACTTGATCACTACAAAGTTCTGCTTAAAAGGCATAGAAAGTGGAAGGATGGTGACTTCACAGATATGAGCTTTGAAGCCATAAAGAGAGCAGTCAGACCAGTTCTAAAGTTGTATGATGTGGAGGATTGGATGACCATCAACACTCCTGAGGAAGCTGAGTATCTTAGGAGACAAAGTGAAGTGCTACAGAAAGCTAGAGCAACAAAGAAAAGAAAAGCTGGAGAGACTACACAAGCAGGTGCATCATCCCCAACAGGGGAATCACACCAAGCAGGTGAAAGTTTTCCAGAAGTATTTGAGAAGTCAGTACTTAATGCACAAAGAGCAGCAAAGAGACTCAAGAGAATGGAGCAAGTGGGCATAATCACTAAAGAGTCTTAAGGGCCATCAAATGATGAAATTGATAAACAGCTGATTTTGCAGGAAAATGATGAAATCTCATCTAGTGAACTTGGAAAGAAGTTTGCTATTATAGAGTATGCTGTTTATGAACACAAAGGGAGAACTTGGTGGAAGCTTACAAGGGCTGACAATACAGCACAGACGTTTCTAAGCCTAGATGTCATGTTTCAAATTTTGGATAGTGAAGACTTAGAAGATCTGTGGAAAATACTAAAGAAGACGTTTGCTGCAAAACCTCCTAACATGGATGGTGTGGAGAAGGATTGGGTAATCTGGGAGTGCATGCATAGAATGTATGAACATGAATTATTTGATCCTCTATTTGATGCAGTGAATAAAGGAGATTTGGTGTATTGGAAGCTGTTTACAAATTCTGGGGTTTATGAGGTAGTAATGGAAGGTGTGAGTGTTTATCTACTCAATCATAGGTATTATCCCTTCTCTCAGGAAACCTTGAAGAAGTTAGCACAGGCTAAGTTAATTGTTGATGCCAAAAAGCCTGTTGCTTATGATCTGGTAAGAATGGTTCATAGTCAGATTTGGCCAGAGAGTTTGTAAGCATCCTCATCAACTAGCATTTATTCAGAAACTTGTCTTTTAGAGGAAAGCACAAGTTTAGGGGAGGATTGTTGGGAATAAATCTATGCTTACTTGTTTCCCCTGCTAGTTGATTATTCATTCCCCTGCTAGAGTAAGTTCCCCCTGCTAAATAACAAAGGCAGGGGGATCCGTTCCCCTGCTGGAGTCAAAGGGCCTGCCGTCAAGATAAACATGGAATAGATTTTTACGCGTTTCAGTTATTATTCCTTAATACTTTCCATAGTTTGTTAGTAGTGATCTCTGAATAACTAGAACCTACCACCTGCTGATCCACAACAAGAAAGGCGTTCAAAATCCAGGTTTGCCAGGTCTCCCTTGCCTGGTGAATCTTCACAAGCAGCAGAAAGGAGAGTCTCCAAGAGTTTGGAGCAACCTGGGGGTTTGGCTGCCACTACTGTCTCATCCTCAAGGGGTGAGCAGGATAGTGACACCATCAATAAGTCCTCTCCCCCACTCCATGATATCCAACAAGGGGAGAAATCCCCTTCTAGGATTGAGAGCGGTATGCAACCTTTGACAAATCTGGAATTGACGAAAATGTGCATGAGTCTGAAAAGACAGAATGCACAACTAGTACAAGATGTCAAAAAGCAAGGTCTAGTTATCTCTCACCTGGAAACCAGACTTGCTACTCTTGAGGGGAGGAGAAAGCCCAGACTGATTCTTTCCACAGATGAGGATGCTTCCAAAGGGGAGGAAATTCCAACCAAAGAAGGATCTACTGAGTATTATTCATATCCTGGTAGGGAGCATGGAAAGATAACAGATGCTAAGGAAGGAATGGAGAGATAAAGTGCTGATAAAGGAAGTGACAAGGGGAGTGCAACCAAAGATATTGCTCAAACATTGCTCACCATGGGCAATCAAAAAGAAGCCCCTGCTTCAAAAGTTTCCCCTGCCATTGCTGATCCCACTGCTGTAAGTTTATCCCCTGCTAAGAACATAACTCAAACATTTGTTAGGAAGAACAGAAAGCAACCAGCTCAGAAGGGGATAACAATCAAAGAACCTGCATCTAAAGCAAAACCAGCACCAGCAGTGGATCCAAAAGACAAAGGAAAAGGAATCATGGTGCAACAACCCAAAAGAAAATACAAGCATCTGACTCCTGAACAACAGAAGATCCAAGAAGCACATGATGCACAAGTAGCTCTCAGGCTACAACAAGAGGAAATGGATATGCAGGATCAAAGGATGGAAAAGATGAGGCCCAAAGATATGCTAAAACAGGTTGAGATTATGCATAGGGAACTAGATGACAGGGTACCTCATGTTGAAGAGTTTCTTGATCAATGGGAGAAGGAGTTGAAAAATGCTCCTTTGGAAGACAGGTATGAGTTGACTTGCCTTGTTTACAAATTTCAAACTGAATATCTGGAAAGAAGGGCAATGCAAATTCAGAGTGAGAAGTATAGAACATCAGAGAATGGGCAACTTGATCACTACAAAGTTCTGCTTAAAAGGCATAGAAAGTGGAAGGATGGTGACTTCACAGATATGAGCTTTGAAGCCATAAAGAGAGCAGTCAGACCAGTTCTAAAGTTGTATGATGTGGAGGATTGGATGACCATCAACACTCCTGAGGAAGCTGAGTATCTTAGGAGACAAAGTGAAGTGCTACAGAAAGCTAGAGCAACAAAGAAAAGAAAAGCTGGAGAGACTACACAAGCAGGTGCATCATCCCCAACAGGGGAATCACACCAAGCAGGTGAAAGTTTTCCAGAAGTATTTGAGAAGTCAGTACTTAATGCACAAAGAGCAGCAAAGAGACTCAAGAGAATTGAGCAAGTGGGCATAATCACTAAAGAGTCTCAAGGGCCATCAAATGATGAAATTGATAAACAACTGATTTTGCAGGAAAATGATGAAATCTCACCTAGTGAACTTGGAAAGAAGTTTGCTATTATAGAGTATGTTGTTTATGAACACAAAGGGAGAACTTGGTGGAAGCTTACAAGGGCTGACAATACAGCACAGACTTTTCTAAGCCTAGATGTCATGTTTCAAATTTTGGATAGTGAAGACTTAGAAGATCTGTGGAAAATACTAAAGAAGACGTTTGCTGCAAAACCTCCTAACATGGATGGTGTGGAGAAGGATTGGGTAATCTGGGAGTGCATGCATAGAATGTATGAACATGAATTATTTGATCCTCTATTTGATGCAGTGAATAAAGGAGATTTGGTGTATTGGAAGTTGTTTACAAATTCTGGGGTTTATGAGGTAGTAATGGAAGGTGTGAGTGTTTATCTACTCAATCATAGGTATTATCCCTTCTCTCAGGAAACCTTGAAGAAGTTAGCACATGCTAAGTTAATTGTTGATGCCAAAAAGCCTGTTGCTTATGATCTGGTAAGAATGGTTCATATTCAGATTTGGCCAGAGAGTTTGTAAGCATCCTCATCAACTAGCATTTATTCAGAAACTTGTCTTTTAGAGGAAAGCACAAGTTTAGGGGAGGATTGTTGGGAATAAATCTATGCTTACTTGTTTCCCCTGCTAGTTGATTATTCATTCCCCTGCTAGAGTAAGTTCCCCCTGCTAAATAACAAAGGCAGGGGGATCCGTTCCCCTGCTGGAGTCAAAGGGCCTGCCGTCAAGATAAACATGGAATAGATTTTTACGCGTTTCAGTTATTATTCCTTAATACTTTCCATAGTTTGTTAGTAGTGATCTTGTACGTGGGTCCTTGCATCTATAAAAGGACTCACTAGGTTAGCATGCAAAGGGTGTCTTTCTCATTTCGTTTTTCATTATTATTACTTTAAGGTTTTGTAAACCCTAATACCACTTTGGGTATTCGTATATCTTTGATATATTAAAGTTCATCGTTTGAATCTTATTTGTTCTTGTGCTAAACATTACATTCCGCATCTTGTTTAGTTACTTTGCTTTGCAAAGTTTCTCTAGTGTTAGATTGAATTCTTTCTCTCTATCACAACCCTTAAACAAGCTATTAAGGTTTAAGATCTGACTTTGGGATCAACAGAAACGAAAGAAAATAACTATACAAAGGGAAAAACTAATAGGCCAAAATAGATCAAAAATTTTTGAAAAATGTTGAAAAATCGAATTTTCCGGTTAAATTAAGACAAATACAAGGAAAAGGCCACTTAACTTCGATAGAAGTCCTTGATAGGTGTGTAAACACCCATCCTTTTTACCACTTAATTACAATAATAACCGGGCCAAAACGTGTATTTTATGTCATTTATGTCGGAATTATGTGTGGTTTGTGTTTTTGTTGTGATTTAGGACGAAAAGGTGAAAAGTGGAGAAAACACGGGCATTCACGGGCTTTTATCGAAGAAAAAGACGAAAAATGAAGACAAGAAGTCATGCGTGTAAAAAGAACGGAAGTCCAAGACCAGTTCTGAAGATTTATCTAAGAAAAGTCAAAAGACGGAAGTTTACCAAAAGCCGAAGAACTCAAGTCTTATTTATGAAGAAATGTCGAGACGAGTTTAAAGAAATCCCAAGACAAAGTCCAAGTATTAAGAAGATTAACAAAGAATTAAGAAGATCAAGGACTAAAGCAAGCAATTAAGGAAAAGATGAAGGAGGGAGGAAGCTTCCTAAGCTCCTCCCTAATCTCCCTATATATAGTTTTCTTTCATTTCATTTGTAGTTGTTGGTGGCTTGACAAACCACTCTTCCACCATTTTCATTTCTTGTTAATTAATTTCTTGCACTTTAATTACTTGTTATGCACCTTTAATACATTTAATTTTCAAGTAAATTTTCTTTTATTGTTCTTGAATCTTTACTTTTCTTGTTTAATCTCTCATCTTCGTTTCTTGATTCTAGTTTACTTTTGGTGCGAATTACATATGATCCGTGTTGTTCATTAATGTTTTCGTGCTTAAAAAGTTCATCTTTTTATGTTTTGATTTAAAGGTTTTTTTATTTTAAGTTTGGAAAAGTTGTTGTTTGTGCTTATTGGTTCCGTATCATTATTGATTCGTTCTAGTTTTAGTTTGGGCTTATTTACCATAGCTTATTACTTGCTTATCTCGAATCCCACTTAAATCGGAAAGGGAAAACCCCTTTCCGATCAATCTTTCCGACCAGCACCCTTTATTCCGATCTGTTGATCGGAAAAGGGTTTTGCTCATTCCAATTTGGCATGTTTTGGTATTCCGATTTGGAGATTTTCTTAGCACATTCCGATTAGATTGTTTTCCACTTATTCCGGTCGCACTATTTTCATAATATTCCGATTTGGCTAGCTTTGGTGATATTCCGAGGGGTGGAGTGTCTACATTCTGTTCAACGGATCGGAATATATTCCGATCTGGACTATTTTCATAACATTCCGATTTGCAGCTTTCCGATGGAGTACATTCCGATCGGATTCCGATTGGATTCTGATCGGGTGTATTCCGATTGGGAGGCTTTGATTTGTTTTAATATTTTGTTTTAGTTAAATTGTCAATTTTTCTCGTTTTATTTTTAGTCTACTTTAATTTCGTTTTACATTTTTATTTGATTGTCAATTTACTTTTTGTTAAGTTTTAATTTTACGTCATTTAAATTCTCGTCATTTATTTTCAAAGTTTTAAATATTGCACCGTTTACGTTTCAATTAGTTTTAGTTTTAATTACGCATCATTTATTTTTAAGTCTTGCACATTTATTTGTTTCCCCTGCAGTGGCGCCATTTTAATGTGGATTAAAAAGTTCGTTTTCTCGGTATCTTCTCGAATTGATCACGGTTAAATGTGCGACTCAGTTGTTCTTGGTGGAAACAAATAATATTTTTGGTTTTGATAAAATAAATGTGCAAGACTTAAAAGTAAATGACGCGTAATTAAAACTAAAACTAATTGAAACGTAAACGGTGCAATATTTAAAATTTGAATAAATGACGAGATTTTAAATGACGTAAAATTAAAACTTAACAAAAAGTAAATTGACAATCAAATAAAAATGTAAAACGAAATTAAAGTAGACTAAAAATAAAACGAGCAAAATTGAAAATTTAACTAAAACAAAATATTAAAACAAATCAAAGCCTCCCAATCGGAATACACCCGATCAGAATCCAATCAGAATCTTATCGGAATGTACTCCATCGAAAAGCTGCAAATCGGAATGTTATGAAAATAGTCCAGATCGGAATATATTCCGATCGGTTGATCGGAATGTAGACACTCCACCCGTCGGAATATCACCAATGCTAGCCAAATCGGAATATTATGAAAATAGTGCAATCGGAATAAGTGGAAAACAATCTAATCGGAATGTGCTAAGAAAATCTCCAAATCGGAATACCAAAACATGCCAAATTGGAATGAGCAAAACCCTTTTCCGATCAACAGATCGGAATAAAGGGTGCTGGTCGGAAAGATTGATCGGAAAGGGGTTTTCCCTTTCCGATTTAAGTGGGATTCGAGATAAGCAAGTAATAAGCTATGGTAAATAAGCCCAAACTAAAAGTATAACGAATCAATAATGAAACGGAACCAATAAGCACAAACAACAACTTTTCCAAACTTAAAATAAATAAACTTTTAAATCAAACCATAAAAAGATGAACTTTTTAAGCACGAAAACATTAATGAACAACACGGATCATATGTAATTCGCACCAAAAGTAAACTAGAATCAAGAAAGAAAGATGAGAGATTAAACAAGAAAAGTAAAGATTCAAGAACAATAAAAGAAAACTTACTTGAAAATTAAATGTATTAAAGGTGCATAACAAGTAATTAAAGTGCAAGAAATTAATTAACAAGAAATGAAAATGGTGGAAGAGTGGTTTGTCAAGCCACCAACAACTACAAATGAAATGAAAGAAAACTATATATAGGGAGATTAGGGAGGAGCTTAGGAAGCTTCCTCCCTCTTTCATCTTTTCCTTAATTGCATGCTTTAGTCCTTGATCTTCTTAATTCTTTGTTAATCTTCTTAATACTTGGACTTTGTCTTGGGATTTCTTTAAACTCGTCTCGACATTTCTTCATAAATAAGACTTGAGTTCTTCGGCTTTTGGTAAACTTCCGTCTTTTGACTTTTTCTTCGATAAATCTTCAGAATTGGTCTTGGACTTCCGTTCTTTTTACACTCTTGACTTCTTGACTTCATTTTTTGTCTTTTTCTTCGATAAAAGCCCGTGAATGCCCGTGTTTTTTCCACTTTTCACCTTTTCGTCCTAGATCACAACAAAAACACAAACCACGCATAATTCCGACATAAATGACATAAAATACACGTTTTGGCTCGGTTATCATTGTAATTAAGTGGTAAAAAGGATGGGTGTTTACACACCTATCAATAAGAGACTACAAACCGATTAAAACCGTTCTTTATTATTTATTAACCTATATACATGCGTTGACAAGAAAGTAAAGATTATGAAAGGGGATATAAAAGACACAATTAATTAATATGAGGTTTATCTAGCCCTTTACACTTACTTCAAAATCTATCATCTCTCGTTCTCCACAGTTTAAAATCTCAGATAATGAGACTAGTGGATGCTTAGCCTAATAAACCAATGAATGTCTACATGGTTAAGGATACTTGCTAGAGAATGCTTAGATAAGCAAACTCGGGTTGAGTCAAAGTATTCATGGTGTGCCTAATATGTCAAAGACTCCTAAACTTGTTAAACCATGTCCTTTATTATATTTTTTTCTTTTTATATATTATTGATGAAAAATAAAAGAAGAAATATATATACAATGCAAATGTGTTATGCAAATGAAAAATGATTAATGCAAAAATTATGAATGCATATTTTTGGTGGTCGAAGTATATCAAAATTTTGAAAAATGTTTGAAAAATTAATTTCCCAATTATCATGAAGGCAATGACAATGTTCTAGGTAAGGTCACTTCGATAGAAGACCCCCTACACTTAAGATAAACATTATCCGCAATGTTTAAGAGTATTGGAGTAAACTCCCCCTACACTTATGACATTGATAACTTTGCTTAACCCAAGCTAAGGAATGGTCTACTATAGTGAATTTATTTTAAGTACAATGTTTTGAAAATCACAATAGTAACAAAGTGAACCCGATACAAGGGCCTCCTCAATAAGCTCCAATACATGCAATAAGAGAGATAAACCTTACAAACATCAAGAAGACAAAAGAGAGGCACCCTCCTACACTTCATCTCATCTATATACCCTTTATTCCTATCCTACCACACTATAGTCTAAAAAATCTAATCCTAGTTATTCAAGCTTGATTTATGGAGTCTCTAGCTCGACTCTTCCCATAATGAATTAATTCATGAGTAAAATGGGGATCTCTTGGACCATTTTAACGGAAATGTCCTCCCCAAAGTAATGCTTAACACGATGACCATTCACTTTCAAATTTGGGCCATTTGGTTGTGACAACTCAATAGTCACACATGGAAATACTTGAGCAATAGTGAATGGATTGGACCATCATGACGTAAGCTTGCCCGTAAAAAGCTTCAACCATGAGTTAAAGAGTAAAACCGAGTCTCCAACTTTGAACTCGTGGTTCTTGATCTTAACATCATGCAATTTACTTTTCTTGTTTAATCTCTCATCTTCGTTTCTTGATTCTAGTTTACTTTTGGTGCGAATTACATATGATCCGTGTTGTTCATTAATGTTTTCGTGCTTAAAAAGTTCATCTTTTTATGTTTTGATTTAAAGGTTTTTTTATTTTAAGTTTGGAAAAGTTGTTGTTTGTGCTTATTGGTTCCGTATCATTATTGATTCGTTCTAGTTTTAGTTTGGGCTTATTTACCATAGCTTATTACTTGCTTATCTCGAATCCCACTTAAATCGGAAAGGGAAAACCCCTTTCCGATCAATCTTTCCGACCAGCACCCTTTATTCCGATCTGTTGATCGGAAAAGGGTTTTGCTCATTCCAATTTGGCATGTTTTGGTATTCCGATTTGGAGATTTTCTTAGCACATTCCGATTAGATTGTTTTCCACTTATTCCGGTCGCACTATTTTCATAATATTCCGATTTGGCTAGCTTTGGTGATATTCCGAGGGGTGGAGTGTCTACATTCTGTTCAACGGATCGGAATATATTCCGATCTGGACTATTTTCATAACATTCCGATTTGCAGCTTTCCGATGGAGTACATTCCGATCGGATTCCGATTGGATTCTGATCGGGTGTATTCCGATTGGGAGGCTTTGATTTGTTTTAATATTTTGTTTTAGTTAAATTGTCAATTTTTCTCGTTTTATTTTTAGTCTACTTTAATTTCGTTTTACATTTTTATTTGATTGTCAATTTACTTTTTGTTAAGTTTTAATTTTACGTCATTTAAATTCTCGTCATTTATTTTCAAAGTTTTAAATATTGCACCGTTTACGTTTCAATTAGTTTTAGTTTTAATTACGCATCATTTATTTTTAAGTCTTGCACATTTATTTGTTTCCCCTGCAGTGGCGCCATTTTAATGTGGATTAAAAAGTTCGTTTTCTCGGTATCTTCTCGAATTGATCACGGTTAAATGTGCGACTCAGTTGTTCTTGGTGGAAACAAATAATATTTTTGGTTTTGATAAAATAAATGTGCAAGACTTAAAAGTAAATGACGCGTAATTAAAACTAAAACTAATTGAAACGTAAACGGTGCAATATTTAAAATTTGAATAAATGACGAGATTTTAAATGACGTAAAATTAAAACTTAACAAAAAGTAAATTGACAATCAAATAAAAATGTAAAACGAAATTAAAGTAGACTAAAAATAAAACGAGCAAAATTGAAAATTTAACTAAAACAAAATATTAAAACAAATCAAAGCCTCCCAATCGGAATACACCCGATCAGAATCCAATCAGAATCTTATCGGAATGTACTCCATCGAAAAGCTGCAAATCGGAATGTTATGAAAATAGTCCAGATCGGAATATATTCCGATCGGTTGATCGGAATGTAGACACTCCACCCGTCGGAATATCACCAATGCTAGCCAAATCGGAATATTATGAAAATAGTGCAATCGGAATAAGTGGAAAACAATCTAATCGGAATGTGCTAAGAAAATCTCCAAATCGGAATACCAAAACATGCCAAATTGGAATGAGCAAAACCCTTTTCCGATCAACAGATCGGAATAAAGGGTGCTGGTCGGAAAGATTGATCGGAAAGGGGTTTTCCCTTTCCGATTTAAGTGGGATTCGAGATAAGCAAGTAATAAGCTATGGTAAATAAGCCCAAACTAAAAGTATAACGAATCAATAATGAAACGGAACCAATAAGCACAAACAACAACTTTTCCAAACTTAAAATAAATAAACTTTTAAATCAAACCATAAAAAGATGAACTTTTTAAGCACGAAAACATTAATGAACAACACGGATCATATGTAATTCGCACCAAAAGTAAACTAGAATCAAGAAAGAAAGATGAGAGATTAAACAAGAAAAGTAAAGATTCAAGAACAATAAAAGAAAACTTACTTGAAAATTAAATGTATTAAAGGTGCATAACAAGTAATTAAAGTGCAAGAAATTAATTAACAAGAAATGAAAATGGTGGAAGAGTGGTTTGTCAAGCCACCAACAACTACAAATGAAATGAAAGAAAACTATATATAGGGAGATTAGGGAGGAGCTTAGGAAGCTTCCTCCCTCTTTCATCTTTTCCTTAATTGCATGCTTTAGTCCTTGATCTTCTTAATTCTTTGTTAATCTTCTTAATACTTGGACTTTGTCTTGGGATTTCTTTAAACTCGTCTCGACATTTCTTCATAAATAAGACTTGAGTTCTTCGGCTTTTGGTAAACTTCCGTCTTTTGACTTTTTCTTCGATAAATCTTCAGAATTGGTCTTGGACTTCCGTTCTTTTTACACTCTTGACTTCTTGACTTCATTTTTTGTCTTTTTCTTCGATAAAAGCCCGTGAATGCCCGTGTTTTTTCCACTTTTCACCTTTTCGTCCTAGATCACAACAAAAACACAAACCACGCATAATTCCGACATAAATGACATAAAATACACGTTTTGGCTCGGTTAATAAGAGACTACAAACCGATTAAAACCGTTCTTTATTATTTATTAACCTATATACATGCGTTGACAAGAAAGTAAAGATTATGAAAGGGGATATAAAAGACACAATTAATTAATATGAGGTTTATCTAGCCCTTTACACTTACTTCAAAATCTATCATCTCTCGTTCTCCACAGTTTAAAATCTCAGATAATGAGACTAGTGGATGCTTAGCCTAATAAACCAATGAATGTCTACATGGTTAAGGATACTTGCTAGAGAATGCTTAGATAAGCAAACTCGGGTTGAGTCAAAGTATTCATGGTGTGCCTAATATGTCAAAGACTCCTAAACTTGTTAAACCATGTCCTTTATTATATTTTTTTCTTTTTATATATTATTGATGAAAAATAAAAGAAGAAATATATATACAATGCAAATGTGTTATGCAAATGAAAAATGATTAATGCAAAAATTATGAATGCATATTTTTGGTGGTCGAAGTATATCAAAATTTTGAAAAATGTTTGAAAAATTAATTTCCCAATTATCATGAAGGCAATGACAATGTTCTAGGTAAGGTCACTTCGATAGAAGACCCCCTACACTTAAGATAAACATTATCCGAAATGTTTAAGAGTATTGGAGTAAACTCCCCCTACACTTATGACATTGATAACTTTGCTTAACCCAAGCTAAGGAATGGTCTACTATAGTGAATTTATTTTAAGTACAATGTTTTGAAAATCACAATAGTAACAAAGTGAACCCGATACAAGGGCCTCCTCAATAAGCTCCAATACATGCAATAAGAGAGATAAACCTTACAAACATCAAGAAGACAAAAGAGAGGCACCCTCCTACACTTCATCTCATCTATATACCCTTTATTCCTATCCTACCACACTATAGTCTAAAAAATCTAATCCTAGTTATTCAAGCTTGATTTATGGAGTCTCTAGCTCGACTCTTCCCATAATGAATTAATTCATGAGTAAAATGGGGATCTCTTGGACCATTTTAACGGAAATGTCCTCCCCAAAGTAATGCTTAACACGATGACCATTCACTTTCAAATTTGGGCCATTTGGTTGTGACAACTCAATAGTCACACATGGAAATACTTGAGCAATAGTGAATGGATTGGACCATCATGACGTAAGCTTGCCCGTAAAAAGCTTCAACCATGAGTTAAAGAGTAAAACCGAGTCTCCAACTTTGAACTCGTGGTTCTTGATCTTAACATCATGAAATTTCTTGGTCTTTTCCTTATAAAGCAATGAGTTTTCATAGGTATCGGTTCTTAGCTCATTCATCTCATTAAGTTGATCTTTCATATGTGAACCAGCTTGGTTTAGATCAAAGTTAGCCCATTTAAGAGCCCATGAAGCGTTATGTTCTAACTTGAATGGGAGGTGGCATGCTGTTCTTAAGAATAAAATGAGCTAAGTCACTGAGACGCTGACAAGAGTAATTTGGACGCTGACAAGAGTAAATGAAGCGCTGAAAGATCAAGCACTGACAAGAAATATTCAAGCGCTGACAAGAAGAAGTCCAACCACTGATAGGAATACTTGGTCAACACCTTTTATATTTGAAGTAAATATATGATCATATTGTATTTTCTATATTTATCTTTACCTAGAATAGTTGATAGGTAAACCTTTTTACACGACTCCTTGTGTTATAAAGGAGGTCTTAGGGTTTGTAGTTCATATACATTATTTAGTTTTACAACTTTCATTGTAAGCAAGTTCGTTTATCAATAAAAAGTGAAAGTTTGGTTTACTTTGTTTGTTTGTTCTTTATTCTAACTGTTAATTCCGCATAACACTTGGATTGTTAAATACAACAAAGTTTCTCGAAGTATTAATCTTGATTCAATCTCGTTTAATACAAAGCTAATCGATCTAAGTTTGGGATCAACTAGTGGTATCAGATCTTGTTGAGGAACTTTGATCTAAAAGAACAGTAAACCCTAAAATCAAAAGAAACCCTAAAAACCAGACAAGATGTCTACACTAGAATCTTCGTCCTCATCAAATCACAACCTAAAAATCCCCATGCTCGGCCCTGACAACTTTGAACAATGGAAGTTAAAATATCTTCAAGTGCATGACCATACTCTTTGGGAAGTTATTGAGTATGGGAATCAATTCAATTTTGAAAAATATCTTCAAGTGCATGACCATACTCTTCAAGTCACCTATGGTAGTAATGATGATACAGCCAAAGAAAGAAAGAAGCAACTGTTGCATGAATATTCTGTGTTTATGTCACACCCCACCATGGCGGAATATGGGGCGCGACGTATGGATATCATCACAACATGGCGTGTCTATAGAGATAACTATATGAAATAAGAAATGTCATAAATGGTAACACAAAAGTCATGACAATATCTCATCAAATGCAGGAGTCTAGGTAAGTAGGTTACAGTCCTACCACTTACCCAAGACAAACAATAAACATAAACCAAACAAACATATAGGTGCAAACATGTATCATTTATAAAATAAAACATAAAGGTAAACTAAGAAGGAACGGGGATCTCCTTCTATATGCAATCCTAAGGCATCCAAGTCTAGCCACTTCTATCCTCAAGCTTAAACACATTCACACCTGAAAGAGATACTAAAACACGTCAACATAAAGTTGGTGAGAGTCATAGGTTTAGACTCTAACGCTAAATCTGTTACAAGCTGTGAATAACAAACACCAATACAATAACATATGGACAAGGTGCTACAATTATGTATTAACAACTAGCATTCAAGATCAATCATTCCAAACCAAAATCCAAGGCTCCTACCTTGCCAAACAACATGGTACCATAGATGATCACACTATGTACCTATCCCAAGGCCACTACCTTGTCAAACCACAAGGCCACTACCTTGTCAAACCACAAGGCCACTACCTTGTCAAACCACAATAACTGAGACGGCACGTGTCCCCCGATCCAAATCATACACAATCAAGAATCACATAGCAGTTAATCACATAATGTACACACAAGTCCATCACTAACCTTAAAAACATTCACAGCATCAATTTAGAAAATAACTCAACACAGTGTCTCTTCCATCCCATCTGGAAGTCAAAATCAAAAGTAAACATGGGACTATGAAACTCACCTGATTGAGCTTCTCCAAGAGTCCGCGCACTAGCAAAAGCTAACAAACCAAAAACACATAATCAATACACGAACCAATCACCAAGATGGATCATCAACCTATGATGGGCATCTAGTCTATCCCATAACATTACCTTATTGATAATCTCTAATCACCCCATTACCCTTCTTTAACAAGTCCCTAACTTGGTTAAGTTTAATAGCTATCCCGTTCATAATTTTACACAAAACAGTTCCAGTTTTAGGTCTCAAAACTTTAAGTCAAACATCCACTTAAATATACCCATGGTTTCTGTAAAAGGAATATTCACACTTTTATACATGTTAGCTAAAACCTCCCACTTGCCCTAACCTTAAAGATACTGTTAAGCCCCCGATATATGTGTATATATTGCTACCTATCCAGAATTTACTGATTTTAAACGTATGAAAAGTTTGTTACCATTAGAGGGTCTTACCTTAAACCACAATCTTGGCACAAGTTCAGATACTTACTATAATATATAAACCATCTCTCATGTTCGTGAGAAGATCCCAATGCAACCCTAAGTACCCCAAACAACCCAAAACTTAAAAAGAAAACAGGCTGAATTCAAAACTGATTTGACCTCCGACTGTTGTAACCTCTTTTTGACCCACTTCCCGACCTCCAATATAGTTCTAGTTTCTTGCATTGGAAAGCCACTTCAGATACCTTTTCAGAGATATGTGGATCGCAAAATAAGAGTTTGTAGAACTCCCAATATGATCAAAACAATTGACTCAAAATTCTGCCCAGTTTTTAAAAACGGGTTTAAACAAATTGAACAAATTAATTACCCATAACCCCATCTAATACAAGCCCTAGATTATATGATCATCATATTATGATTATCACATCATTAATTTACTGTTTTTAAATTAACCCTAACCTAAATCCATCATAGATGATTAAAGAAAACATAAAGAAACA
This sequence comes from Glebionis coronaria, assembly GCA_025667525.1. NCBI lineage: Eukaryota > Viridiplantae > Streptophyta > Magnoliopsida > Asterales > Asteraceae > Glebionis > Glebionis coronaria. Next base: position 329,454,150 of record CM046879.1, read on the forward strand.
ATTTAATTAAAAAGGGTTAGGAAGATTTTACCTTTAATTTAATGGAAGATGAAAAAACCTATGAAAACCCTAAAAACACTCCCAAACCGTCAACCTTTATTTTTTATCTAGGGATTATGATAGATTTGATCTACTTAAAATCCTTATATAGTTTTTTTTCAAGAATCCTAGCCCAATACAACCCACTTTCCTTTTTCTCTTTTTTCCTTTTTTTTTTCTTTCTTGCGTCCAAACCGACTAACACCCCCTTAATTTTCGTTTTTTTTCTTTTTATTATTAATATATGTATTAATAATATTACCTTAATTTTCCTTAATTTATTTCAGCTCCTAAAGCCTCCAAAACCCCAAAACCGTAAAACTAGTCAGTTTTTACGCGTTTTACCGTAAAAGACGTAAAATATACACTTTTATAAAAAATCTCAAATTTTGAAATAAACTTTATAACTAAGTCCTAAATGACTTAAAACCATCCTGAAAAATATCCATATGCCTAATTACCTCATCCGAGACCTCCAAATGCTAAACCGTAAATCGTAAAAAAATACTATTACTATAATACTTATATGTATACGTAAACATTAAAATATCACCATTTTCATTTCATAGTCACCACTTGTGAGCTCATGAACATGAAATAACCGTTCCTCGATTTACTTATGAGTACTTCTATACTCATAAACGATAACCACACCAACCTCAATCACACAAAATAAACATGTAATCACACCATCAAGTAAGCACACATAAAATAACCTAAAAGTAAGACCAAGTGACAAATCCAAAACCTAGGGTTGTCACATCACTCCCTCCTAATAGAAATCTCGTCCCGAGATTTACTCCCAAACTCAAACTTATTCTCAGCAAACAAACGAGGATACATATCCTTGATAAAACCTTCACGTTCAAACGTGAACTCAGTTTATACTAAAATAATCTCAACCAACAACACATGAGCCATAACCGTCCGCGAGGAAACTTATTAAAACCATAAAGTTATGTAACCAACCTAACTAAATCTCGCAACTCATCAAACAAGAACTGTCTTGAAATCAAGTTAGGAGCCATTACATAACTCGACGAGTTTAAAACTGTCACCCCGATTTCGGTCTTACTCATAAATACCATAAATCAAAACTCTTCAAATATAACCACGTATTATAAGGTCTAAAGAACTCTCAAATTCCATCCCAACTCATCTCTATGTTAACCCTCCAAGTGTTCATTACTCCAAAATACCTAAAACACAAGTTTAAACCATGTTGTCCGAAAATTAACCTTGAACTCGACACTTGTACAATTAATTCGACCAAGATACTGACTTCCAATTACCAAACTTCCTGAATATTTGAAAAGTACGTTCCGAGTACATAATTTTAGGATTTTGAATCACTCAAAAAGCTTTAAAAACGAATAAGTTTTGACCAAAACGATTTTAAACCCAAAAAAAACCCGTTATTAATTACAAAATTCAAGGTCTAATTTATTTTAATTCCAGAAAATTTAAATTCTCACCCATCATATGATTAATACATGATTTTAACATATTTAAGTTAATAAGAACAAAATTTCTAACTAAAGAACAATAACTTTAGGTGATCAAAACCAAAATATTTTAAAATAAACAAGTCATGCTTATATGTTAAAAAAAATTTATATTCCACCTTATTTCAAACACGTTTTCGACACTTTACCCTCATTTTATCGACTACCAACAACTATTTTTATTTTACTATTTGCAAGTTTTAATTTTTTTACCATGTAAGACTCGAAACAAAAGATATCGTTATTCCAAAAAGAAATCTCCACCCTCTCAATAGCTTCTACACCAAATGTACCGTACAAACAAACACGTGAAATGAGGACTCGATAAATGCGCTACTACTGAAGTTGAACATCCCAAAGAGAAAAGAGCTAGAAAACCATCCTAACAATACAACCGATAAGTAGAAAGGATATATACATATATAGGCATAGGAATACATACACTCAAATCCATCCAGCATATACTATAAACAAGCATGTATTAACCCTCTTTCATGTAACCATATTTAGGAATCCATTGATGTCTTGGTACTTGTATAAATATGTTGGCCACCATACTTATACAAGTCCCCTTTCACCAATGCACTCCCTCCTATGATGACACTTATAAGAAATTAATACTACACATAACACATAATCCAACAACTCACAAGCACATAAACACACAAGATGAGATCCAAAACCCCATGTATTAAAATAACATAGCCAATGCATGAAACTCATAAACTCGTAGTCCAGTTGAACCAGCATAGACAAAATTCAAAATGTATAAAGAACATGAAAACATAATCAGTTATAAGTCATGTCGCCCGTAAGAGTAGAAACAGCTTAAAACCCTTCCTATCCACCTACTCCTAGTAACTCGAACCACCACACGATTCTTAGGAAACATGACTTAAACACCAAAAGAAAAATAACATACCTCATGTATGTAAAATAACTCGATAAAAGATAGAAACTACCTTGTACTAAATTATGTACTATAATGTACAATTTAAGCAAAATACAACAGTCACTAGCGTGGACGATTATTGTTCAACCTACACGAGTCACAAACCCGAAAAGAATATAACATGTGGCTAAGTATGAACTTACTATTGTTCAATTCATACTAGTCAAAACATCACAATAAATAACATCCATACACATCAAATAATATAAAATGCACACATACTCCTATGACGCCTATATGCAGGGACCTTTAAGCTATAGACTAGGATACACGACTAGGCAACCTAATTCTCTATAACCATTGTCTCTGATACCATTCTGTCACACCCCACCATGGCGGAATATGGGGCGCGACGTATGGATATCATCACAACATGGCGTGTCTATAGAGATAACTATATGAAATAAGAAATGTCATAAAATGGTAACACAAAAGTCATGACAATATCTCATCAAATGCAGGAGTCTAGGTAAGTAGGTAACAGTCCTACCACTTACCCAAGACAAACAATAAACATAAACCAAACAAACATATAGGCGCCAACATGTATCACTTATAAAATAAAACATAAAGGTAAACTAAGAAGGAACGGAGATCTCCTTCTATATGTAATCCTAAGGCATCCAAGTCTAGCCACTTCTATCCTCAAGCTTAAACACATTCACACCTAAAAGAGACATTAAAACACGTCAACATAAAGTTGGTGAGAGTCATAGGTTTAGACTCTAACGCTAAATCAGTTACAAGTGGTGAATAACAAACACCAATACAATAACGTATGGACAATGTGCTACAATTATGTATTAACAACTAGCATTCAAGATCAATCATTCCAAACCAAAATCCAAGGCTCCTACCTTGCCAAACAACATGGTACCATAGATGATCACACTATGTACCTATCCCAAGGCCACTACCTTGTCAAACCACAAGGCCACTACCTTGTCAAACCACAAGGCCACTACCTTGTCAAACCACAATAACTGAGACGGCACGTGTCCCTCGATCTAAATCATACACAATCAAGAATCACATAGCAGTTAATCACATAATGTACACACAAGTCCATCACAAACCTTAAAAACATTCACAGCATCAATTTAGAAAATAACTCAACACAGTGTCTCTTCCATCCCATCTGGAAGTCAAAATCAAAAGTAAACATGGGACTATGAAACTCACCTGATTGAGCTTCTCCAAGAGTCCGCGCACTAGCAAAAGCTAACAAACCAAAAACACATAATCAATACACGAACCAATCACAAAGATGGCTCATCAACCTATGATGGACATCTAGTCTATCCCATAACATTACCTTATTGATAAGCTCTAATCACCCCATTACCCTTCCTTAACAAGTCCCTAACTTGGTTAAGTTTAATATCTATCCCGTTCATAATTTTACACAAAACAGTCCAAGTTTTAGGTCTCAAAACTTTAAGTCAAACGTCCACTTCAATATACCCATGGTTTCTGTAAAAGGAATATTCACACTTTTATACATGTTAGCTAAAACCTCCCACTTGCCCTAACCTTAAATCTACTGTTAAGGCCCCCATATATGTGTATATATTGCTACCTATCCAGAATTTACTGATTTTAAACGTATGAAAAGTTTGTTACCATTAGAGGGTCTTACCCTAAACCACAATCTTAGCCCAAGTGCAGATACTTACTACAATATATAAACTATCTCTCATGTTCGTGAGAAGATCCCAATGCAACCCTAAGTACCCCAAACAACCCAAAACTTAAAAAGAAAACAGGCTTAATTCAAAACTGATTTGACCTCCGACTGTTATAACCTGTTTTTGACCCACTTCCCACCTCCAATTTAGTTCTAGTTTCTTGCATTGGAAAGCCACTTCAAATACCTTTTCAGGGATATGTGGATCGCAAAATAAGATTTTGTAGAACTCCCAATATGATAAAAACGATTGACTCAAAATTCTCCCCAGTTTTTAAAAACGGGTTTAAACAAATTGAACAAATTAATTACCCATAACCCCATCTAATACAAGCCCTAGATTATATGATCATCATATTATGATTATCACATCATTATTTTACTGTTTTTAAATTAACCCTAACCTAAATCCATCATAGATGATTAAAGAAAACATAAAGAAACAATTTAATTAAAAAGGGTTAGGAAGGTTTTACCTTTAATTTAATGGAAGATGAAAAAACCTATGAAAACCCTAAAAACACTCCCAAACCGTCGACCTTTATTTTTTCTCCATGTATTATGATGGATTTGATCTACTTAAAATCCTTATATAGTTTTTTTTCAAGAATCCTAGCCCAATACAACCTACTTTTCTTTTTCTCTTTTTTCCCTTTTTTTCTTTCTTTCTTGCGTCCAAACCGACTAACACCCCCTTAATTTTCGTTTTTTTTCCTTTTTATTATTAATATATGTATTAATAATATTAACTTAATTTTCCTTAATTTATTTCAGCTCCTAAAGCCTCCAAAACCCCAAAACCGTCAAACTAGTCAGTTTTTACGCGTTTTACCGTAAAAGACGTAAAATATACACTTTTATAAAAAATCTCAAATTTTGAAATAAACTTTATAACTAAGTCCTAAATGACTTAAAACCATCCCGAAAAATATCCATATGCCTAATTACCTCATGCGAGAGCTCCAAATGCTAAACCGTAAATCGTAAAAAAATACTATTACTATAATACTTATATGTATACGTAAACATCAAAATATCACCATTTTCATTTCATAGTCACCACTTGTGAGCTCATGAACATGAAATAACCGTTCCTCGATTCACTTATGAGTACTTCTATACTCATAAACGATAACCACACCAACCTCAATCACACAAAATAAACATGTAATCACACCATCAAGTAAGCACACATAAAATAACCTAAAAGTATGACCAAGTGACAAATCTAAAACCTAGGGTTGTCACACTTTAAGGCTCATCCCAATGAGAAGCTAAGTGAGGTGAGAAGTAGGCTTCTAGACATCAGTAGAAAGTTGTCTTTTATGGGAACAGAACATGATGATGCTGATATCATTGCTACTTTCCGTAGAAATCTTGGTGATGCATGGAAAATTGAAGCTAGGTCAATCATTGCTACCAATGCCCATAAGAGTTCTTCATTTGATGATGTCTATAATAAGTTAAAGATTGTGGAGAGTGTGATCTTACTTGATCATGGAAGCAAGTCAACATCTAGAAACATGGCTTTCATCTCACACTAGTGAAACTCAAACCAGTGAAAGAGATTCATATGTACATCCTGTTACTGGATCAAATTTTGTTAGCGGTGGATCAACCTTTGTCAGCGGCTCAAATTTTGACGCTGACACATACAATGTTGACTCACCAAGTCTTAAACCTGCTTGTATTGATTTGGACACAGTATGTGCATACATTGTTGCATTACCCAATGGTTACTTAATTACCTATGAGGATCTTAAGCAAATCAGTGACGAGAATTTGGAAGAGATGGATATCAAGTAGAATATGGCACTTGCAAGCATAAGGGCCAACAGATGGAACAGGAGATTTGGAAGAAAGATGACCTTTAATGCTAAAGACACAGCTGGATTTGATAAATCCAAGGTTGAGCGTTACAACTGCCATAGGATGGGACACTTCATGAGGGAGTGTAGATCTCCAAGAAGGTTTGATGCTGGAAAGACTTCAAGCCAAATCATCAAGGTTGAAGATTCCAAGCCAAAGGATATGGTCGCCATGCAAGATATTTATGGTGTTGGATGGGACTGGAGCTTTATGGCAAAGGATGTGGTAGAGAATCAGGCCTTGATTGCTGAGAAGGAAGAAGAAGAGCATGTTCACTTTGCTCTCATGTCCAACTCCTCATCTTCATCAGATAATGAGGTATATGATGATGCTTCATGTAGTAAAGGGTGTCGATTAAACACTGAAAAACTTAACAAATAAAATTTAAAGTTAAAATCAGATGTTTTTGATGTAGAATGCAGGCTAACAAATTATAAAATGCCACTTGTACAAGCTGAAGGGGCTATAGAGGAATACAAGAAAATGGAATCTGACCTAAATGATCAAATTAATGTTTTGACTAATGACCTTAGAGTTAGTGTTGAACTTAGGGATACTCTAATGAAATCTAGAGCATATGTGCAACTTAAGCTAGAAGAAGCCATTAAAGTTAAAGAAAATGTAGGGCTTAAGATTGAAAAGTTTGATAAAGCTAGTCAAACCCTAGAAAAGTGTGTCAGTGAACAAAGACACCCTAGGGACAAGTCTGGGATTGGGATGAATGAATATGTTGCTGTTCCACCACCTGCTGGGAACTTCTATGGTGTTCAGAGAAAAGATCTCTCTTGGACTGGTATTCCAGAACTCCAAGAAGAGGAATTTATTCCTCCACCTTGACTGCTTACCCCAGTTGAGGAATATCAATAAAAGGTTACTGATCTTGAACAACGGAAAGCAGCCAACCAATTTCTTTTTGTTAAGGGTGGAATGCTTAGTGAACGTCCATTTGTGCCTGCACCTATCACTGTGACCAACCCCACTACTCGAAAAACCATTGACCTTGGGTCACCAATTAAGAGAAAACCTAGTGTTAAATATGCTATAATGTATAGAAAACCTAGGTTACCCCAAAGCCAAGCTAGTGTTAATGGGACCGGGTTCTTTCAATCTAGACCTAAGGTTATGTCTAGAAAAGTTGTTACACATGAGGAAGTTTTTCTCATTTGGCCTATAAGTGTGTCAGTAGCTCTAAATTCACCATTGACAATAGGTCAACCATGGTCAAACCCAGACCTGTTGTCCAACCAAGCTCATAAGTCATTAGACCAGCTTCCTTCTTTTCTAAAGGGACAAATACTCATGGGCAAAGGCCCTTTCAAAAGACCAACACTTGGTCTAACAGAAAATGGGTTCCTGTAGCAAACCCTAATTTGGGCACTGACAAGAACAAATTCAGCGCTGACAGTAACAAATTCAACGCTGACAGGAACAATTTCAATGATGACAGCTCCAATTTTGGTATGAAAATGCCACAAAAAGCTGTTGTTAGATCTTATGTTAGACCAAGTAACAATAGGTATTTACAACCTAAGGTAAAGGGGTCTAAAGCTTCATCTAGTTTGACATGGAGACCTAAACAAGACCAAAACCCTAATTCTAATGGAATTTCTATGACCTGTAACATATTTAATTATCTTTTAAATGTCATTACTCAACCAATTAGGATAAATTGGGTGTTCAGGCCTCAAAGGGATGAACAAGGGGTTGTTAAAAGGACTAAGTTTGTTCTTGTTGAACAACCACATGAATCCAAGTCTGCTCAGGGTTGGGTTCCCAAAGAAAACTAATTTGTTTTCTTTATGTGTAGGGCATTCAAAAGCAGGTCAATGATCATGGATATTGGGACAGTGGATGCTCTAGGCACATGACGGGGAAGGAAGATTATTTGACAGATTTTACCCCCATTAAAGATGGTGACAAAGTGTACTTTGGAGGAGGATATGGAACTATATCTGGTAAAGGCCTCTTATCACCAACAACTTACGTTTTGAGATCATTTTTCTGGTAAAGGAACTTGATTATAACTTGTTTAATGTGACACAAGTTTGTGACAACAAAAATAAAGTTCTTTTTACTGATATTGACTGCTTGGTGTTGAGTAAGGATTTTAAGATTCCTGATGAGAGGTTTATTAAATATAGAACACCTAGGCATAAGGAAATTTATAATGTTAATCTAAAAGGGATTAAAATAAACAAAAATATGTCATGTCTTTATGCTAAAGCATCAGTTGATGAAAGTAATTTATGGCACAAAAGGTTAGGGCACATAAATTTTAAGAACATTAATAGACTTGTGAGACATGATCTTGTTGATGGTTTGCCTTCAAAGGCTTTCCACAATGACCACTCTTGTGTTTCATGCCTTAAAGGCAAACATCATAAGGTCTCCTTTAAGTCTAAAAATGTGCATTCCAGTTCTAAACCACTTCACTTGCTACATATGGACTTATTTGGCCCAACTATTAAGAATGTCTAAATGGTAAATCTTACTGTTTTGATATAACTAATGATTTTTCTAGGTTTACTTGGACTTTCTTTTTGGCCTTAAAAAGTGATACTGCCAAGGTTTTGATTAACTTTATTACCCAAATAGAAAAGAGAATATGTAATAAGGTTAAAATTATTAGAAGTGATAATGGTGGTGAGTCTAAAAATACACTGTTAGATACCTTTTGTGTTGATAAAGGGATCTCTAGGGATTTTAGCATAGCTAGAATGCCATAGCCGAATGGAGTAGCTGAAAGAAAGAATATAACCCTAATAGAAGCAGCTAGGACAATGTTAGCAGATGCTAAGTTTCCCATTGCTTTTTGGGCTGAGGCTGTGAACACGGCTTGCTATGTTCAAAATAGAGCCTTGGTCAACAAAATCCACAATAAGACACCTTATTAGATATTTTGGAACAAGAAGCCTAATATAGGCTTTCTTAGACCCTTTGGATGTCATGTAGTGATTCTTGATACTAGTGATGGCCTAGGCAAGTTTAATGCAAAAGGTGATGAATTATATTGTGTGGGTTATTCTATGAATAACAGAGGGTATAGGGTTTGTAACAAGAAGGAAAAACGTATCCTTGAAAAGGTGCATGTTAGGTTTTTAGAAGGTAAGACCAATGATCCTGAAAATGGACCAGATTGGTTATTTGATTTGGAACCATTATCTAGTACCTTGAATTATATGTCTGTCACTAATCCAGACATTGTGAAGAGGGATTCAAATGTTGTAGGAGAATATATCGTTGAAATTTCAGGTAAAAAGGTTGCTAAGGAAGAAGGATCACATGAAGTTGAGCCAACACCCATACTTGATTATGTTACTATTCCTATATGGACTGATGGGTTTATGCAAGCATCTACTGCTGCTGAAAAGGAGGAAGAGGGGCCACAAGAAAAGCCAGTTGATGAATTCATGCATGCATCTTCAAGCACTGACAAAGTCAATTTAGACGCTGACACGTTGAATTCAGACGCTGACACGTTGAATTCAGACGCTGACACAAACGCTTACAGTCTGTTTGGAAATTTATTCTCTTCCTCCAACAGAAATATTGTTGAACATGTTCAAGCTCCAATACTCAATCAAGAGGTGAATTCAAGTGAGGATGGGAGTGGCAATGAAGATGATATTGGCAATATGGAATCTGTTATAGAAGATAATTCACTACTTGGGGGAGGAATACTTACAAAGGTGGCCAATGATCATCCTCCTTCCTAAATAATTAGTGATATTCAAACTCCTATTCGAACAAGGAGAACTCATCAGACTCAAGGTGGTTTCATTGCCAATATTCACAAGAAGGAAGATACCCCTATTGTGCAAGCATGTTTATTTGCCTGTTTTCTATCACAAAAGGAACCCAAGAAGATTTTTGATGCTCTTAAAGAATCAAGCTGGGTTGAAGCAATATAGGATGAGCTTCACAAATTTGAAATTCAAGATGTGTGGGAGCTAGTGGATTGTCCAAGGTATGTTAGACCTATTGGGACACGTTGGGTTCTATGGAATAAAAAGGATGAAAGAGGGATTGTGATCAGAAACAAGGCATGTTTAGTTACTCAGGGTTATACAAAAGAATAAGGAATAGACTATGAAGAGATTTTTTCACCTTTTGCAAGGATTGAAGAAATAAAGATTTTCCTAGCCTATGCTTCTTGCATGGGTTTCACAGTTTATCAGATGGATGTGAAAAGTGCTTTCTTATATGGCACAATTGAGAAGGAAGTGTATGTAATGCAGCCTCTATGTTTTGAAGATTCAGAGCATCTAGACAAGGTGTATAGAGTCAAGAAAGCAATGTATGGACTTCGTCAATCCCCAAGAGCATGGTATGGTGCATTATCCAGCTACCTTGTGGAAAATGGGTTTAAGAGGGGAACCATAGACTAGACACTATTTACCAAGAAGATTGGTAAGGATTTTCTTCTTGTCCAGGTATATGTGGAGGATATTATCTTTGGTTCATCTAATCCAAAGATGACTGAAGACTTTTCCAAGCTCATGACAGACAAATTCAAGATGAGTGCAATGGGAGAGATGAACTTCTTTCTAGGTTACAAGTACAATAGAAAGAAGATGGTATATTTATCTCTCAAGACAAGTATGTGGCTGAGATCTTGAAAAAGTTTAGTTTTTCTCCTCATGAAAAACGGGCTAGCACACCCATGGATAGGGAACACCCTTGGGGAAAAGCTGGAGATGGAAAAGATGTGGATGTCAGGCATTATAGATCAATGATTGGTTCATTGATGTATCTTACAGCCTCTAGACCTGACATCATGTTTGTTGGGTGTGTAAGTTCACACCATCAAGTGACTCCCAAAGAGTGTCATCTTCATGTTGTCAAAAGGATCTTTAGATACCTTAGGTGATATCCTACCTTGGGATTATGGTATCCTAAAGATTCTCCATTAGAGCTTATTGGCTATTCAGACAGTGACTATGGAGGTGATAAGTTTGATAGAAAATCCACAACTGGTGGATGCCAATTTCTTGGGAGCAGACTCATATCTTGGCAATGCAAGAAAAAAATAGTGGTGGCAAATTCTATAACTGAAGCAGAGTATGTAGCCGCAGCTGCTTGTTGTGGACCAGTTCTATGGATATAAAACCATCTGTTGGATTATGGGTATAATTTTATGTATACCAAGATATTGTAGATAATAACAGTACACTATGCATTAAGAATCCTGTACATCATTCTAAAACAAAACACATAGAAATTAGGCATCATTTTATAAGAGATTGTTTTGAAAAAAGGTTTAATACATCCAGATAGGGTAGACACAGAAGCAAATGTGGCTGATCTTTTAACTAAACCTCTTGATGTTGGGAGGTTCCAGTACTTGGTAAAAAGTATTGGAATGATCAATCTCGCCTAAATGTGTTTTTGAAATCATTGTATAGTTTGTACAGGATGTGTACTGTTATTGGTCTTTGTAAAGAATTAGGTTTTCCACTTTATTTTTCTAACGCTGACAAAGGTTATTTGAACGCTGACAAGTGTAAAAATGGCCGCTGACAACAATATGTTAGTTTTGTGGTTTTTGATCTAATCATGCAGGCATTATGAGCATTGTACAAATGGATACAAAGTTGGTTATGGATCTTTGGAGCTTACAAGAAATGTGTCAAAGTTTATTTATGATGGTTGGAATGTTTACATCCTATCTTGAAATAAAATTTTGTCATATACTTTTTATTTTGCAACTATGTATATCTTAGTTTAAGGGGAGGTTTAGGTAACCTCTAGGCTTTTGAGTATTCTTAGAATACTCTTATCACAATTCTAGATTGTGTCCACTGGTGAGTATGATTTATAATTTCTAATTCGTGAGGCACTGTAGCACGCGAAGTTGATATATTGTGCATGCTGCCAAGACATTTTGGCCTAGAATTGAGATTGGTCGGATGGAAGACTTGGTGAATATTTTAATTGGGCTTATCTGGGAAGTTACAAAGGTTTTATATGAGGTAACTTCATGGTTAAGAACTTTGGTTAGCATGGGACACTTGAGGATAATTATGTCTATCTTGCTTAAGCAAGTGTGCATGATTGGACAGTGCTTGCCACCCTATAGTCATTTTCAGTCTAAGAGTTATCTTCACTAGGTAAAATTCTTTGTTAAGGTCTTTTTTTTTAAATATTTTTATTTTTGGTCACTGCCATGATTTCTTTCCAAACGCTGATAAGAGAAATTTAAACGCCGACATGGCAAAATTTCAACGCTGACAAGAATATAGCCGTTACACGCTGATGTTTACTTTTTGACCGTTGAAAAACATTGGGGTCCACCCAGTTGTTATTTTTGACGAAAAATGGGCCATAATTTTAGTGAGTTGGTAAATTTTAATTAATGTATGAGATAAATTATATATTTTTCAAGATTGTGATGATTACTTTTTGAATATAATTTCCTCATATTTCAACCAATCGTATGTTTTTACCTCTCCTTTAAATTTGGCTCTTTTCTTTCAAACAGGGTAACTACTATCTCTTATCTGCTAAAACTCTCAAACCTTCATACCTCCATTGTTATCATATTACAGTTTTCTTAAATTTATCTTAAATGTCACCAAAGTTTAAACCTGCTAATGTGGAATTGAGGTTCAGAAGCCAACACAACATGGTGGCTTACTTAGAAGAGGATAATACTTTGCATCCCCAATACACTTAGATGATTGAGTATTTGAAGGTGTCTCCTTTAAAATATGCACTTTCTTATACTCCACTCGTCCCTATCACACACATCAAGCAGTTTTCGAACACTGTAAGTTCCAGAACAATTGATGGAGTGATTAAATTGACTGCTACTGTTCATGGGGTTTAATGGGTAGTGATTGAAGCTTTGGTTTACCAAGCTTTGCATCTTGATGATGCTGATGGTATAACTACCCTTCCCTTAGTAGAGCTAGAGTTAGGACTCCAAGGCTTGGGTATGCTTTGCCCCCAGTGGGGCATTTAAACAAATATACCAAACAACAATTTCCCCCAACTTGGAAGTTCCTTATACCTGTCATCCGTCAATGTTTGAGTCCCAAATGCTCTTGTTTTAATGAAATCAACCGTTCAATCGGGAGTGCCATTGTTTGTATAGTAACTGGGCAAAGATATAATTTTTCAAAACTGATTTTTGATGGCATGTGTCACAACAAGGGTAACAAGATGACTCTTGCTTACCTTAGGTTATTACAAATGGTTTTTGATATGCAAGGATATTACAGTAGGGACCATGACAACTTTTATGAGGTCTCTACTCAAAAGAAAATTGTGTTTGGCAATATGAATTCACCTCCTTATAGAGACTTACCCCTTACCCCAGCCATGCTCGTTGTCATTGAGGCAGTTGCACAACCTCAACCACAACCAGACCCACTACCAGCACAACCTCCATCACCCCAACACATGGACCTTTAACCTCAACCATCAGGCGCTGACACTCAAAATATGGGCGCTGACACATCAAACCCAAACACTGACACCATTCTTCCTCAAACCCAAACAAATCCTCACACCCAAACAAACCCCCCATCCATTTCCTCTTCAGAACCTTATGATTATAGGTTTGAGAAACACCAAATGACTACTGGAGTATTCTCCTCTAGTGGTCCAAGCCATGTAGCAGAGAGAACCACCACACAAGTGTGGTTGGTGAAATGGGTGGGGCTAGGACTATTGACTCTGGCTTTGAAGCAGGTCAAGGCAGTCCCAACATCATTAAGACCTCATCCATGCCCGATGAATATCTTTTGGGAGGTCAAATTCCCATCATAGTGAGGGCAGATTGGAATCTTTATAGCTTTTGGAATTGACGGTGGTTTGCATTAGCTTGCAAAAGCAAAATGCAGACCTTGTACAAGTTGTCACAGGTCAAGGCCTTGAACTCAAATCATTGAGGGAGAGGATAGGTGTTTTGGAAGCTGCCAATGCTACTAGAAGGTAGGAGGATTCTTCCAAAGGGGAGGATGAACAGGTACATGTGAGTGACAAAGACTCACAAGAAGGTGGTTCATATGGGAGTGTGGAAATAGCTGAGGCGTTGACAAGCTTGAAGGAGAAGTCAGCTATTGATGCTTCTTTGATTACTCCCAAGAAGCTAAGTGATGATGTATAGTCCCTAGTCGGGCTAGATAGTCCGACTCACGGGTACTACCCGCATCCGCCAGGAGTGGATTGGATACTTGTGCGATGTGGGCACATAGCCCATAAAGCCTGGTAAGCCGTTGTCACACAAGAGGTTGATTACTTAGCCAAGTCCTTGTCGTAGTACGGCAGGATCAGACCGAATATAACTTATATTATAGTTATATTCCCCTAAGTTGCCTTAGTTGGATAATGAAGATCAAGCTATTTTGAGTCATTATCTCTTCGTTAGGCCGCAAGAACAGGGAGCCCAGCCTGGACTCTCTCGAGTATAAAAGGAACCCCTTCGGTTCCACAAAGATACGATACACACAATACCCTAAACACTAATATACTCAAACCGATTATTTACTCTCACGCCAGAGTCTAATCATGGGTAACAAACCCACGGTAAGCCTAACTATGGCTGTTTAGTGCGCAGGATCCTAAAGCAAGTTTCACTTGGTGCGAGAGCCGGAGTCCACAAGACCCCAAATTAAGCCTAATTTAGGTTAAGCTTGGTCTACCCCAACTTCTGCATCAACAAGTTGGCGCCATCCGTAGGACCCATACTAAGCTCTAACTAATGACGAAAAGCGGTAATAACGAAGTTCGTCAAGGATCCTGGACGGTAGATGGCCGTATCACATCAGTAAATGTTACCCCTGGATCTACCAGTGAGGCAAAACTCGGCATGTGAACAATCCCCCAGTTATAAGAATAGGAGGACTGTTCTCAACTCCCCTACTCGCCGTGGGGGAGAAAGGCCTCGAACGGGAGTCAACTCAGCCTCCTCCCAATAAACAAAAAAGGAAGACGCCCCAAGAGGAGATAAGGGAAGTCACCGCTACAAAGGCACGCATGATGGAGGAGTACGTAGCATATAACCTACAAGCGCTCGTCCCTTTGGTTGTTAAAAACATGACCCTGTGCAATACAACTCAAACCAGTAGCCAGGGGGATGGGAAATGCTTCCCAACTCCCAGACTTCGGACTCAAGCATTGAATCAAGAAGTGAACCAGAAACTTCCATTGGGGGAAAACCTATATTTCTGGAAGTTAAACTTCCCGCCATGATTATAGCCTAGAGCAACCATGCAATCCAATACCTCTGAATTAGGGATAGAGACAATGCCACCTTCATCCTGGAGATGAAGGGCAGACCTAGTAGATGCCTCAGACACCACATATGTGCGACCATCTATGGTAGCATAGAGCTCTAGTGGGCAACCCAAAACATCAACAAGGTGGGCAGTTGCCAGAACTGACGTATAACACTATCATACATAATAGGGCAAACCGTAAAAGCATACCTTAGATTAGAAGCCTTAATGTATTCCAGGATGTCTGTGAACTCTTCTCGTTTAGGACCATCGCCAAGATAGGCCACCTTGTTATGATCGGGTTTGTACTAGAGAGCAGCCATTGTTGATGATTGAAGTAATGGAAGATGATTGATTGAAGATGGAAAGAGTAGGAGCGTATGTGTGTGTGTATGGTTGGGATGAATGAGTCAATTGAGGGATTGGACCATAAATAATGGTCATAAAACTGTTCATTGACCCCTAATTATGGGGGTTGCCCTTTCAAAAATTAAGTCATTAATGCAAGAGTAACCACTTGCCCCTTAACCATTATTTGCAAATCCTAGTTACTAAAGATAAATAAAAAGATATATACGAGAAGTAACTTGTGTTGACTAAAAGTCAAAACACGTAAAGGTCAACACTAGCAGCACAAAGTGGTCAATGAAAGTCAACGAAGTGAACAGTGACCCAAAAGTAATACTAGAAGCCAACCATGAGGTAACTAGAAGGGTTTGTACCCAGTAGGAGCAGAAGACTGTCACTAGGAGTAACCAAAATCTTCCACTAGAAGTTGCACCCACCGCAAATACCCATGAAAACTGTTATTAGAATCTACCATATGTTAGATTGTGCAATGAAATATGTACACTAAGCCTCCCCTTAGGCTTAGCCTCCCCTCAATCCTAGGCCTCAAGGATTGACCATTCCAATGTGAACTACCACGTGGTTGAACCGCGGACCATCAAAGGCTTTAGTCAATAAATTAGCAACATTGTCATCCGTATGCACCTTAAGAACCTGTATCAGTTTCTTCTCATTGGCATCCCTTGTAAAATGGTGCCTAATCTCAATATGCTTGGTTCGTTGATGAAAAACAGGATTCTTCACAATGCAGATAGTGCTTTGATTGTCGATTAAAATTTTGGTGTTCATGAAGTTGAACCCATAATCCAACATCTGATTTTGCATCCACAAGACTTGTCCACAACAACTAGCAACAGCTACGTATTCAGCTTCTGTTGAAGAGGTAGCTACTATTGTCTGTTTCTTACATTGCCATGAGATAAGTCTTCGACCCAAAAACTGACAACCACCCGTAGTAGACTTCCTGTCATTATTAGCACCTGCATAGTCACTATCACTATAGCCTTCAAGAACAACATGTGATTCCCTAGGATACCACAAGCCTAGCTTGGGTTGAGCCTTGATATACTTGAAGATTTTCTTGACTGCATTCAAGTTGGATACGGTTGGAGCCACCTGATGTCTAGAGCAAGAACTTACTGCAAACATAATGTCCGGACGTGATGCAATCAAATACATGAGTGAACTAATCATTGACCTGTACATGTGAACATTTACCGGAGGATCTGGCTCATTCTTGATTTTGACTTTAGTGACTTCATAAGGTGTTGCTGCTGGTCTAAGAGGTTCCACATCAAAATTCTAAAGAATCTCATGAACATACTTGTCCTGACTTATGAAGATACCATCTGATTGCTGCTTGACTTGAAGACCAAGGAAAAATGTGAGTTCTCCAATGGCACTCATCTGAAATTCGCCTTTCATTAACTGTTCAAACTCATCACACCATTCCTTCTTAGTAGAACCGAAGATAATATCATCCACATACACTTGGACTAGGATGATGTCCTTGGCATTCCTTTTAAGGAACAGTGTTTTGTCAATAGTGCCTCTTCTGTAGCCGTGTTTCAACAAGAAAGTGGACAGACGCTCATACCAAGCTCTAGGAGCCTGATGAAGTCCATAAAGATCTTTGACCACCTTTTAAACTTTCTTGGGATGAAGTGGATCCACAAAGCCCTTAGGTTGAGTGACATAAACTTCCTCATCAATCTTGCCATATAGAAATGCACTCTTGACATCCATCTAAAAAACCGTAAAGCCAACATAAGAAGCAAAAGCCAAAAACAGACGAATGGCCTCAATCCTAGCAACAGGAGCAAAGACTTCAGTATAGTCAATTCCTTCAAGTTGTGTGTGAACTTGTACAACCAACCTAGCCTTATTTCTCACCACAATACCCCTTGCATCTTTCTTGTTTTTGAGAATCCATTTGGTACCAATTGTTGTCTTTCCATCTGGCAAGTCGACTAGGATCCAAACATTCTGAAACAAGAACTGCTGCATCTCCTCCTGCATAGCCTCCACCCAACTTTGATCCTCAAGAGCATGTGAGACTGAAATAGTTTCCACCTGTGAAAGAAAACAAGCAAACAAATAGTGAAGAAAGTCTGTGTGATTATTACGCTTATGCTCTTCAATATAGCTCACAAGAGCATGATGATCAGACGTTGCTTTCTTATGCATGCGGCGAGTCTTGACAGTAGAACCAGGATCTCCAACGATATGAGTAGTAGGATGGTCTTTATTCATCTGCTTAACAGGAATAGGAGCTACATCCACTTCCGGTGCCAAGTTATTAAGATCCCCAACAATGTCATCATCATATGAAGAAGAGTCGAAAATGCTATCTATTGGTTGTTTATGAATATCATCTAGCTTAGTAGAAGTCTTCTTTTGATAGTTTCCCATGTCAGAAGGACCAGAGAATCTAGTTGAGGAAGTTGGATCACTAACCGGACTACCAATAGGTGTTAAACTTGCACTAGGAGTAACATTAGGAGCACCAGGAGTAACTTGGACAGTAGGGATACTCAAGGGAAACTCAAAGCCTCCTTGAGCAGCTGCTGTAGTAGCATCTTGTTGTTTCTTGAGCAGTGTGTCAAGAGATCCTTGTGAGTCCACAATGTCTGATAGAGAAGCATCAATAGGAGTAGCATTGGTATTTGGAGATACTATGGTGGAATAGGATGAAACAACAAAAATATCCTCCTCCTCATCTGAGTCCGAAAAACTAGAATGAGCACCTGCACTAGAAGTTGCAAACTCTTGTGGACCTGCATCTTTATTAGTTTTGAAACGAAAATATCCCAATGAGTCACTAAGATAATCAAGATCAAAATACCATTCAGGACCTTTGCCTTGGATGTTTGTCTTCTCCTCAAAGTACCTAAGATTAATAGTTTCAATGACACGCTTGGCATTGAGATTATAGACACGATAGGCCCGAGATTGAGCTGAATATCCCACTATGTATCCTTCATCTGCCTTGCCATCAAATTTCCCCAAATAGTCACTAGTATTCAGAGTGGTAACAGGACAACCAAATGGCTTCAAATGAGCAATGCTAGGTAATTTAGCTGTGAGTAGCTCATAGGAAGTCTTCTTGTGTGGATTGGTAATTGAAACCCTATTCAACACATAGCTTGTAGTGTTGACAGCTTATGTCTAGAACATGGTCGAAAGCTTGGAATCTGCAAGCATGGTTCTCGCAGCTTCTATTAGTGTCATGTTCTTCCTTTCTGCAACACCATTATGTTGAGGAGTCCTTGCAGCACTATAATCTCGTTTGATACCTTTGGAATTGCAAAGTGCTATGAGGTCTGCATTTTGGAATTCTGTTCCCTTGTCACATCGGATACCTTTCACCTTCTTGGACAGTTGATTCTCAATGAGTGTAATGAAGTCCTTGAGAATTAAGTAGGTCTCACTTTGGCATCCAGGAAGAAAACCCACGTGAACATGCTATACCCATCAGTTACCACAAGATAGTATTGTTTATGGTCAATGCTCTTAATGGAGGTAGGACCAAATAAATCCATGTGTAGTAGCTGCAATGGTTCAGTTATGAGACTGAGAGCAGTAATGGCCTTGGAGGATGCTTTTTGTTGTTTGCCTTTGCTGCACGCAAGGCAATTGATGTCGTTTCTGAAAGTTTTGGGAGGTAAACTAGAGACCAAGTTCATATTTGTGAAATTGTGAATGCTCTTGAAGTTTACATGTCCCATCCTTCAGTGCCATTTAGTGGCTTCATCTTCTGAGACTTTAGCAACCAAACACGCTAGTTGACCAGTAGGATTAACTTCATTCAGCTTGATACTATAGAGATTGTGTCTTCTAGGGATTCTAAGTAGAACTTGAGAGTCATCCGGGATCTTAAAGTCTTTGGATAACACCATTGCTTCAGTATCCGTATAAAGAACAAACTGCTTCTTATCACAAATCTGTGAGACAGAGATCAAGTTGAAGTGTTGAAGTGCTTCCACATAGTATACCTGCTCAAAATTAAGGGTAGGTGTCTGTATTGTTCCTTTGCCAGAGATCCTTCCTTCACCACCTCCAAAGTAGATCTTTCTGTCTTGAAATGGTACAAAGTTAGATAGAAGTCCTTTATTCCCTGTCATGCTCCTAGCGCATCCACTGTCAACTATTCCTAGAGTAGGATCTTGGTATAGAGTAACCTACAACAACAGAAAAGATATATGCAAAATTTAGTGTCTTAAGGGGACCCAGACCTTTTCAGGTTTGAGTCTGCCTTGTGGATCTTTTGTAGATAGCCAAGAAGATTGATGAGATCCACTGTTGTTCTTAGGTTGCCTATTCATCATATGGGTGTTATTGTTTGACTAAGAACAACCTGCTGAGGGCTTAACAGCAGTACCCAAATTTCCCAACCCAAAATACATTTGGTCTGAATTAAATGCATAATTCTGATTAAAGTTTTGAAAATAGTTGCTAGTTGGTCTATTGTAGGTGTAACCATTGCTTCTCCAAAGATCAGAAGCTAAAGGAGAGGTCCTTCTAGAAGAAGAATAGGACTGGGAACATGGGTTTAGTCTTCTAGAAGAGAAAGGAGCAACTCCTGGTGGACCAGGAGCAGGATAAGCTTGATAAACAGAAGGAGGTTGATCATAAAAATCACAATCCTTAATCAAATGAAATTTACTTCCACAAACAAAGCATGTTTTAACAGACCTTTTATTCAAATGACATTGTTTCACACTGTTAAATTTATTACACACAACTCTAGGAGAATCAACATTCCTAAGACTCAATAAACTAGAACTGGAAACAGTAGAAGCAACTCTCTCTTCACTCTTCCTAGCACTACTAGCAGCAGGGTCATTTGTCTTGCAGCTTGTAGGTCTTGACTCTTCACTTGAACCACAGGATGCATAGTCACTGGCCTTGTCACTGAAAGTACAAGAGACAAAGTCATTAAAATTAGTAGAGCTTTTTGGAGACTCATGTATCTGTGATCCATCCAAGTCAGTATGCCTAGATATGGGCATAAAAGTTTCTGTAAGAAGTGGAGGAACAACATGCATTGCTGCAGCTGGTTGAAACCTATTATAACTAGGTTTTCCCTCCTCCTCCTTGTCAGGATCAAAGACACTTGAAAAAGATAAATCAAACACATCTTTAGAATCAATATATTTATCAAAGCCCAAACCTCTCTTAGTTCTACCAGACATGCTACTGTCAATTAACTTAGAAAGATTCTTGGGTGCTTTTTGCCATTTTTCAAAGCGTAAAAGTGTAGCATCCAGTTTTTCCTACATGTCTTGCTTATCTTTAATACTCTCTTAGTTCTACCAGACATGTTCCAATGTTTTCAAAGAACTTTTATATGCTTGAACATCTAAAAAATATTTGTCATTTTGTTCATTTAGCTCATTGTACTGAGACAACAGTTCTGAATATTTATCATGACAACCAAGAGGGCAATTTTGTACTTGAGGTGAGATGCCCATAAGAGCAAATTCTTCTGCTTCCTCGGCATCAGATAGGTTCCCAGCAATCATTGCGAACACATCAGTAGAAGCTTCAGCTGACTCTAAGGTAGCAGTCTGATGATCATTCCAGTTAACCATAGAGTCAACGGACACCAAAGCTTTCTTGTCATCCTTGAGCTCTTGAACCTTGAAGGCTGAATACTTGTTCTTCTCCTGGTAAGTTTTGTTAGGGAATTCCCTAGCAAAATTACCTTGCTGCTGGCAGTTATAGCATCTAACCTTGCTTTTATCAAACCTGGCTGGTTGTTTCGGGTTGTAGTTAAATTTTCGATCGGCTTTATTTTCAAACTTATGAACCCGGAGAGTGCGCATAGCCATCTACCATTTTAGATCCATTTCATCCAAGTCAAGTTTATCAACCTGTTTGAAATCATCAAAAGCAAGCTGCTGTTGTGGATCAACATCAGCAACAAAAGAGTGAAGAACAGCTTCTACCATGCTACCATTCTTGACTTTTGGTTCAGGAGTAGAAGTATGTTGAGAAGACACAGTGTAGCTTGGGCTACTAGCATAAGACATTGGACTAGATCCCATGGAACTCACAAAAGCAGAGTTAGCAGGAGTAGGAAAGGAATCACTTGAGTATCCTCTCACATGAGGCTCAAAGGTTTTGAGTTTATAAAACATGTCATCAAAATTAAGATAGTCAATGCTACCTTTTGCTTTGAGAGAGATGACTACATGATTCCATGAGTGAGGTAGAGCTCTAAGAAACCTGGCATTAATGTCTCCATTATCAGTTTTGGACCTGAGTTGATTCAACTGGCTAAGTATCTTTTGGAACCTATCATACCCTTGATGAATACCTTCAGTTTCGGAGATCTTGAATTCTGTGAATTCATCTCTCAACATGGATCTGCGCATTTTCTTTGATTCCTCATTCCCTCCAAACCTTGCCTTAACTCCATTCCAAATCTATCTAGCATCATCCAAGTGATAAAAATCACCCATGTGATCATCAGGAAGGGACTGACGCAAAATAGTTTTTGCTTTGATTTCCTTCTGAACAGCTGTTATTTCTTCATGAGTTTTAGGATCTAGAAGGATGACATTACCATTCTTGTCTCTTCTGGTAAGCTTCTTACTGTTTCCATTCTGAACAATTTTCCAAAGGTCTAGATCAGTATTGATGATCCAGCATTCCATCTTCATTGCCTAGCTATCATACTCATCCTTCTTCAAGAGAGGGAATTTTCCATTTGTATTGGAAACAGTAGCAACGATTTGCTGAGGTTGCTGTGTTTTAGAGGTGCTTGCATCTCCTGTTTCAGTAGAACTAGAGGCAGACATGATTAAACAAAGATGTTAGTAAGAAGAAAAATTGATTCTTCTTGTACAGAGACTCTCCCAGGCTCGGATACCACTTGTTGGGTCCACTAGATATGGATCTTGCAGCCTATTAAAGATGGTGAACGACTTCTATAATCACAAGTCTATTCACAGAGAGACTCTAGATAAAACACACAGTATAAGTACGGAATACAAATACTATGAACAAGAAGAAACAAAATAACTATAATGACTTGATCCTTACTAAGGATTTCTAATATTAATAATGAACTAAATAATGTTTGATGAAGGTGTGTCTAACCCTTCTGCCAATGGTTCCTTTTATACTACAAGGAAACCCTAATACATCATTAAACCAAAACGTGTAATTCTGATATGCATATCCTTTCCTAACATATCTCATGCATATCCTAACAAACTAATCAAAATAATAATGTTTGACTTTCTAAAGACCAGGAGCACGTGTTGCTCCTATTACTACTAGGAGCAGGAGGAACTACATACCTCCTAGCATACCTATTACAAGTGACTATTACAGAGGTCCTAACAGCATGAAAAGATGGTAGAGGAAGCAAAGCGCGCAAAGCATGCCTCACCCCCAGAAGGCAATCTGTTAGGATCAAGTGATAATCCGTCCGAAAAAGGTATACGCACAAATTATTCCTCGGAGGACCAAATCTTTTCACAACCTTTGAGGAGAGCCAGGAAAAACGCTTTTACGAGGCGCATACAGCATTTTAGAGACACTAGGAAGCGCCGCATGCCATCAAACATGAAAAGGTATGATCGCACAACGGATCCAGAAGACCACTTGAAAGTCTTTGAATCTCAGGCAGGTATCAAACAATGGCCAGATCCCGTATGGTGTGACATGTTTAACTCCACACTTATAGGGAACACGCGGACGTGGTTCGATAGACTCGCCGCGAACAGTCAACGGGTACGAAGTGTTGCGAAAAGCGTTCAAAAAAAATTATGTGCAACAAAAAAGACATGATAGGAGTGTTGTATCGCTCACCAGGGTAAAGCAGAACCAGGGCGAATACTTGGAATACTTTCTGGAACGTTTCAAGAGCGAGTGTCTTCAAATAAAGGACTGCCCAGAAATTTTGAAAGTATCTTGCTACATGGCGGGCATACGAAACAGCGATCTAATAAAGAAGCTTATTGAAAGAACGCCCGAAACCTTCGACGACGTACTAAGGCGGATAAGGTCTTTCATACAAGGAGAATCGGTTGCTTCAGAAATAACGCGAGGCACTTATGATCACAGATCTATCCGCATACCCAATGAAGGACCCAACAAGCAAGGCAAATCTCTAGGCCTTGATTACACAGGAAGGATAAGAGAGGGGCGAGCTTATAACTCAAGGTTTACCACCCTTAAGTTAACCCCAAGAGTAATCCTTGTGTCAGAAGGCGCGAGTTTCACAAGGCCAACGCTAATGACCACCCCGGTCGAAAAACGCGCCAGTAATAGATACTGTGAATACCACAATGAAAGAGGGCACTCCACGAACGAATGTATTCAGCTGCAAAAATATATCGAGAATAGAGTAAAGAAAGGCGAGATAAGAAACCTTGTTAAGGAATCCACGAAGGATGATAGACAAAAAATCACTAGCGCAAACATTTACATGGTGGAGTCATGGCAACGAGGAAAAGGCAAAGGGTGAGGCAAAAATTCTTGAAGGGAAAAGACATTTCTTTCCCCCCCCCCCACTCAATGCAAGAAACATCGCAGACGGCCCGCTAGTTATAGAAAAAAGCATTAGTCAGCACAGCATTCATCGCATGTATGTGGATGGAGGTTCATCAGCAGAAATAATGTACGAGCACTGCTTTCTAAAGCTTAGCGAAGAAATAAAGAGCCAAAAGAAGCCCGCGACTTCCCCGCTCATTGGATTCAGCGGAGAAGCGGTATGGACCTTGGGCCAACTAGAGTTAGCAGTAAGAGTGGGAAATGATGAGCACTCGACGGAAGTTCCAATGAATTTTTTGATCATACGGTCGCCATCACAGTATAACGGAATCATAGGGCGACCAGCTATACTAGCAATGCGAGCGGTACCTTCTACGGCTCACGGCATGAAGAAATTTCCAGTTGATGGAGGGATCGTAACGATATTCAACACGGCATTAACACCCCTAGAATGCAACGCGATCACAGAACCACCTAGGATCACGATGGAACCAAAGGTGAACTCACCACCAAACTTGAAGGTAGCAGTGCATCCGTAGTACCCGGATCAAGATATAACGATCGGAGGGACATTATCTGACAAAGGAAAGACAGACATGTGTCGCCTTTTGAAGGATAATTTGGACGTCTTCGCATGGGAACCCAAAGATATGACAGAGGTGCCAAGATCGATAGCCGAACACAAGCTTCAAATCCGCGAAGGTAACCCTCCGGTTAGGCAAAAGAAAAGAGGACAGGCCCCAGAGCGCAACAAAGCAATACTGGATAAGGTAAAAATGCTGGTGGACGCAAGAATCATGAGGGAAGTTTACTATCACAATTGGCTCGCTAACCCGGTAATGGTAAAGAAACATGATGGCAGCTGGCGCATGTGCGTTGATTTCACAGACCTCAATAAAGCTTGTCCCAAAGATTGCTAACCACTCCCGGAAATAGATTGGAAGGTGGAATCGTTGTGCGGATACCCCTTCAAATGTTTCTTGGACGCATACAAGGGATACCATCAGATACAAATGGCAGAAAAAGATGAGGAAAAAACAGCATTCTACACTAGCCAGGGTGTGTACTGTTATAAAAAATGCCGTTTGGACTAAAGAACGCAGGGGCCACGCATCAACGACTGGTTGATAAGGCGTTTGAAGGCCAAATAGGGTGAAATTTGGAGGTGTATGTTGATGACCTGGTAATAAAGATTCATACAGAGAGATAGCTTATTCGGGATATAGAGGAAACATTCTCTACCCTAAGAAGGATAAACATGAAGTTAAATCCAAAGAAGTGCACCTTTGGGGCGACATAAGGCATGTTCCTAGGATACATGATTGACCCCAATGGAATCAAACCCTGCCCGAAAACAGACGCAGTCATTCAACTTCAGAGCCTAAAACGAAAAAGGAAGTGCAGTCGCTAAATGGGAAGCTCGTAGGATTGAACAGGTTCCTCTCCAAGTCAGCAGAGAAGTCGCTCCCCTTATTTAAAACACTTAAAAAGTGCATTAAGAAAGGGGACTTCAATTGGACGAAGGAAGCAGAAAAGGCCTTCGAGGAATTAAAAGCGCATTTAGCTTCGCTCCCCATGTTAGTCGCGCCACGACCTAAAGAAGAGCTGATCATATATTTATTTGCAGCGCATGGAGCGATTAGCGCGGTGCTAATGACGGACAGGGAAAATGTGCAAACACCAGTGTACTTTATAAGTGGAGCATTAAAGAGCTCGGAGCTAAATTACACCCTAATGGAGAAATTAGTGCTCACGCTAGTGTTCGCAGCAAAGAGGTTGCGCAGATATTTCCAAGCGCATCCAATAGTGGTAATAACGGATCAACCCATAAAGCAGGTGATCTCAAAACCAGATGTCGCAGGCAGGTTCCAAAAATGGAGTGTTCCACTAGGGGAATACAACATTACCTACAGACCGCGCAATGCAGTGAAAGGCTAAATTCTGGTGGATTTTATTGTTGAAAAGCCAGAAGAGGGATCTCAGGGGCTAGATCAAAAGGAAGAAGACCAAGCCCCATGGATCTTGTTCACAGATGGGTCATCCTACACTGATGGATCAGGCGCGGGACTTATACTCACCAATCCAGAAGGGATGGAGTTAACATACGCATTGCGTTTTGAATTCACAGCCACAAATAATGAGGCAAAGTATGAAGCGCTGATATCAGGGCTAAGAATTACAGCAAGAATGGGCGTGCGCAATCTCGAAGTAAATGTAGATTCTCGGCTGGTAGCGAACCATATACTTGGTGATTATGAAGCAAAAGAGGATAATATGGTGCAGTACTTACAAAAAGCCAAAGCTTTGATCGAGGGGTTCCATAGGTTCCAGATACGCCAAGTACCCAGGGGAGAACAAGAAAGCAGACGCACTTAGCAAGATAACTTCCACCAGTTTTGCGCACTTGTCGAAGCAAGTCCTGGTAGAAATCCTCAAGGACAAGTCAATCGAAGAGCAAGAGGTCGCGTCGTTCGTGGAGGAAGAAGGCCCTACATGGATGACACCGATTTTGGATTATTTGACGAATGACTCACTCCCGCATGATGA
Source organism: Glebionis coronaria (assembly GCA_025667525.1). NCBI lineage: Eukaryota > Viridiplantae > Streptophyta > Magnoliopsida > Asterales > Asteraceae > Glebionis > Glebionis coronaria. The sequence continues at coordinate 329,480,829 of CM046879.1, forward strand.
AAATGAGTCACGGCGAGTGCGAATACGTTCGAGGAAATTTGAGGTCAGAGATGGGGTCCTTTACAAGCGATCATTTCTCCAACCATGGTTAAGATGAGTTGGACCACGACAAATGCAGTACATCATTAGCCAAATCCACGAGGGGTCATGCGGAATGCACGCAGGACCAAGGTCCGTGGTGGCAACAGCGTTGCGCAGTGGGTACTACTGGCCAACTATGGATACAGACGCGCGAACACTCATTAATAAATGCAATGACTGTCAGGTGCATAGGCCAGTACCCAGACAGCCTCGGGAGGAGCTCACACCGATTACCTCCCCTTGGCCATTCTTCAAATGGGGAATCGATATCGCGGGCGCCTTTCCCGTAGCTGCGTGGGAGTTAAGTTCCTCATAGTCATGATGGATTACTTCACATGATGGATTGAGGCGAAGGCAGTCGCAATGATCACGGGGAATCAGGTGAAAAGGTTCGTATGGGAAAACATAGTATGTCGTTTCGGGCTGCCCGGTGAAATAGTCTTGGATAATGGAAAGTAGTTCGCAGAGAACCCATTCAAGGATTGGCGTGTGAAGAACGAGATAAATCAAAGCTTCGCATCGGTCGCAAACCCACAAACAAATGGACTTGTGGAGAGAGCAAACAGGAGTTTGGGTGATGGCATAAAAGCACGGTTAGGGGAGCATAATAGGAATTGGGTCGATGAGTTGTCACATGTTTTGTGGGCGCATCGTGTAAAATCCATGATTTTACCATGATTGAATGTAATAAAGTTTCACCCAATGATCTTAAGAACATTCACTCATGTGTTATATTTCTATGAGATGTGTGTGAACTTGTCCATTATGTACTTATACTTCTGCAATCATTTTCTATTGTAATAAGTTACATAACTTAAACCATGTGCTTAAAACTAGAAAAGCAAGTAATGAAATGTATAACAAACTATGTATACAAAACAGTTAACAAATATGGAAAACATGCTACACATTGTATATGTAGCTGTGTATGTATGTATGCATACTATATGCATACTTACACTTACTTGGACTAGCCCAGTACCATTATTCTCTTTTGTGTCAAGCCCACAACAAGCCCAAGCCAAAGCCCACTACCCATTGGTTAGCTATACACAGCATACACACACAATATGTGGAAGAATAAGGGTTGTCTTGGTTTTGGAAAAGACAACACATGGCACAAGTACTCTTACCAAGGCAATCACGCCTTTTGCCTTACCCTTCTCTCTCCCCTTTTAGCCTAAAAACACACATACATTCTTCATTCTCTCATTCAATCCAATCTCATTTCTCTCTTCACCTTTCTCTCTCAATTCATTCGGGTACATCCAAGAATATACATTAAATCCACTAGATCTTTGTCTCATCTTAACTACTAATCATTTAGTAGTATCATCACCTTTGGAATCATTATAGCAAGCCCTAGTAGAATCCTTAAGGGTCACAGCTTGGTTATAGTTAGGGTCTTCATCTTCATCAAGATTAGATCCCTAATCTTCCTTGTTCTTTAGATCACCCTTGGTAAGTTTAACAAGAAAGGTATTACTCATTATGCTTCTTCATTTTTACTTGCATGCATCAACATCCACCTATAAACACATGTAACAACTAGTTAAAAATCAACATTTAATAAAACCATGACCATCTAGGTCACGGCATGTTTATGAATACCATTAGTCATAGTTAAAAACTTTTAATAAAGAAACCTATGACTAGTAATCTATGTTTTAAACTTGATTAAAAATCATATGAATTATTTTGTGAATGTAAATGTAGTCGTGGGTTACAAGTCTCACTTTTTTGGATTTAGGTTAACTAATAATCATGAATCTCACAAGTGAACTTGTGTAACTCAAAACCATGAAAAACCATGACCTTAAAGGTCACGGCATAATTAAATGGTGTATCTATGATTTATGTACTAAGTTTTAAATGATGGAATATGTATTTATACATGTAAAATGGACTACTAAAAGTCACTAAAACACTTAATATATACAAATATAGCCGTGGGCTATATATGTCCTCGGATGGACTTTAGATGTACATGCATACTTATGTAAAACCTAGATCTAGTGTTAAGAGTTTAACTTAACATAATAAACATAAAACTAGCTTAAAGATCTTATGGGAACATTTGGGGAAGAAAAATATAGCTGTGGGCTATATGTTGTTTTTCTTGGATTTATGGTAACCTTGGAAACATGCAATAAGCCTAGATAATTATGTTGTATTTTATAAGTATTTATAAGACATAAAACTAGCTAAAAATCTCATCTTGGAAACACCAAGATTAAATGTATAGTCGTGGGCTATATGTATGTATACATGGACTTATGACTTGGTTTCGTGGTTTGTACATAGCTAGATCTTATTTTGGGATACTTATAAGTACATGCAACCTTAAAACAAGTTTTGACTCATCTTAATAAGCTATAATTAAATATAGCCGTGAGCTATAAGCTCATATTAGAGCTTATGACTTGCATGTAACCTTGTAACACATTTAGATCTCATTTGGTACATCAAACAAAACAAACTATGAGTTTTATTCTTTTATTAAGGTTTATAACTAAATATGGATAAGCTAATAATAAGCTTATGAGAAAAACCTAGACTATTACTTACATAAAATGAAAAAGTAGTATTGATGGACTAATCAAGCCCATGCAACGTTAGCCCAAGACTTAATGGACTCAATAAGCCCATTTAACAAATCTTAGTATCTTAATGGACTTAAGAATATGCTTAGGCCCATTTAAATAATTAATGGACTTAAAAATTTATTTAAGCCCAATAAATGTTTTAAAGGCCCATTTAACAAATTAGTGGACTTAAAATGTATTTAGGCCCTCTAGATGGCCCATTAGATATTTTAGCCCATTTAATGAGCCCATTTAATGTTTTGGATATTTAAATAAAAGTTTTTATAATAAAATATAACCTCTAAAGAACTTTTGGACTAAAATGACAATTTAAGAAACTTAAGGACTAAAATCGTGACATATGAAACTTGTTGTGATAAATTATTAAACACAAGGACTAAAAATGTAATTATCTAAAAGTCTAGGGTTTAACAAATACCATCCGTGGCATATTAAACCCTAGGGATCATTTTGGAAAGTTTTTAAAAGTTGTTTTGTCATTTTATAACCCTAAGGATCATTTTTGTAGTAATTCGAAACTTAAAGAAGCACTAGGGACTATTTTGTCATTTTATGAAGATTATAAAACCTAAATATAACTAGGAGGACTAAAACTGCCATAACCCAAAAGTTTAAAAAGCCCTAGGTACTAAATGTGTAAAATCCAAAAGTATTACTTTGTTTAAAATATGGAGTGACTAGTTTTGCCATAATTCGAAACTTAAACTAGCCCTACCCCTAATTCTATTTTAAATTTAGTAAAACTTAATTAAACACTAAACCATAAGGATTAATGTATAAATTCTTAAACTTGTAATTTATAAATTATTTTATAAAATAAATGTTAAATAATTTATGGGAACTTTAAAGTCAAATAAAATATTATATTTTTACTTTTCAAAAATAAAATATTTATATTTTACTATGAAATAAATTATACGGACAATATGGATATCTGTTATTAATACATGTACTCATATACTTTTAGGAAATAAAATTATATGAACGTTAAATAAATTGAATGCTAATACGTAAACTAATATTATAAGTTAGACATTTTATGTTTACTTAAAAATGAAACTTATATAAAAGTTTAAATGGATATTGTTAATACTTGTACTACGGTTATTTAGATAAATATTGTAGCATTAATGAACTGACTAAAAATCTGTATAAGCATACACATATGATCTTTGTACTATCTATTAAGACTGTACTATTTGATTAGGCATAGCTTTTGGCGTGAGCATTACTTGGATATTCGTATTATACAGCTATTGCCAACTCCCAGGTGAGTTTACAGCCCCATATAAACTATTAATTAACTTTACCTCTACGGGGGGAGAAAACATGCAACTATTTTATTGGACATAATGGAAATGTATAAACTTGACTACGATTGACTTATATAAACTGTTAATTGTTGTAAATCGCCCGAATGTTATAAATAGATCTATTAGGGATTGACCATCCCCATCTGGCTGAGTCATGCTCACTGTGCCTTGGCTGGGACAACAGATGTATACCATGTTGGAACTGGGTTTGGGTGTCTTTTTGTAAGACACTACATTCTCATCTGTTGAGGACTATGGAAGGTTAAGCTTCAGTTTCGAGTAATAGAACATGTAATCTACCTTTTAGTAAAAAATGCTTTGTGCATTGTTACTACTATAATTGATGTATATCAAAACTAATTATTGTTAAACCTATAAATTCACCAACGTTATGTTGACCCTCTAAGCATGTTTTTCTCAAGAAAATAAAGTTAGTACGTGGTGTGTACATGGACTCAAGCATTACTGTAATCTGCATTGTAGGACTCGTCAAGGGTTCTATTTGGGGAAAAGGAACAATCTACTTATGTCATGTTAAAGACAATTTTTATAAATTTGTATAACAATCATGTAATCTGTTTTTGAATAATCTCTTATCTTATTACTCATTATGCTTCTTCATTATTACTTACTTTTTTGGATTTTGGTTAACTAATAATCATAAATCTCATAAGTGAACTTGTGTAACTCAAAACCATGAAAAACCATGACCTTAAAGGTCACGGCATAATTAAATGGTGTATCTATGATTTATGTACTAAGTTTTAAATGATGGAATATGTATTTATACATGTAAAATGGACAACTAAAAGTCACTAAAACACTTAATATATACAAATATAGCCGTGGGCTATATATGTCCTTGGATGGGCTTTAGATGTACATGCATGCTTATGTAAAACCTAGATCTAGTGTTAAGAGTTTAACTTAACATAATAAACATAAAACTAGCTTAAAGATCTTATAGGAAAATTTGGGGAAAACAATATAGCCGTGGGCTATATGTTGTTTTTCTTGGATTTATGGTAACTTTAGAAACATGCAATAAGCCTAGATAATTATGTTGTATTTTAAAAGTATTTATAAGACATAAAACTAGCTAAAAATCTCATCTTCGAAACACCAAGATTAAATTTATAGCCGTGGGATATATGTATGTATACATGGACTTATGACTTGGTTTCTTGGTTTGTACATAGCTAGATCTTATTTTGGGACACTTATAAGTACATGCAACCTTAAAACAAGTTTTGACTCATCTTAATAAGCTATAATTAAATATAGCCGTGAGCTATAAGCTCATATTAGAGCTTATGACTTGCATGTAACCTTGTAACACATTTAGATCTCATTTGGTACATCAAACAAAACAAACTATGAGTTTTATTCTTTTATTAAGGTTTATAACTAAATATGGATAAGCTAATAATAAGCTTATGAGAAAAACCTAGACTATTACTTACATAAAATGAAAAAGTAGTATTGATGGACTAATCAAGCCCATGCAACGTTAGCCCAAGACTTAATGGACTCAATAAGCCCATTTAACAAATCTTAGTATCTTAATGGACTTAAGAATATGCTTAGGCCCATTTAAATAATTAATGGACTTAAAAATTTATTTAAGCCCAATAAATGTTTTAAAGGCCCATTTAACAAATTAGTGGACTTAAAATGTATTTAGGCCCTCTAGATGGCCCATTAGATATTTTAGCCCATTTAATGAGCCCATTTAATGTTTTGGATATTTAAATAAAAGTTTTTATAATAAAATATAACCTCTAAATAACTTTTGGACTAAAATGACAATTTAAGAAACTTAAGGACTAAAATCGTGACATATGAAACTTGTTGTGATAAATTATTAAACACAAGGACTAAAAATGTAATTATCCAAAAGTCTAGGGTTTAACAAATACCATCCGTGGCATATTAAACCCTAGGGATCATTTTGGAAAGTTTTTAAAAGTTGTTTTGTCATTTTATAACCCTAAGGACCATTTTTGTAGTAATCCGAAACTTAAAGAAGCACTAGGGACTATTTTGTCATTTTATGAAGATTATAAAACCTAAATATAACTAGGAGGACTAAAACTGCCATAACCCAAAAGTTTAAAAAGCCCTAGGTACTAAATGTGTAAAATCCAAAAGTATTACTTTGTTTAAAATATGGAGGGACTAGTTTTGCCATAATTCGAAACTTAAACTAGCCCTAACCTTAATTCTATATTAAATTTAGTAAAACTTAATTAAACACTAAACCATAAGGATTAATGTATAAATTCTTAAACTTGTAATTTATAAATTATTTTATAAAATAAATGTTAAATAATTTATGGGAACTTTAAAGTTAAATAAAATATTATATTTTTACTCTTCAAAAATAAAATATTTATATTTTACTATGAAATAAATTATACGGACAATATGGATATCTGTTATTAATACATGTACTCATATACTTTTAGGAAATAAAATTATATGAACGTTAAATAAATTGAATGCTAATACGTAAACTAATATTATAAGTTAGACATTTTATGTTTACTTAAAAATGAAACTTATATAAAAGTTTAAATGGATATTATTAATACTTGTACTACGGTTATTTAGATAAATATTCTAGCATTAATGAACTGACTAAAAATCTGTATAAGCATACACATATGATCTTTGTACTATCTATTAAGACTGTACTATTTGATTAGGCATAGCTTTTGGCGTGAGCATTACTTGGATATTCATATTATACAGCTATTGCCAACTCCCAGGTGAGTTTACAGCCACATATAAACTATTAATAAACTTTACCTCTACGGGGGAGAAAACATGCAACTATTTTATTGGACATAACGGAATTGTATAAACTTGACTACGATTGACTTATATAAACTGTTAATTGTTGTAAATCGCCTGAATGTTATAAATAGATCTATTAGGGATTGACCATCCCCATCTGGCTGAGTCATGCTCACTGTGCCTTGGCTGGGACAACAGATGTATACCATGTTGGAACTGGGTTTGGGTGTATTTTTGTAAGACACTACGTTCTCATTTGTTGAGGTCCATGGAAGGTTAAGCTTTAGTTTCGAGTAATAGAACAGGTAATCTACCTTTTAGTAAAAAATGCTTTGTGCATTGTTACTACTATAATTGATGTATGTCAAAACTAATTATTGTTAAACCTGTAAATTCACCAACTTTATGTTGACCCTATAAGCATGTTTTTCTCAAGAAAATGAAGTTAGTACGTGGTGTGTGCATGGACTTAAGCATTATTGTAATCTACTTATGTCATGTTAAAGACAATTTTTATAAATTTGTATAACAATCATGTAATCTGTTTTTGAATAATCTCTTATCTTATGCTCTATGGATTATGTGCTATCGATCCACCCTTGTGACATCTCCGTTGATAATTTCGCATATTTTGACCCTAACCGGGGTGTCACAGAGAATGGTATCAGAGCATTAGTTATAGAGAACCATATAAATTTTTAAATAAAATAAAAATGAAGTAATTTTTCTTTTATTTAAAACTGGACTATAACTTTATAAAAATCTTTTCGGATTTTTTTGGGACCGTATTAGTTAAGCATGTAGATCGTAGGGAATTTTGTGCTATGTGAACCAAGTGTGTAACTGATTGTTAAATAAACTGGTTAAATGATTATATATATAAGTATTAATATATATAACCTTAAAACATTACGCTGATTGTTTAAAAGGGATATACTTTATAAAACTTGTAACAAAAAATAATATTTTTCTTTTGTTTGTAAGCTTATACTTACTTCAAATTTAAAATAATATTATTTTTAGAGCATCATGACTTCGCCTACTGCACCTCCGACTCTCCTACCAGTGGTAGCGCCTGCTCCAGCTATCCATTCATCGCCACGATCAGTACATTGTGGATGGTTATCAGCCTCAGATTCAGAGGATGACTAGACTATCGAAGTTGTACTTCCTGAGGACCCTTTTTCTGCTCTGGCATCAGCTATACTGGTCCCCACCTCTATGAAGGAGGACCGGATATCTCCTGACCTACCATCTTTTGTACCTTCATCTTTACAACCGAGCTATTTTCCCGAGTCTATACCCGACTCCACTTTTAAGATCGGGGAGGGCTCCGGGGCGGGACATGCCAATTCTGTCCAGGCCCAGATCGCCGCACTGGCCGCACGCCAGGAGCGGAGATATCACACCTTCGCAGCATGTTGACAGTTGGTCAACTAGGCTACACTGCCATCCATGAGCGTATCGACTCTCTCACTCACACTATGAGGGGAGAGGCACAGGCAGCAAGAGGTGTTCAGGCTAAGACTGACGAGGAAATACAATTGATATAAGAGGAGAATTATCGTCTCCACCAGCGTATCCAGGTCATGGAGAGTCTCCAGCATCAGACCCATGTTGCCCTATCAGCTAAGGAGCAGTCCCTGTCCATTTTCTTTGACCTTGCCACCGTCTGACACGATGGGGTTACTGTAGAGATGACTTATCTTCGAGGGGCCATCGACAGACTTAGGACCCAGCTGCTGACAGCATTCCGCATGCTCAAGGAGGCCCGAGCGACAGTTCGGACTTTATGGAATACCAGGAGAGCATCTGCAGCTTCATCAGCCCCACCAGCACCAGCCTTATCTAGAAGACCATCTAGGCAGGAGTAGTGTAGATGTACTAGATTTCTTGTACATCATGATTAGCTTATGGGTTTTACCCTAGCTATCATGGTATAGGACTCTTGTACTTTTATTTCTTTTCAGCTTTTGTGATGTAATCATGTACTGTACCTTTTCTTTTCGGACACGAATTTTTGGATATGATGTACTTAGGACAATGTTTACCACTACCCAGGACAAGGCTAGCTAAGCCTTTGTCTCGGATTTGCTATGCTTGATGAATGTTTAATTCCATACGGAAATTTGCATGTAATCATTTTCTTATGTTATATCTGTTGTACAATGTATTATATTATGAAATCTTGACAGGTTATCAAATTTGTTATGAAATCAAAGCATGAATTTTCCTCGTGCAAATAATATAAAAATTGTACTAACATTTGAACTAATAATCTCATTTTGTGTATGATTATAGACAAATGGTGATTACGCGATCAAATGCCAATAATGCAACCACTTCAAACGACGCTAATACCGAATTTCCTGAAGCTACTCAAAATGTCACCGCTGCACAACTCATGGAAATGATAAGTGAGGGCATTACAGCAGCTATGGCAGCCAAAGGAGCTGAACCAAATGTGAACAATGATCCAAACCTCAATATGCTTAGAAACAACAAGGGGTTGTTCTTACCCCGACTTCTTGAAGTGCAAACCCTCATACTACCGAAGAAAAGAAGGAGTTGTTGAATTAATACAATGGTTTAAAGACTAGAGACACTTTTCCGCATCAGCGGTTGCGCTGACGAGAACAAGGTCAAGTTTGCCACATGCACACTACTCGAGAGCGCCCTTACCTGGTGGAACTCTGTGGTCGCTACCCTTGGACATGAAACTGCTTATACTCTCACATGGGCCAACCTCAAAGAGAAGATGACTGAGAAGTACTGTCCTAGAGGAGATATGAAGAAGTTAGAAATCGAACTGTGGGATCTAAAATGCAAGAACAATGACATCCTTAGGTACAACCAAAGATTTCAAGATTTAAGCTTGATGTGTACCCGCATGTTTCCTCAAAGAAGCGACAAGATTGAAAATTATGTCAGCGGACTCCTTAACAACATTCATGACAGTGTGCTAGCATCACGACCCACTACCGTTGAAAATGCTATAGAAATCGCGACTGAGTTGATCAACAAGCGAGCCCGTAACTTGTCTGAAAAGAAAATGGATAACAAGATAAAGTCGGATGAAAGTTCTCGTAGCCAGCACCAGCAGCCTTCCAAAAGGCAAGACATTGGGCAAACCCATGATACCACTCCCACAACCCGCACCAAGAACTACTCAGGATCCAAGCCTAAGTGTCCAAAGTGCAACTATCACCATGTTGCTAGAGGACAATGCCAGGGATGCTACAAGTGCGGACAACAAGTTCATTTTGCTCGTGAATGTCAAGCAAGTGTTGTTACCTCGGTTCGACCCAATAACAATCTCAGAAACAGCAACAAGAGCAAGTACAATGCTCGTGGGAGCGGAAGTGGGCAACAGGGAAATCAAAACCCCACAGGTGGAAGCAACAGTGGACCAAAGAAGGTTGTAGTGTGTTACGAATGTGGAACCCCTGGACATGTGAGACCTGACTGTCCCAAGTTGGCCAACCAGATGAAGGACAACAAGGGAACTTCATCACAAGTGTACATGGTTGGCAATGCCCAAGCCAATCCAGATTCCAACATCGTCACTGGTACGTTTTTACTAAACCAACGATATGCATCTGTCTTGTTTGACACCAGGGCAGACCGAAGCTTTATATCTACTGAATTTAGTAAAGTATTGGAAATCACTCCATCAGTTTTAGACCCCTACTATACTGTAGAACTAGACGACGGAAAAGTTATGACGGTTGACACCATCATTCGAGGTTGCACCTTAAACCTTTTCAATCACCCGTTCAACATTGATCTGATTCCGGTAACTCTTGGTAGCTTTGATGTCATTATTGGCATAGATTGGCTAGCAAAATATCGTGCCATTATCATATGTGATCAAAAACTGGTTCGTATACCTTGGGGAGATGAAACCTTGATTATACGAGGGGACGGTAACCCCGATATAATCAACACTAGACTTAGTGTCATTTCTTGCACCAAAGTCCAGAAATGTTTGGTCAAAGGATGCCCCATCTTCATAACATGTTTCTCCCTAAGTAACGAGGGAGGCAACGCTAAACCTAAAAGACATTTCCAACTCACAATGGGTGTATTTTGTAGGGCTGCGTTCGACATCCCTCGTAAGGAGATGTTGAATGCCCCATTCTTCTGGACAAACCTTTTTCCCTCTTCGGGTCCAATTAGTTCGACAATACCATCCTCCACCAAACCCTGGGAAGTATAACTTCCTCTCTCAAAAAGTCAAAATTTGTGAAATTTTTTAAACCACTAATAGTGGATGCATGACCCTTTTTGCAGCACCCCGCAAGATGCGCACTTCTTTATTCTTGGTATCTTCTTTAATTTCCACCATTTGAGGTACTTCTTTCTGTGCCCCTTTCGCCCAACCCCCCTGCGAATGAAGCAGATTCTTTGCAACTTCCTACCCAATCGCCATCAACAATAAACTTAACCTCTCTGATGGGTAGAAGTTTTAGTTCTATCAACTAATGCATGTATCCCACAAGCTTGAGGTATAGCAGCAAGTCTTCCGCGTATAGTTGTTGACACAGGAGGGGTTCTAGTTAAAATATTTTTATTTTATTTTACCTTCAACCCCCAATTTTCACCATCGGGTGTGGAGATATAACACATGTCTCGCCAGTGAAAAGGATGCAGAAGTAGTGCATCCCCACCTTTCCCAGCATATAAAGCATGTTGGCGTGTCCTCCTCATACCAGAAACCAATTGTAGTGGATTTGCTCTCCTAACTAAATCCACAACACCATTGGTCCTCTCCCAGCTCTTGGAAGGATGTAACCGCGACCCTCGTTGAGAAGCCCGCATCTATCCATCCATAGTAGCAGCAGTCTCTGTTACTGCTCAATCGGATGAATAGTGTGACCCGGATAAAGATCTCTTTGCATTGCTTTCTATCCATCCATAGTAGCAGGAGTCTCCATTACTGCTCAATCGGATGAATAGTGCGACCCAGATCAAGATCTCTTTGCATTGCTTTTTATCCATCCATAGTAGCAGCAGTCTCCATTACTGCTCAATCGGATGAATAGTGCGACCCGGATAAAGATCTCTTTGCATTGCTTTTTATCCATCCATAGTAGCAGCAGTCTCCGTTACTGCTCAATCGGATGAATAGTGCGACCCGGATAAAGATCTCTTTGCATTGCTTTCTATCCATCCATAGTAGCAGCAATCTCCATTACTGCTCAATCGGATGAATAGTGCGACCCGGATAAAGATCTCTTTGCATTGCTTTCTATCCATCCATAGTAGCAGTAGTCTCCATTACTGCTCAATCGGATGAATAGTGCGACCCGGATAAAGGTCTCTTTGCATTACTTTCTATCCATCCATAGTAGCAGCAGTCTCCATTACTGCTCAATCGGATGAATAGTGCGACTCGGATAAAGATCTCTTTGCATTGATTTCTATCCATCCATAGTAGCAGCAGCCTCCATTATTGCTCAATAGGATGAATAGTGCTACCCGGATAAAGATCTCTTTGCATTGTTTTTCTATCCACCCATATTAGTAGCAGCATTCATTACTACTCAATCGGATCTATAGTGTGACCCGGATAAAGATCTTTTTTTGCATCATTTACTGTCCACCCGTAGTATCAGCAGCCTCCATTACTGCTCAACCGGACTTATAAAGGTAACCTGGATGTAGACCACTTCGCATTGATGTCACCATTCGTTCCTGAGAGTATCCGAGATGAATCATATACTTAGAACATCTTTTCACTTAAAAGATAACTACGTTCTTAGTAGCTTTGAGGACAAAGCTAAAATAACGGGGTGGTGTTGTAAAATCTATGATTTTACCATGATTGAATGTAATAAAGTTTCACCCAATGATCTTATGAACATTCACTCATGTCTTATATTTCTATGAGATGTGTGTGAACTTTTCCATTATGTACTTATACTTCTTCAATCATTTTCTACTGTAATAAGTTACATAACTTAAACCATGTGCTTAAAACTAGAAGAGCAAGTAATGAAATGTATAACAAACTATGTATACACAACACTTAACAAATTTGGAAAACATGCTACATGTTGTATATGTAGTCGTGTATGTATGTATGCATACTATATGCATACTTACACTTACTTGGACTAGCCCAAGACCATTATTCTCTTTTGTGTCAAGCCCACAACAAGCCCAAGCCAAAGCCCACTACCCTTTGGTTAGCTACACACGACACACACACAATATGTGGAATAGGAAGGGTTGTCTTGGTTTTGGAAAAGCCAACACATGGCACAAGTACTCTTACCAAGGCAATCATGCCTTTTTCCTTGACCTTCTCCCTCCCCTTTTAGCTGAAAAACACACACACATTCTTCATTTTCTCATGCAATCTAATCTCATTTCTCTCTTCACCTTTCTCTCTCAAATCATTAGCATACATACAAGAATATACATTAAATCCACTAGAAATTTGTCTCATCTTAACTACTAATCATTTAGTAGTATCATCACCTTTAGAATCATTATAGCAAGCCCTAGCCGAATCCTTAAGGGTCACGGCTTGGTTATAGTTAGGTTTTTCATCTTCATCAAGATTAGATCCCTAATCTTCCTTGTTCTTTAGATCTCCCTTGGTAACTTTAACAAGAAAGTTATTACTCATTATGCTTCTTCATTATTACTTACTTTTTTGGATTTTGGTTAACTAATAATCATAAATCTCACAAGTGAACTTGTGTAACTCAAAACCATGAAAAACCATGACCTTAAAGGTCACGGCATAATTAAATGGTGTATCTATGATTTATGTACTAAGTTTTAAATGATGGAATATGTATTTATACATGTAAAATGGACTACTAAAAGTCACTAAAACACTTAATATATACAAATATAGCCGTGGGCTATATATGTCCTTGGATGGGCTTTAGATGTACATGCATGCTTATGTAAAACCTAGATCTAGTGTTAAGAGTTTAACTTAACATAATAAACATAAAACTAGCTTAAAGATCTTATAGGAAAATTTGGGGAAAACAATATAGCCGTGGGCTATGTTTTTTTTCTTGGATTTATGGTAACTTTAGAAACATGTAATAAGCCTAGATAATTATGTTGTATTTTAAAAGTATTTATAAGACATAAAACTAGCTAAAAATCTCATCTTCGAAACACCAAGATTAAATTTATAGCCGTGGGATATATGTATGTATACATGGACTTATGACTTGGTTTCTTGGTTTTTACATATCTAGATCTTATTTTGGGACACTTATAAGTAGATGCAACCTTAAACAAGTTTTGACTCATCTTAATAAACTATAATTAAATATTGTCGTGAGCTATAAGCTCATATTAGAGCTTATGACTTGCATGTAACCTTGTAACACATCTAGATCTCATTTGGTACATCAAATAAAACAAACTATGAGTTTTATTCTTTTATTAAGGTTTATAACTAAATATGGATAAGCTAATAATAAGCTTATGAGAAAAACCTAGACTATTACTTACATAAAATGAAAAAGTAGTATTGATGGACTAATCAAGCCCATGCAACATTAGCTCAAGACTTAATGGACTCAATAAGCCCATTTAACAAATCTTAGTATCTTAATGGACTTAAGAATATGCTTAGTCCCATTTAAATAATTAATGGACTTAAAAATGTATTTAAGCCCAATAAATGTTTTAAAGGCCCATTTAACAAATTAGTGGACTTAAAATGTATTTAGGCCCACTAGATGGCCCATTAGATATTTTAGCCCATTTAATGAGCCCATTTCATGTTTTGGATATTTAAATAACAGTTTTTATAATAAATGTAACTTATAAAGAACTTTTGGACTAAAATGACAATTTATGAAACTTAAGGACTAAAACAGTGACATATGAAACATGATTGGATAAATTATTAAACACAAGGACTAAAAATGTAATTATCCAAAAGTTTAGGGTTTAACAAATACCATCCGCGGCATATTAAACCCTAGGGACCATTTTGGAATGTGTCTAAAAGTTTTTTGTCATTTTATAACCCTAAGGACCATTTTTGTAATAATCTGAAACTTAAAGAAGCCCTAGGGACTGTTTTGTCACTTTATGAAAGTTATAAAACCTAAATATAACTAGGAGGACTAAAACTGCCATGACCCAAAAGTTTAACAAGCCCTAGGTACTAAATGTGTAAAATCCAAAAGTTTTACTTTGTTTAAAATGTGGAGGGACTAGTTTTGCCATAATTCGAAACTTAAACTAGCCCTAACCCCAATTCTATTTTAAATTTAGTAAAACTTAATTAAACCCTAAACCATAAGGATTAATATATAAATTCTTAAACTTGTAATTTATAAATTATTTTATAAATGTTAAATAATTTATGGGAACTTTAAAGTTAAATAAAATAACTATATTTTTACTTTTCAAAAATAAAATATTTATATTTTACTTTATGAGACAAATTATACGGACAATATAGATATGTATTATTAATACATGTACTCATATACTTTTAGGAAATAAAATTATATGAACGTTAAATAAATTGAATACTAATACGTAAACTAAAATTATAAGTAAGACATTTTATGTTTACTTAAAAATGAAACTTATATACAAGTTTGAATGGATATTATTAATACTTGTACTTCGGTTATATAGATAAATACTGTAGCATTAATGAACTGACTAAAAATCTGTATAAGCATACACATATGATCTTTGTACTATCTATTAAGACTGTACTATTTGATTAGGCATAGCTTTTGGTGTGAGCATTATTTGGATATTCGTATTATACAGCTATTGCCAACTCCCAGGTGAGTTTACAGCCCCATATAAACTATTGATAAACTTTTCCTCTACGGGGGAGAAAACATGCAACTATTTTATTAGACATAACGGAATTGTATAAACTTGACTACGATTGACCATTATAGAAACTGTTAATTGTTGTAAATCGCCCGAATGTTATAAATAGATCTATTAGGGATTGACCATCCCCATCTAGGTTAGTCATGCTCATTGTGCCTTGGCCGGTACAACAGACGTATACCATGTTGGAACTGGGTTTGGGTGTCTTTTTGTAAGACACTACGTTCTCATCTGTTGAGGACTATGGAAGGTTAAGCTTCAGTTTCGAGTAATAGAACATTTAATCTACCTTTTAGTAAAAAATGCTTTGTGCATTGTTACTACTATAATTGATGTATGTCAAAACTAATTATTGTTAAACCTATAAATTCACCAACGTTATGTTGACCCTCTAAGCATGTTTTTCTCAAGAAAATAAAGTTAGTACGTGGTGTGTGCATGGACTCAAGCATTACTGTAATCTGCATTGTAGGACTCATCAAGGGTTCTATTTGGGGAAAATGAACAATCTACTTATGTCATGTTAAAGACAATTTTTATAAATTTGTATAACAATCATGTAATCTGTTTTTGAATAATCTCTTATCTTATGCTCTATGGACTATGTGCTATCGATCCACCCTTGTGACATCTCCGTTGATAATTCCGTATATTTTGACCCTACCCGGGGTGTCACATATCGCACGATTATCAAGACAGCCACAGGTGATACCCCCTTCGCCTTAACATATGGGACAGAAGTAGGCATTCGAGCTGAGATAGGACTGCAAACACTCCACACAGCAGAGATAGACATGGTCACTAACGACGATGAGCTGCGATTGAACCTAGATATAATCGAGGAGCGACGAGAGTTAGCAGCAATCCACGAAGATAAGTCAAAAGCAAAAATGAAAGGCTACTATGATGATAGGGTGCGCAAGACCTCCTTCAAGCCAGGTGACTTTGTGTATCGCTCAAACGCGGCCAGTCACGCTGAGAAATACGTGGAAGCTTGGACCAAAATGGGAGGGACACTACCTAGTGATAGATGCACTTGGAAATGATGCGTATCGGCTACGCGATATGGATGGTCGCGACCTACAAAGACCTTCGAACATATGCCATCTAAAGAAGTGCTAACTTTAAGGGCAAAAATTCCTAAGTGAATGTATTGTTTTTTCTTTTATTTTTTGTGTTTAAAAACTTGCAAGTATTAATAAAACAGTCGTGGTTCCTAGCTAGTTCCATGGAGCATTCTTAAAATTCTTTCTTTATGTCATACATACTTTTTTCTTATTATATCTTGCCTATTGGCGCACGCGTGCACAACGTTTCCAGGAGAAATAAGAGGAATGAGCCTACCCTACTAGTTAGACTCGTCGAGTAAGTGGGATGCGCCCCCTTCGACCATGGATAGCGTATCCTTGTTAGGCCCCTTGTTATTAATGACGTCGTAGCAAGTTATGCAGCCAGTAAACTCTAAGACTGTTAAGACACACTTTTGCACACCTAACAATGGGTCAGCCTCACCTGACAGTCCTTATGGTAGTAGCGGTATACCGCAAGTAATGAGCTTCTCAAACCCATATGGACCATTTATAAGTTTACATTAGCTTATTATGCAAAATTGCGCTATAAACATTAAATAGACTTTCTATAACAAAAGGAAGGATAGTGTTTATTACAAAAGCAAACATTTGTAGATAACAAATACAACATATTTTTACAAATCTCTAAGGAGATTGGAGAGCAGATGTGTTTCAGAGGAGGATCTCCTTAGTTTTAGCAAAGGAGGGCAGTAAGCAGTAGTACGGTGATCTTTTATACTTTTTTCCATCTGGTCTAGCAGGCGCGAATCCCTCTCCAGCAAAGGAAATAGCAACACAGGGATGGTAGGATCAAGGTAGGCCGCACCAGCGGAGGGAGCTGCTTCTATGTTCAGCAGGGCTTTCTTGGCAGCAGCGTGGCTCTCGTGCGCTGCAAGGACCTCAAATAGTGGCACTTCCTTCTCAATCTTGAAGGGATCAAGAATATCCTTAGGATGCGCGAATACGGGCACGGCTAACTGCTCCATAATTGGTTTTAGATGAGGCCCTTCATTACCACTTCAATGGGAACTTCATGATCCTCGTCCTCCAAGCCAAAACAGGGAAGCGGTCACACGCTCATTTCTTTCATGGTTGCGGTGAGTTTGGCGTTTGCCTTCATATCATAAAAAGGCACCTCTGATAGTTCTTTGTTCAATAACTTCCCCTTGTGCGTTGTCACCAAGCCTCTGGAAGTACCCTCATTGATGGCGGCTATGACAGACTTGGAGAATGAGGCTCGCAGAGTGGGTCTTCCAAATCCACCATTGCGGCTAGGCGCAGACCATGACGCACTAACCATCACTTCTCGGCTATCTCTTTCATCAGGCGGGGGTACAACTCCTCATCCAGTTCGATACTCAGCCTCTTCAGTTGACAGCTGAGATCGCTTACATCTTCCTTTACCTTCACACCCAGAGCATCAACATCAGCAACAAACATATTCTTCCCCTCCTTAAAGGCCCCTATAGCAACAAGGTTGGAGGCCTTTATCTGGTGAAGTTGGACGCGCTCTTCATCCAGAGCGGCAGATAACCTGTTCCTTTCTTTTGTTAAGGAATGGAGGAGGGCGGCATCTTTTATTCCTCTCTCGGCCTCTAGGTCTCTTTTTTCTTGCATATCGCCGAGAGCGGAGGATTTTTCTTCAGTAACCGGCCTAAGCTTTTCCTCTGTCATATGGATTTTAGCAGACAACCTAAGGTATCTCTTCTTGAGGTGCGATGTCAGTGTCACCTGCTGTGCTGCCAGATAACTTGCCTCATCGACCAGGACAGAATCACTCATCCCTTCAAGCACTCCCTCTCGGCCAGGAGGCACGATGTTGCCTAAAAAACTTGCGCAGTCAAATGCACTTGTTTGGTCGGAGGATGCAGGGAGCTCCCAGTCAGGGGAGAAGGTAGTATCCTGGGCGAACTCATCCCCTCCCGCCAATGAAGCCTATTTGTGGGGGGAGGGTGTCGTCTTGACTTTTGCAGAAGATTTATCCTGTTCGTCGCTGCTGTATAAAAGTAATGGTTAGACGGATGTTTAAAGAATAATCACATAGAGATGCAGCGAAGAATGTATAGTTTACGCTACCATATAAAAGAAAATGGTTACCTCAGATTGATGGTTGCGGGAGGAGTGCGTGGAGGGGTCTTTTCAAGGTTCTCCTCAAACTCTTCCTCTGTAGTGCGCACCCCTGTCCAGGAAGGACCAGCCCCGGTGCGTACGGATTTATGTGGAGATGATGGGGGGCTTCTACGTATTTTTCCTAAAGAGATAATGTCCTCTTCCTCAAACTCAACCGTGGTTTTTTCGGCGTCTCTGGTATACTCATCTGAAGACAGTGAGGAGCTGAGGAAGGGTGGTGGTTTTTTTGTATGGGCGGCTGCTGTTCCAACTGTTGAAATGGTGGAGATGATGGTGGTTGGTCAGCGCCAGTGCCTTCGCTCCCTTGGCCGATAGATGATTCCACAGTCTCTAAGTCCATGGTATTCTTCTACGCACGATCACGGAGTGATTCTTCATTTTCCTGTTGAGGGCAAGAGTACATCAGCAAATTTTCTGGAAACGTACCACAGACAAGGTCAAGAACATCCATAACTGCGAAAAGAAGCAAACAGAAAACAGGGAAACATATTTTAGTCTTCTAATATGCGATGGTACTTACAGAACGTTATGATGAAGGCGGGAAGGACCACTAACCCTAGCCACTCTCTCTGCGGAACGCTATTACCATATGCTCGCCGTAGATGACTGCGCGACTTAGGCCAAGAGTGACTAACATACTCTCCGGATAGGGTTGCACGAGAATGAGGTTGTTGTTCTGAGTCTCCGCATCTGCAGCGTTGTAGGAGTCAGGGCCAGGTAGGGGGTCCTTCCTCACGGTGTCAGGGGTCAAGAACGGAAAGTAGAAGGGAAAGGCAGCGTCATCGACCCAGAAGAATCTGTCGGTCCAATTCCTTAAGGAATCTATCTTTCCATCAAAACATTGCATACCACCCTTTCGCTTAGCAAAATATACCCAGCCATTGGCTAAATTCCGTTGGTAGAAAACGCGGAAGAGATCTATTGTGGGTTCTATGTCTAGGGTGCGACAGTTTATTTCGAAATTCGAGATTTTCGCTGCCCCTATGCAATGTAGTTGGGAGACGTGGGTCTCGTAGTGTATTAATACGCTCAGAAGGAAGCGCGACATAGGTATACGATGTTTTACGTAATCAAAGTATCGGGTGTACAACCCTATCTTCCCTGCGGGGAACTAACTTATATTATGTTCTGGGTTAGGAACTTCTGGGTGCAGGTAGTCGGGTATGTAGAACTCAGAGGTAAATTCATCTAGCTGCTCAATGGTCAAGATGGACGTGGTGTTGGTTAGTTGTTTCACCATCGTGCTGTGTATACAAAATAGTGGTCGCGCGGATTACTTTAATAAGAGATCTGGTGATGATGGTGAATGATAGAGGCGTTAATGGTGGTTTGAAGGTTTGTAGATGGTAAAAAGTCAAAAGGAGGCGTGATGGGTTTATATAGGCTTCCTGTGTTTTACTGTTCATGGTCAAATTTGTGCCACGTGTATCCCACTTGCTAGATCTAACGGTAGAAGATGAAGAGGTAACTATGACGTGGCAAGCACTTTTCCCGAGTAACAAGGAGGTTAGGTGAAAGGGGGGATGTTTGTCTTCTTGGCGGGAATGTTTAAAATAAGATGTCTCTGCTTGGACTATGCGACTGCTTAGGTCTGATTATAGTCTAGTAGCCGCGGATTGGACCTGCGACCACTAGACTTGGGGGGACATGATGACGTATAGTCTCTAGTCGGGCTGGATAGTCCGACTCATGGGTACTACCCGCATCCGTCAGGAGTGGATTGGATACTTGTGCGATGTGCGCACATAGCCCATAAATCCCGGTAAGCCGTTGTCGCACAAGAGGTTGATTACTTTGCCAAGTCCTCGTCGTAGTGCGACAGGATCAGACCGAATATAACTTATGTTATAGTTATATTCGCCTAAGAAAAAGGGATATACACTTGCCTTAGTTGGATAATGAAGATCAAGCTATTTTGAGTCATTATCTCTTCCTTAGGCCTCAAGAATAGGGAGCCCAGCCTGGACTTTCTCGAGTATAAAAGGAACCCCTTCGGTTCCACAAAGGTACGATATACACAATACCCTAAACACTAATATACTCAAACCGATTACTTACTCTCACTCTGGAGTCTAATCGTGGGTAACAAACCCACGGTAAGCCTAACGGTGTTTGTTTAGTGTGCAGGGTCCTAAAGCAAGTTTCACTTGGTGCGAGAGTTGGAGTCCACAAGACGCCAAATTAAGCCTAATTTGGGTTAAGCTTGGTCTACCCCAACTTTTGCATCAACACTAAATTTTGTAGAGATGATGCAACAAGTTAAAGAGTCAGTCGCTGACATTCCGAGTTTGAGCGCTGATAAGAGCAAATCAGACGCTGACAGGCTTAAAGGTATGATTGGTGTATCCCAACCACCAGTTATCATCAGGGATGTTTCTACACATGTACCAGCCATAAATTTACCAACTATTGAAGCCAAGGATAAGGGTAAAGGGATTTTAGAAGAGGTTTAGGTACCAAAGAATGCAGCACAGGTACATTTTGATTCTGTTTTGGCTACACAATTAGAAGAACAGGATAGGATGGAGACTACCATAGAAAAGGTTAAGGATGGTAGTGATGAATAGGAGAGTTCTGGTTCTAGTGTTATGATTATAGCAGAGCCAGAAAGGTTGGAATATGGAGAGGATGAGTTAGCTAAGTAAAATCCGAGAGAGTTGAAGATGAAAGTATATTTTGATATGCCTGAAGTTATGGATATGTGTTTTGCATGGGAATCTACAATTGAAGAGAATCCAAACATGCCAATCACTGGGCAAATTTGGGGGTTTGGAGATTCTGCTAAGAGTTCAAGAAGATTGCAAGGTGATCTTAAAGCACAAGCCTAGTAAGCTGCTTTATGAGCTCAAAAGGATAGGAGAGATCTTTATTATATGCTGCTTAGGTGTCATCAAGGTGGGTAGACCTATGAGAGACTGAAGAGGCTATCCTTTAAAGAGTTGAAATTTTATGCTTATCCAATTTGGGAACGTGTTTGTAAGGAAAACACTATGAGGCTTCTCTCAGATGAAAGGAGAGAAGAAATTGAGGAAAATATGCAGATCAAGAGGGCTTCTATTGTACCAAGGCCAGTGAAGAAGGGAATTCCCAATGAATTTCCAGTTCTTGATAGGTTGAATCCAGTGAAGTAGTGATCAGAAAGAGTATTCACCTATGGAGGCTTCAGATATTGCAGAGGTATTGCCCTTGGATTTCAGAAACCCAATAATCAATTATGAAGAAGATGCAAGTGGTTTCTGGGTAATCACCAGATATAATCAATTATGAAGAAGATGCAAGTGGTTTCTGGGTAATCACCAGATATAGTAAAAAGGTACCATACTTTTACTTCCTTGATCTCATTGTTTGCAAGCATGGATAGAGGAGACTTGGTAGATATGTGGAATTTGAGGAAGACCAAGTATGATGCTGAAGAGCCTACTTCAGCAAATGGAATAAAGATCTGGACAACATTCAAGAGAATGATTGCCCCAGATGAAGCTGATCCAATATGGTTGGATCTAGATGATATCAGTGGTTTAAAGTGGGTCTACATTTAGCTGCTGGTGTATACCATCTAAGCACCTCAAAGTTTTCAGAGTATCTTCTGGTTGATGCTCAATATCCTATGTCTAAGGATGTATTGAAGAAGATGGTGTCTACACAGTTAGAAGTTGATTATACTAGTGATGTTAGCAAGGATCTAATTAGATTTGCTTATTTTCTAATTAACAAGTAGTTTGTATTTGTAAGAATCCTCCTTGTACTTAGTTTTTATTCATAAACATGATTGCTAGAGTGGATATCAAGTTTAGGGGAGGATTGTTGGGAATAAAATGAGCTAAGTCACTGACACGCTGACAAGAGTAATTTAGACGTTGACAAGAGTAAATGAAGCGCTGACAGATCAAGCACTGACAAGAAATATTCAAGCGCTGACAAGAAGAAGTCCAACCACTGATAGGAATACTTAGTCAACACGTTTTATATTTGAAGTAAAGATATGATCAATATTGTATTTTCTATATTTATCTTTACCTAGAATAGTTGATAGGTAAACCTTTGTACACGACTCCTTGTGTTATAAAAGGAGGTAGTAGGGTTTGTAGTTCATATACATTATTCAGCTTTACAACTTTCAATGTAACCAAGTTCGTTTATCAATCTAAAGTGAAAGTTTGGTTTACTTCTTTTGTTTGTTCTTTATTCTAAGTGTTAATTCCGCATAACACTTGGATTTTTAAATACAACAAAGTTTCTCTAAGTACTAATCTTGATTCAATCTCATTTAATACAAAGCTAATCGATTTAAGTTTGAGATCACCAGCTTTTCCATAGACAAGTCTATACGGTGTACAACCAAATGGTCTCTTAAAAGCAGTTCTAAAAGCCCACAAAGCATCATCAAGCTTATCCGACCAAGAAGCTCGATGCTCTTCCACCGTTCTTTCTAGAATCCTCTTTAAACCACGATTTGTGACCTCGGTTTACCCATTGGTTTGAGGGTGATACGCGGTAGAAAGTCTATGGTTAACACCATACTTCTTCATGACTCTTGTAAACTGATCATTACAAAAATGAGTCCCACGATCAATTATGATGGCACGAGGTACACCAAATCTAGTAATTAACTGCTTTAAGAACTAGACTACAACTCTAGCATCATTGGTAGGCAAGGCTTTAGCCTCAACCCACATAGAAACATAATCCACTACGAGTATGTACTTATTGCCCTTTGATGATGGAAAAGGTCCATAAAATCTATGCCCCATACATCAAATATCTCACATTCTTGGATAAAATTTTGTGGCATCTCATCTCTTTGATTAATCTTTCCTTGTCTTTGACAAACATCACAATATTTCACCATTTTTTGGGCATCTTTGTAAATGGAAGGCCGATAGTAACCCGAATCAAAGACTTTTTTAGCCGTGTAGTTAGCCCGAAATGACCCCTGTGGGTCCCTTATGGCAAGCTTCTAAAATTTTAAATGCTTCGGGCCCATCTACACAACGTCTTATGATTTGGTCCGCACATTTCCTAAAGAGGTAAGGGTCATCCCAAAAATAATGTTTAGCTTCCTTGAGAAACTTTTTCTTTTGTTGGGAAGTAAAACCCTCAATAAACACATCCCCCACAAGATAGTTTGCAATATCCGCAAACCAAGGGGTGGCATTCTCTTGGGAAGATATGGACATGAGTTCCTCAAGTTGAAAGGATTCATTGATTTCATTATGAGGTAATTCTCCTTGGAAAGGATGCTCAAGTCTACTCAAGTGATCCGCCGCTAAATTCTCGGCTCCTTTCTTATCACGAATTTTTATGGAAAACTCTTGGAGAAACAATACCCTTCTTAGAATCCTAGGCTTAGCATCTTGCTTTGTCATAAGGTATTTAAGAGCGGAATGGTCCGTATACACTCCAGACTTTGAAAGCACGAGATAGGGTCTAAATTTCTCAAAAGCATAAACAATAGCAAGCAACTCTTTTTCCGTAGTGGTGTAATGTAGTTGAGCATCCGTCATTGTCTTACTCGCATAGTGTATAGGCTGAAAATGCTTATTAACTCTTTATCCCAAAACGGCCCCCATGGTATAATCACTAGCATCACACATGAGTTCAAAATGCAAATCCCAGTTTGGTGATACCAAAACGGGAGCATTAGTCATTTTTTCCTTAAGAATCTCAAAAGACTCTAAACACTCTTGTGTGAATATGAAAGGAGCCTTTTTTCTAAGAGGTGGGTCATGGGTCTTGCTATCCTAGAAAAGTCTTGGATAAAACGCTTATAGAAACCCGCATGTCCTAAAAAGCTCCTAATTCCTTTCACTGTGGTGGGTGGGGGAAGTTTGGCAATAACATCTATTTTAGCCCGATCCACTTCTAAACCTTTGTTGGATATCTTATGCCCCAAAACTATCCCTTCTTTGACCATGAAATGATACTTCTCCCAATTTAAAACAAGACGTGTTTCTTCACACCTTATTAGCATACGTTCTAAATGGGAGAGACAAGAAGTGAATGAATCTCTAAAGACCGAGAAATCATCCATGAAAACTTCTATTGTGTGCTCTATCATGTCATGAAAAATTGCCATCATACACCTTTGAAATGTCCCCGGGGCATTGCACAAGCCAAAAGTCATTCTCTTATAAGCAAATGTGCCATAGGGACAAGTGAATGTGGTCTTTTCTTGATCTTTTGGATCAATGGGTAATTGGAAATAACCCGAAAATCCATCTAGAAAGCAATAGTATTCATTTCTCGCTAAGCGTGTAAACATTTGGTCCATGAAAGGTAATGGGAAATAGTCTTTCTTAGTAGCATCATTAAGCTTCCTATAGTCAATACAAACTCTCCAAACCATGACAAGTCTAGTGGGAATCAACTCATTGTTCTCATTAGGCACAACGGTGATTCCACCCTTTTTAGGCACAAAATACACCGGGCTAACCTATGGTAAGTCAGATTTGGGTAAATCATACCCGCATTAAGGAGTTTGATAACTTCCTTTTTGATGACTTCATGGATTTTTGGGTTAACCCTTCTTTGGTTTTGGATGGCTGGTTTATAATCATCCTCCATAAGGATTTTGTGAGTACAAAAATTAGGATCAATCCCCTTTATGTCAGATATTTTCCAAGCTATGGCTTTCTTATGCTTCTTAAGAACTTCTATAAGCTTATCCTTCTCCTCATCTTTCAAGTCTTTGGCTATGATAACGGGTAATTTGTCCTCTCCCTCTAAGAAAGCATATTCATGGTGTGATGGAAGATCCTTAAGGTCTAGGGAAGGTGGACTCTCAATAGAAGGTTTCACCAATGATGGATCATCATTAGTAACCTTATGTTGAGTAGGTGAAGGAATAGGATCCTTATTGAGTAACTTTTGGATAGTAAGAATGTCTTCTTCCCAATTGATGGGAGAATCTTCATTTCCAAGAAAGTTAGACTCAAATTCCTCTAAGAGTAAATCACTCTCTCTAAATGGTGTTAAGGAGGGAGCAATTGAGGCCACGGATTCTACATGTAGAATGTTCTCATTATGACTATTGCAAGCTTCATGAAAATGTTCATTACAAACCTCATCAAGAACATCCACAATGTTAACGGTTTCACAACTTTGAGACTTTTTAGTTACTTTCCCCAACTTAAACACTACTTTCTCATCCTCTACTCTCATAATTAGTTCTCCTTTCGCCACATCAATAAGAGTACGACCCGTCCTCAAGAAAGGCCTTCCTACAATAAGAGGAACTCTCGGGTCCATGTCATAGTTAACAACTACAAAATCCGTGGGGAATGTGAATTTATCAACTCCTACAAACACATCTTCCGCAATCCCCACCGGATAAGCTATTGAACGATTTTCTAACTCAAGGGTCATCCTAGTAGGAGTGAGATCAGGAAGAGAGAGTTGTTTCCAAATCGACAAAGGCATTAATTTTATGCTTGCCTCAAGATCCGCAAGTGCCATGCAATTTTCCACCCCCGGGAAATTACAAGGGATCAAAAACCGTCCTGGATCTCGAAGTTTTGTTGGTAAAGTCTTCAACAACACCGCGAAACAATTTTCGTTCAATGACGTGTTTGGCATATCAACCAACTTTTCTTTGTTTGAGAGAAGGTCTTTGAACATTTTGGCAAACTTGGGCATGTAAGCTAGAGCTTCCGCAAAGTATATGTTGATATTTAATTTCTTAAACATCCTCAAAAAGTTAGACACTTGAATGTCATCCTTGTTCTTAAGCTTTTCCTTTCTCAATCTATAAGGATATGAAAGGTTTGGTTTGGGTGAAGGTTGATTTGTAGATATTGAAGGACTCTCTTTGTTGGTTTTTTCATTGATAGGTGTCGAGGGTGAAGGATTAGTAGGTGTAGGAGTGGAAGGTGTAGGATTTGAAGTTGTAGAACTAGAAGGTGTAGGCTTTGAAGTTGTAGGCTTATCACAAGGAGGAACTGTAGTAGGATTTACCAAAGGAGGTGTAGGAGGAATTTAAGGATCAATGGTTGTTTTCCCACTCCTTGTAGTGATTGCATTTACATTTACCCTTGGATTGGTTTGAGTGTTGGAGGGTAAAGCACCTTGTGGTCTTTGATTTAAGAGCATCATAAACCTCTTGTTTGTCTCCTCTTGCATTTCCCTTGTTCTCTTCTCATTTGCTTGAAACCTCCTTTCATTATCTTGATTCATTTTGTGAAGAAGCTCAATGGTTTCATTTTGCCCATACCCTTGATTATATCCTTGGTTGTGGAAAGGTGGATGTTGTTGGTGAAACCCTTGGTTATTTGCATGAAAGTTATTCCCTTGATTGTGAAATTTATTAGGCCCTCTCTTGTTATTGTTCCCTTGGTAATTTCCCCTTGGCCCTTGGTTTCTATTGATCAATTATTGAGTGTTTGCTTGGTTTTGGGTGGGTTGATAGGGAGGGAAACCGAGTGGAGCAAGGTAATTGTTGGACTTGTAAGAGATGTGATTGATGTTGGGTTTAAAGGTGCTCTCTTTGTTCATCATGATAAGTATAGCATTCACCTTTAAAGTTTCGAACTTTATCACATTGTAAGTAGGAATGAGGGCCTCCACATGTCTCACAAGATCAGGTGATGGCATTGACATTATTGGTAAAAGAATTGTTCAAGGTGATTTCACAAAGTTTCAAAACCATATCACTAATAATATCAACCTTTTGATATAACACCTTGTCAATCGATCGAGTTATCCCCTCTTTAACCACATGTACTACCTCATCTATTTGATTATTAGTTTGAACCATGGATTTTGTCTCAATGATATCCCATGCATCTTGTGTGGATTTTGAAAGAATGTTCCCACCTGCGGCCGAGTTAAGAGAATCTTGATGGTGAGGTTTCAAAGCATTGTAGAAGGTGTTAATTTGGTGAACTTTGTTAAAACCATGATTTGGGCACTTTCTCAACAACTCTTTAAACTCTTCCCAAGCCTCACTAAAGTTTTGGTCTTGCTTTTTTTGAAAACCTATGATTTGGTTTCTCAAGGCGGTGGTTCGTGAAGGAGGAAAGAACTTATTCACAAATTTCTTCTTCAAATCCTCCTAAGTAAAAATTCTCATAGAAGGTTGCTTGTCTAACCAATTCCTAGCATTACCCTCTAAGGAGAAAAGGAAATAAGATCATCTTAATAGCATCATGAGGGGCCCCATTATACTTAAGTGTATTGCAAAGTGACATAAATCTCTTGATATGGCCGTGGGGGGTCATCCATGGGTCTACCTAGGAAGGGGATAGAAGAAACCATATTAATCATGCATGTATTAAGCTCAAAAGTGTTTGCGGGTATCTCGGGTATAACGGTAGCATCCGCATTCCCCTCCACATTTGATTGGAGGATATCAATCAATGGTCTATTATCAACGGCGGCCATGACTTCTTGTGAGTTATTCAAAGCACGATGCTCGGGATCAGCTTGATGGACGGTGTTGTTCTTGTTCTTTTTTTCCTTTTGGGAGGAAGGGGTTGTACACCAAAAGGTATATGTGCACACGCTCGGGTGCGCATGCAACTCAACTCGAAGAATAAGAGAGGAGCTCTCGGTCGACTTTTGAGAGAGAAGAGATTATCTCTCTCGAGGTGCAATAATTAATATCCACAAGAATATATATATATATATATATATATATATATATATATATATATATATATATATATATATATATATATATATATATATATATATATATATATATATATATATATATATATATATATATATATATATATATATATATAATATATATATATATATATATATATATATATATATATATATATATATATATATATATAATATATATATATATATATATATATATATATATATATATATATATATATATATATATATATATATATATATATATATATATATATATATATATATATATATATATATATATATATATATAATATATATATATATATATATATATATATATATATATATATATATATATATATATATATATATATATATATAATATATATATATATATATATATATATATATATATATATATATATATATATATATATATATATATATATATATATATATATATATATATATATATATATATATATATATATATATATATATATATATATATATATATATATATATATATATATATATATATATATATATATATATATATATATATATATATATATATATATATAATATATATATATATATATATATATATATATATATATATATATATATATATATATATATATATATATATATATATA